>JAMXBB010000011.1:92509118-93109118 GCA_024138015.1 Lumnitzera littorea
CCCCCCCCCCCCCCCCCCCCCTCCCCACCCCTATATAGCGTATAAATGCCTTACACATACTTACCAATACACATACACAGCATGTATGTCCCTCGCATGCATATACCGTACATTCACGCCCCATACACACTTGTGTCTCTTTGACACAAATTTAATGGATCATGATGTTCTACAATTCATACTATACACCGAACTTGTTTTAGTTATCATCATTAAATATATGTTGTATAATCCTTCGATTCAACAATTTCAAAGAACCAATCTCAATAGTAAACCATAATAAGGAAATCTTATGAATGTGAAATAAAGGGAAAAAGAAATCTTGTTAATGAAAAAATAAAGAGAAATAGGAATCTTACTTTGAAAAGAACATTTGCGTACAAGAATCCTTCAATCCACTGAATGGACCTGCAATAACAAAGAAAATCGTTTCTTTTTAATCAAGAGAGTTCATTCCATTCTTCCTCCAACAATTCTTAATGATAATCTTACCTTATGATTCCTCTATAGATGATGTCTACATCGATCATCCTTGATAATCCCTCAAGAGATCCTTAATTTAGAGAAGCATTCAATAAAGAATGATGATGAAATGGCCTTAAGGTTTCCAAAGTCAAAGAGAAGAGAGATTAAGAAGAGTTTAGAATTTAACATGGGTTTTATAATGTGGAGGCTTAAGGTTTTAAAAGTTATGAAAAGGGTTAAGAGTACGTTTGGTACTCCAATAAAATTCTAAGGCTATTAGCAGTAATAATAAAGAGTTCTAGTTAAAATTATTTTATAAAAACAATTTCATTAAAATATTTTTATAGATAAGATTTTCATTACAATTATTTTAGCAAATAATATTCTTTTATTATTTTGCAATGCCTGGGCATTTTAAAAATATTTAGAAATGATCATATTCATTAAAATGAAATAGAATTGTGTTATAAATCTTTTGAGAGGGCATTTATAGTTTAAATAAATAATTTTTTTAAATAAAGAAGAGCTATGGTATAAAATAATTTAATGACAATTTTGGGGTCGTTTCATAAGCGTGCATCAAGATTCAGTGTTAACCTCTTATCTATTTTTACTAGTTTTAGTAAAGCTCATAAATCATCTTCAAGAGGTGGATGTCATTCATTGATGACATCATTATGATATCATTTTGGTGGACAAAACATAGAAAGGAGTTAATACTAAGCACAAAATTTGGCATATAACTTCCATGGAGAAGGTTTTGCAATAAGTAGAATAAAGCTAGAGTAAATAAGTTCAAACTAAGCAAGAGGTGAATAAGTGAATCTTAAGCGAAAATAATAAAACTAGATATTTATTTAAAAGAGTTCAATTTATTTAGTGTTGATAATCCAAAATGATGGGACATACATAAAAAAGTTACATGTAAAATTCAAATAAGGTGGATGAAGTGAAGAGGTGCATTAAGGCTACTATGCAATCTAAAGTACCTATGAAACTTAATGGTGAGTTTTACCTATAATTATAAGACTAGCACTCCTTTATACATGTGAATGTTAGGGAAATTATTGACATGAAAAAAAAATATGTGAGCTATAGAGATGAGAATGGTAAGATAGATGGTATGATCTTAGAGAATAGGTAAGATAACAAAATGACAATATTTGGGAGAAAGTTAGAGCGAAATTCATAGATGAGAAGATGGAGAATCACAACTGAGATGGTTTCCTATTGAACAAAGACTTGCTTTAGGGGCATTTATTACATATTGTTGACAATGATTTCTAACTTATATTGTGCTTCTTTGGACTTGCAAAACAGTAAAAGGAGTCAAAATGAGAATTAGAGCTTTCTTTAATGTGGCCATTTTGACTTTTAAGTAAGTCTCTAACTCTAACCAATAATAGAAAGCCAATATGTGTGGTGAATTGTTTGTAAGTCACTTTCAAGCATCCCTCCCATCCTTTTTCCGATAGGCTTTTTGTAGCTATAGGTATAATGAAGTCCAATACTAGCTCAAGTGGCTAAGCTAAGGCTTAATGAGCCCAATTAAACAAGGCGGTGGTCAGGAGTGATTGGCCTATCGATGTCTAATTTGCAACCACTCCCTTCTCATAAAATGCATTGCAACTATTAGGCCCTACTAGGTATAGGATATTGATAAGGATATGATGCTCGAAGGTCAAAGCCCTTAGTTAACTCGAATAATAGAATGCTGAAGGGTTGAGCACATTCTTAGATCATCTAGGGTGCTTGTTCGTATGCCAAGCCTAAATCGTCTTCCTAGGCTATTTGCTTCCCTTCCAAGCTTAGAGGCCTAGGCTAATTTTGACTATCAACATATATTATCATATTTCAACATAAAAAAGAGTTTAATAAAGTGAAAAGATGTAAAAATCTATAGTCAACCCCATATTGAGAAAGAGGCTTTAGTATTTTTCTTATTAATGATTATGGGGATATTGATAGTCTTATGATTACATGTTGACTATAGATGAAGTTAAAAACCTAAAAGTAAATGCCTAATTTTTAAATAGAAATTTGATTTCTATATACATTTTCTACAAATTTGTAGGTTAAATATTGTTTGCTAAATTTTTTGATCATGTAAATACTCATTCTTTAAAACATAAAAGATCTCCGGTTACTGCATGTTAATTCCTTGGCAATATTTATTCGTGTTTTACCCCATCATTTTGAAAATATATGTAGAGGTTGCTCAACTTTTAAAAGTGAAAATGTGCTTTTATAATTCATACCCCATTATATTATTTTGCGTTAAAAAATAAAAGCAATAAATTATAGGCAAACCACCTAGCAAGTAGACAATCTACCCATAAGCTTTGTCTCGTACACAGTCGGTCACTTGCCTGGAGATAATGCCCTCAGATTCTTCCATTGCTTTTAATGTCCATTTCTACTGTATTTTGTTTTTTAGTTTTAGTTAAAATTATTTAACCAGTTTCTCGAAACCCCAAAACTTCAAGCAATAGGAGGGCTTTACTGTTTTTAATATCAGCATCAGAATCTTTCTTGGTCCACGTGTCAATAACCCACCAGCCCACAATTAAACCTAATCCTGCATGTCAAACGAAAGTGGCCTAACCGACACTTGTCAATCCATGAATGGTCGACCTCATATCCAACTTATCCAACTAGTAAATGGCGGATAAGGTGCTTTCCCAAAATCACGCGCACACCACAAAACCACACAAACAAAGAATTATATGAACAACATTGTCTGTCTAGAAACAAAGTGTTAGGTATCAACACTAGGCAGTGAGTTAATTTTTCCTTAAAAGTTCAGGAACCAAATGGCTCAAGCTATGGCTTCAATGGCTGGCCTACGTGGCACATCCCAGGCAGTGCTTGAAGGGAGCCTCCAATTGAGCGGTCCTAACCGGTTGAGTATCAGCAGCAACAACCGGGTGAACCTCACAAGACCAGGACTTAGTGTTAGAGCCCAACAAGGGTCCATAGAGGCTGAAACTAGCCGCCGCGCGGTGCTGGGGCTCGTGGCGGCAGGACTAGCTTCTGGGTCTTTTGTTCAGGCTGTTTTGGCTGAGGCCAGGTCCATCAAGGTTGGCCCACCACCTCCTCCCTCCGGTGGCTTGCGTAAGTTTGCACCTTAGCACTTTTTTTTGCCACATTGATTTCAATTTTTCACTTAATCTTAATCAATAGCTAGAATAAGAAATTTTTTCGCATTCCCATATATTTGTTTGTTCATGAAATGTAGAATCGGTCTAACCAGTGTCTCTAGACATCTACAATGTATTGACAGAGCAGTCTTTAAATATTTTTGGAGAGTTGTGATTCTTTTATTGGTTTAGCTCTGAAATCCCTTTTTTATTTTTGTTTTTATTTTTACTTTTCCCCTATGAACTTTCTAGTTGGTAATTTCAATCTGCTATTAGCATTTGGACACCATAAATGCAACACAAAAGTTGCCTAAATGTGATATGTTGTGTCAAAATGGTCGAAGGGTGGCAATTAATGACCAGCATTGTTAATTTGAGAAATTATTAAGAACAGTGTATTAGGGTCTTCAAATTGAATGCTCTAATGCGTCTTACATGCTAAAAAAAGAGCTTGTACCGACCACGCTTAGTAAGAGAATTTGGTTAAATTGTGAGCACTACATTGAAAAATTTTTGATGAATTATTGTTAATTACGTGTTCCAAGATCATTCGACTATGGGGATTACTTAGCTCCGAATAGGATAAGAAAAAGTTTATCCGCTTTGCATACCCGTATTATAAGTTGTTTGTAATATATGTTTTTGTGTTTTTCACTTTGGTTGTTACCCGTAAAAATAATTATTTTCTATATATCTGCATGAATTTATCTTCATATATATACATGGTTCTGATGCCGATTTACTAGATTGAATTCGCTGGCAGCTGGAACCTTGAACTCTGATCAACCGAGAGACCTCCAGCTCCCATTGAAGGACAGATTTTTCCTGCAACCACTGCCTCCTACAGCCGCAGCAGCCCGTGCGAAGGAGTCCGCCAAGGACATTATTAATGTGAAGGAATTCATAGATAAGAAGGCCTGGCCATACGTCCAGAACGACCTCCGCCTCAAGGCGGAGTACCTTCGTTTCGATCTCAACACCGTCATTGCTGCTAAGCCCAGGGATGAGAAGAAATCCCTCAAGGAACTAACTGGAAAGCTCTTCCAGACCATTAGTGATGTATGCTCCTATCATTCTTTCCTTGTGGTTATTAATTCTTTTCCAATTTTTTTTACCCCCTCCTTTCTCAGTTGAAAGTCAGCTAACTTTTAAAGTAAATTTCAAGTATCTTTTTCCAATTTTCATTTTGGAATTCCGATATTATTACAGTAATCTTAAGAGTTTAAAATTACTAATAACTTTTAGTAGCAATTGATGGGAAAAGACAAAAGCGATAACTCAAGACTGTTGATGATGGTTAACCATCATAGGTAATAGTTAATAAAAATTGAGAAAAAATATTTTCTGTTTTGGAAATGAAAATATTCATTTTTCTTACCGTTTAGAATTTTCTCTGGTCATGGATGCCACTAATGAAAGCCAGATATTTCTATTGTCATCGATCATCACTTTCTAATAAAAAGTAATCAGCACTAATTTTTCTTTGTTCTTTATTCCTACCAGCTCGACCATGCAGCGAAGGTGAAGAGCACCCCACAAGCAGAGAAGTGCTATTCTGAGACCGTATCTACTCTTAATGACGTTCTTGCCAAGCTTGGTTAGAGATTTAATTTGTGTATTTCGGTTCAAGATCCATGTTACAGATTATGAGAAACTTTGTTTAAAGTATATTTTCCAAGGAATTTCTCTTGTTGGCTTAGTTCCCCCAAATGCATTGCTTTTAAGGCATAAGAAAGAAATTTCGGTTGGATGGTACAAGATTTAAGGATCCGAACACAAAGAACTTGAATAAACAATGTTGAGACTCCAACGTCACATGTTAGCAAACAAATTGGTGGATATATGATAAATGGGTAACATAGTAGTAGTGTGTATTTCTTCCATCTTCAACGTGCGTCTTCTTACGAGGATTTCGATCAAGAGTTGAGCTCGGTGGAAAAGTTAACACATTGTCCGAATGGAGAAAAAGATGAAATACACTTTTCTTGAGTGCATTGCATCCATCTTCCTCTCCTTTGAATGGAATGGCGATATCCAAAATTATGACCTGGAAACCATTTAAGAAGTAAAATAGAAAAGAAACTCTCTTCTCTCTAATTATATACTCAATCTTAAAAATTTTTAAATTATTTTTTCATCAATCTTTGATAAGCATCAGTTTCCTTGAGCATCCACTAACGTCATATATATTATTAGTATCCTATTCTGCTGATTTACCATAAAAAATATATATATATTTTTTCATTCCACAAGATTGCCTTCTTTTTTTTTTTCTTAACCGAATTTCACAACATTGCTAATGCCCTTCATTTTGCAAATATCAAGTTATTCTCTATAGGGTTTCGTAACAACCCTTTCCTAACTAATTGTGTGGAGCAGTCCCTTCAATTTCTTTAACTATCCTGGTTGTCTTCTTCGACTGCGTTAGCAGGCCCGTGACCCTCTCTCGGTCCAAGCCCAACAATGCATCCAACCCACAACTTGCCCAAATGTTACTTGCATGTGAATAATCAACCCTACACTGTGTTCGGATATTCCTTAGCCGCTTGCTAATGACTAATAAATATCATTTTAAAATAATTGATTTGATTAATTAATACTTTCAGATGATTAGAATTCGTTGCTATTACTTTCCTTTGAAAGCTTACTGCATATATTACCCATATAGTTCTACTATTAGTAAAATTATCTTAAAATGATTAGTAAAAAGTATTCAAATTAATAACAACTTAATTACGATATAATTTTGGAAAAATAAAGAAGGATGAAACAATGGAGATGGAAATATTTCATTTGGAACTATGAGCAAGAAAAAAATTTTAAAAAGTAAAAATAAAATAGACAAATAAAGAAGGCAAAGAGATTGAAAAGTAATTTGTGAGAAAGTTGGTGTAAAATGAGTTTAGTGAAAATTAAACCATTATTCGCTATAATTAAAACACAAACTTTAACTATTAAGTTATAATTTCCAACATGTTATTTTTTGCTTTTAAACATATAAGTATAATTTTTTTTCTTTTTTCAAAGAAATAAATATAATAATTAATTTTTCTTGAAAAACTAAAGAGGGGTTAGAAATTCCAAATCATTATACAAAAATGGCTATAAGTTTATGTCCCATCCTAACTATGGTTCTCGATCAACAAAAATCCCCTTTTACCATCCTGTTGAAAATGTTATGAGGTGAACATTGCTTGTTACCAAAAGTTAGTAAGAAAGAAAATTGGACTATGTCAAGTCAAGAAAATGGGACTATGCATAAGTGTAATTGGCGTATATTTAAAAGAATTCCGTTAGGAAGACTCTCATGATAATAAAAAGATTTCTAAGCGCTCACAATATAATAACTAGTGTAGAGGGTTAAATTTAAGTTTGGGCTTCAGCTTATTAATTAGTTGGGTTTGACTATTTAAGTTAAAGTGATGGGTTTAAAAGTTTGAAATGATCAAGGGAATTTTGGTATAGAAGGTTTGGAGTGGGGCCCGTTCGATATAATTTTTCTTGGTTTAGCTCGCACCAAAATAATAAATAAAATTTTTATCTGAGCCTAAACTCATGATAATATCCCATTTGAAATTCTTTAATAAAAAGCTTTAATCTTAACCGTTAATTACTATCATGATTCGACGAATGTGATTATCTACCATTTCCTGTAAATATCTTATACACATTCTTATTTGAATAAGAAAGAAACTCTTGTCAATGCCATTACTTTATCGGAATCTTGTTTCAAAAATCAAATACTTAAACATCTCAAGAACTCTACCTCATTCTTTATCGATTATGGAGTTTGATGTCATCGTACTTCTTCACCTATCACTATACGTGTTAGAGCTTTACTAAGATTAATTGTTAATTACCATCATGATCCAACGGATGTGATTATCTACCATTTTTTATAAATATCACATTCACTTCCTTATTTGAATAAGAAAGAAATTCTCATTAATGCCATTACTTTACCGGAATTTTGTCTCAAAGATTAAATACTTAAACATCTCAAAAACTCTACCCCATTTTTTATCGATTATAGAGTTTGATGTCATCTTACTTTTCTACCTGTCACTACATGTGTTAAAGCCTTATAAGATTGCTTACTCTTTCTCTTTACACTTTTCTCTTTATCATCTTGCGCGAGTCACTCAAGTCATTTTCTTAGTCACATGTAGCGCGGCTTCATACGTAGTACATACATGACCCTTATATCCATACCTACACCCTTATATTTTTAGTGACTCCATTGGAGATGGAAAACTTGATACTTACATCTGGTATCTTTAAGGTGAAAATAACCTAATCCTATTGATGGAATTAATTAAGAGTAAAATGTTGTTACTGTGACCAATGGCTAAAATCCACCTCCATTTGAAGGCACTAATCAAGGAAATGGTATACAGGAAAGTATCCTTGATAATGTGCAACTAACGTGTAAGTTGTAAGAAACTAATTAGAATCTAGGTGAACTTATGGTAATATTTGTTCAATGTACACCTACTTTGGCTACCTTTGCTATTGTACAATATAGAGCAACTTCTTGAATCCTTCTAATGTGGTGCAATGATATACCCCACTTAAGCTTCATATTGTCAACGAACAAGTTACTCCTAAAGTTAAGGAGTAATTTCCTATAGTGAAACTCATAGCTATGTAAGATTCATTATCTAAAGTAAGGAACTAGAGAGTTCAGATTAAAGGCTCGTTATCCTCACTCGTTATATAACATGTCATAATTATTGACTTTGCATAACTAACACCAATGAATCTCATGCCTACAAGCTCTACACATGTGAATCCCATGCTTATGCACTCTACTCCTGTGATGTCACTAAGGGTGGAAGCATCTACCTAGAGAGGTTTGTTTATGACTAAAGAAGAGTTGGATGTGTATTTGAATGAGATACAAGTGAAGCCTACAGGTGGGGTACTGAAATTGAAGCTCCCATATCACCTACACATTATTGCGAAGCTATATCCTAAGAACTATGTAAGTTCAAAGTTCATATTGTTCAATGGCAAGAAGGGGAGTATCAAAGAACACTTGTTAAAATTTATTAAGGCCTTGAAAGTATATTATTTAGACGATGATTTGAAACTAAAAGAATTTTCTAAGTCACTCACTAAGAAGGCATACACTTAGTATGTCAATCTTCCCCAAGGGTCAGTCGATTTATAGGAAAACATGTGTAAGATATTTTTGGAGAAGTTCTTCTCTACTAAAGAGAGAGTCACCTTTAATGACATGGGGAGAATCCGATAAAAGCTTAAGAAAGAGTCACCTCTAGACAATGATTTGGACATACAAGACGTTTGTGATAAAAAAGAGTCACTCAAGATTTCCATCCAAGGAGAATGTTTACTGAGTATGCAATGCATTTTAAGAACCTTTTATTTGTTTCTTTTGCTATATTGGTTGAGAATGCATGAAGGACTAACAATTTAGTAACACGATAAAGAGGTGAAAATGTAAGATTTAATAAGCGCACAATGTTAGTGAACTTAGTTCAAGAGGATGATCCAAGAGGAACAAAGAAATCTATAAGTGAGAAGCTTATGAGCATTAAACCATCCTTAGCATACTCATGCCCGATGGGAAAAGTACACGCACTCTTTAACCAATAGCTACATGATGGGAACACTAGATTTCTAAAGGTTGAACACTTACCAACAAATGAAGAAAGAGTGACCTTAAGTATTGCAAATTTCACAAGAGTGTAAGCCACTATACGAAAGACTATCGAACTTTAAAGAAGATATTTAATGAGCAAGTTCAAAATGGAGAACTGATCATCTAAGATAATGATGTTAGGAACAATCCACTTCCATCTCACAACAACTAACATGGCATCATAAATGTTATCACCCATGACCCTATAAAGATGGAAAGTATGGATGTGCAGCCAATTAAGGCATGCAAAATTAAGCACGAAGGACTTGAGATTAAGACAAATGAAAATGACAGCACTGTTTTTGCTTTGCTAAAGACTACTACTATTAAGAATTTATTTGATTTACTTGGCTTTGATGAAAATGCTTAGCTCAAGGCGGCAACTACACTCATGAGGATCTCACAATGTCAATATAAGAAATATTCTATAACACATCCTGTACAGGGAATCGTTTCAATGAATGAGGGTGCAATTATATTTACTAATGCCGATATTTGTATAATAAATCCTAACCATAATCGCCCTCTATATGTGGAAAGCGTACTCAATGGTCATTTTATTAGGAGGACATTTGTCGATAATGAATTTTCACTTAATGTTATGCTAATGTCTACTTTTAAAATTGTGAAGATAGATATTCGTTGCACTACATTAAAAAAGAATCCAATTTTTTTTTTTTTTGTTTTAGAAAACCTAATTTTTCTAAGTGTTAAAAACAATATTTATTCCTTAACTTATTTACTTATTTATTTTTATTTTTATTATTATTTATTTATTATTTTTTTATATTACCTTATTTATCATTTTTTATTCTATTTTATCTATTAGACTAAGAAATAAATAAATAAATAAACTATTTTTTTCTTTTCCTTTTTTCTTCCTTTTTTTTTCTTCTTTTCTTCCTTTCCCCCTTTTTTTTTTACATTTACATTTACATAAATAAATAAAATAATAATCCGAGAAGAGTAGGACCAAGGACAGGGCACGGGTCGAATTCGGATTCGGGTCGGGCTCCACTGGATTTGGGTTACAGTTGAAAGAAGGAAGGGCAGTAGCATCGATAAGGGTGGTCCTAATGGCTCCGAGCTCCAAATCAACTAGGGAAGGGGATTTTTGTGATTATTAGATTGAGAATAGTGGGGGTAAAGAGGTTGCCTTGGCGTTTGGGGGTAGTGAGAAGTGGTGGTTGTAATGGAGGTTCAACGATTGCCATGGGTGATTATTGAAGGGACGAGGAAGAAGTGGCTTTAGGTTTAAGGGTGTTATGAGTCTCATAATAGGCTTGGTTTGGTTCGGTTAGTAGCGGAGATGGTGGTGTTCTAAGCTTGGGCGGCGATGGTTAGGGTTTAGGGTAAAGAGTGCGCGTGGACATTATGGTGGACGGTGGTGGTTGTAAGGGTTATTAAATGAAAGCTAGGAGTATGAAGGTTGCAATCGTGGTGTTGATTTCATTTGAAAGCCACTACGATCGAATTTTGAGTTAGAGAGAGAAAATGAGAGAGAGCGTTTGTGAGTGAAGATTTTTGCTCGTATGTGTTTGTGTGTCTTTTTCTGTGATCCAATGAACTCCTTTTATACACAAATTCACTTAGTAAACAAGGAAATCAGAAATTGGACTTCAATGAAAATGTCCAAATTTTCGGTTTTTTTGCCAATTTTGGAGCTCGATTTGAATGTGTTGTTAACTAAATCTAAACGTGTTCTTTGATTCAATTCAAAGTAGGCTATGTAATAAACAAGATTAGAGCAAGAAATTACATATGTGTGCGTAAAATTTGTGCTAAAATTGGATCTAAAGTGAAGGGGGTAGGCTGTTCTTCATTGGGAAAGAGGAGAAAATCAAAGGAAAGGGAAAGAGAGAGAAAATACTGACGTAGCACCACATCAGCCCTACTGACCAATACAGACGCTACCAAGTGGCGCCACATTAACACACGTCCACTCCGATGCTGCCATGTATCAGGACACATGGCGCAATAAAATCCTGACACATGGCAGTTTTCTGATTATCTTAAAAAGTAAAAAAACTTTTGTATACCCTCACCAAGATTCAAACCCTTGACCTCTTGTTCAAACCAAATGCCAAGTCTATGTATTTATCCGTTAGACCGTTAGTTTGTGCTTGGTTTATATGTGTAGTTAAATTATATACATGGATCACGTCAGCTTCGATTAAATTCAAATATAAATCCAAGCCCAATGGTCCGACTTCTAAATTTATTTTAAAATTTAAAAAATGTATTTATTAAATTGTTATTCCCTAAAATCTTGTATTTTTTTTCTATTTTTTATGACTTTTCAATTCTCTAAAATTTTTTCAAATTTTTATTTTCTAAATTTCTTATTTTTTGTGATTTTTTTCTATTTTTTCAAATTTTTTATTTTTTTGTGCTTTTTCTTATTTTTGTATTTTTCTAAACTTCTTAATTTTCTAAATTTCTTAATTTTTAGATTTCATTTAATTTTCTATTTTTTTGTGTTTTCCCGATTTAGGACCTCTTAAAAAAATAAAATAAATGGGGCAAAAATTAAATGTCTACAAAAAGTCTAGTAGTCTTGCAATCATGTCAATCCATAAAATTTAAAACTCAAGTTGTTCAACACTAGTGTAGTTAGGTCAAACTTTTGCTCCCTACCACATGGTGTTGTTTCTAAAGAAAAAAAGAAGAAGAAATAACAAGATAATCTTACTACTTTATGTTAGACAATAGCACTAATTAGTTGAGGTATTACTCTTAAGCACGTGAAGTTTTTAAGAACAAAGCATGCTTAGACTCAAGATATGCTTAGTTATGTTACTATTAGATCAAGATATGCTTCTCGGTGTCGAGCCTATTTTTTTTCCCTCCTGGTTTTTATAAATAAGGCTTTTTTAAACCGGTTAGTATTAAATCCTACCCATTTTAATACTGACTCTTGACTAGGTTTTAAAAAAAAAAAAATTGGTTTTTTTTAAACGTCTTTAGAGTTGCTATCTTATTGGAGTTGAGAAAAAAAAATTAATTGGTTATAATTTAATTACTGGTCTAATGATAAAACCAAATTTATCAAAATGGTTTTAAAACTACAAATCTGGATTTAGGAGTTAAGATTTTTGAACCCTTACAAGTATTATTAATTTTCTAATTTTAATATTAATCTTAAAAATCACCCTTCAATTCTATAAAATAGAACTTAATTATTGGTTAATTGAATTGGATGACTTGAATAATCTAAATTAAACTAAAAAAAGGAAAAATAAATTTTTTTCATTTTTTACTGTTGCTTAGAGGTGCCTACATACCGACTATTCAAGATCAGACGTACATAGTTCTTTTAGTAGAAACTTTAGTGGATTGTTAATTTTAATTGTTGAAAAAGATTAAGTTAATTTTTTTATTCGGTTCAATTTATTTAAGGAAATTCTATTAAAGGGTCCTAATTGGTGTTTTATTTTTTAAAACTCTAGAATAGTCTTAATTTGGGAAGGGTCCATTTATTTTTATTTATTTTGGAAAACTCGATTTTTCTAAATGTTAAAAACTATTTTTATTCACTAATTTATTTATTCATTTTTATTTTTATCATATTATCTTATTTATTTATTCTATTTTATCTATTTTTATTAAACTAAAAAGAAACAAATATATATATCTATATACATAGACTACTCTTTTCTTTTTTCTTCTTTTTTGTTTTTTCTTTACTTCCTTTTTTCTTTTTCTTTTTCCCTTTTTCTCCTTTTTTTTTTTGCTTACATTTACATTATAAAATAAATAAATAAATTTTTAAAAAAAGGAAAACAATTTAAATTGAGGAGAGTCGAACTAGGGAGAGGTGTACAAGTCAGGTTAGTTGGGTGCTAGAGCGGACTTTAGGTCGAATTGCAGGTTGGAACTTGAATTTAGGTTGGGCTTTAAAATCCTCCATAGCAACAGTAATAACAACAGCAATTTAGGCTGATCTAGTGGCCAAAGTGAGCAAAGAAAGGGTTTTTTATGACTATTTGATTAGGATTAGTGAAAGGGGGGGGGGGTGTAGATGCGACACCGTAGTGTTAGGGTAGTGTTTGGATGATGTTTGTGGTGGTTGGTGGCAGCTGATACGGATTCATGGATGAATACATAGACTTAATATCATGCGTAACCAAAGGGAGTAGGTCCAAGTTGTGAGATGACTTGAAAAGTAAATGATAATTGAGGGATGAGCAAGGGTTCCCATGCACTGACGATGGATATGACGCACTCACACGAGCTCGGGTCGTACTTGATATGACACATAAGTATGGTCGGAGGTCACTTGCCACTAGTTCACGCTCGAATGAGCTAGATAAGAGTAAGTAATAAGGATACTTAGCTTAAGAGAAAAAAAAAAAAAAGGTTCGTTGTATTCTTTTATATATGTCTGTGTGTACATTATGCAAGTATTTATAGTACCCTGTTAAGATAAGTCATAAATAATAGAAAATTACATAAATGTATCCCTAGCAGCTAAAAAGGAGAATAATTTATAGGGAAAAACAATTAGTCTTGCAAAAAGAATGTTCACTATCAGAAAGGATAGTACGAATGTTAGAAGGGGCACCATGCATGCGTTTCACTCAATCTATGGTCCTAATAACGCTGTAAGCCGAGCAAGAGTAGGCCTTTAATTAGGTTTGTTTAGCGTTGGCAGTTCGGCACCCTGACAGTTGGGGCTAGAGAACGACTCACATTTGAGCCGGCCTTGGATGGTCAGCTCTTCACAATTGTCAGCTCAGCCTTGGCATTGTAGAGATTGTTGTTTTCTTAATTGGATGCTTTAGTTGGGGTATTGTAGAGGGGTTGGCTTTACGTGTCAACTAATCACCTCAGTAGCTTCCTGGAGGGTGTGGAGAGCAAAGCAGCTTGGCAGGTCGAGCTGGGGAAAACACTGCTTCTCAATGCTTAACTCTTCTCGAATAGCTTGGTAAACCATGTGAGAAAGTCCTCATACTTGGGAGCAAGTAATCGGTCCTTGATCCCTCTCATCCCCTCTGGGTTATTTGAGATTTGGGATCAAATCTGGTTGGCTTCAGGTTGCTTGTTCTTGGGAGTATAAGGTTGGAAATCGGTAATGTTGAAGAAGTCTAAGACTCCATATCCCTCAAGTAGTTTAATCTTATAGGTATTAAGATTGATCTTTTCAAACACTTTGAAAGGTCTGTCGGTTTAGGGAGACAGCTTGATCTTCCTCAAGTTTGGGAACCAATCCTTATTGAGATGTATCTAAACCAAATCACCTAGTTGAAACTCTCTTTTTCTCCATCCTTGGCCCCACTTCTCGAGCTTAGTTTTAGCTTAGCTTAATTGCTCTACAACATTATGGTGCATAGCTTTAATGGCCTCGACTCTTTCCACAGCTGACCGATCACCATCATTAGTCCTCGGCTGGGGTACTTGATTTATTGGGAGCTCGGGGTTGAACCTAAAGGCAACTTCGAATGGAGACATGTTTGTTACGCTATAGGCAATCCGATTGTAGGCGAATTCGATGATTAGTAGACACAAATCCCAATTGACCATGTTTCATCCAATAGCAACCCGTAGTAAAGTTCCTACAGTTCAGTTGACAACTTTAGTTTGTCCATTGGTCTGTAGATGGCAAGATATACTATACAATAACTTAGTTCTCATTCGCTTCCAAAGTGACATCCAAAAGTGGCTCATGAACTTTAGGTCTCAATTCGAAACAATGGTTTTAGGCACGCCATAAAGCTTAATCACCTCCTACAAGAAAAGAAAAGAGATGGTTGGAACATCATTAGTTTTGGAGCAAGGCACGAAATGTACCATATTGCTAAATCGATTCACAACTACCATGATGGAGTCCTTCTCTTGAGACATCTTCAGCAATCCTAACATGAAGTTTATACTTAGCTTAGACCATGGTTTTGTTGGGATCGGCAAGGGTTGGTAGTGTCCTTACTCGGCTCGACTCTTCGCTTTTCAACAGATTGCACACTTTTCCAACGTGGATCGAACATCTCTCTTCATCCTTGGCCAAAAGAATTTGGAGGATAATACCTCATAAGTTCGGTGCTAGCCAAAGTGTCTTATCAATCCCTCTCCATATGCCTCGCGCACTAGTAGTTCTCGTATAGAACAAGTTGGGATGCATAGCCTTCTCTTCCTAAATAAGTATCTATCCTCCCTATGCTTGTCATCTAATGCTCATCCTTCCTCACAAGAGGCATAGATAGGACCAAAGTGTGGGTTCTCAAAATATAAATTCTTGGTGATTGAAAAACCAAATAGCCTCGTTTTGCAGCTCAGTTAAGAGGGTATATCATCTCGATAAGGCGTCAGCCACTATATTGTTCTTTCCGTTTTTGTATTTTATGACATAAGAAAACCCTCCATGATCTCAACCCACTTAGCTTACCTCCAAGATAACTTCGGTTGACTCTTTAAATAACTCAAGGATTCATGATCGGTGTAGATCACAAATTCCTTGAGCAGTAAATGGTGTTGCCATACCATTAGGGCTCGAATTAAGGAGTAGAACTCCTTGTCGTAGACAAAATAGTTAAGTGTGGCTCCTTAAAGTTTCTTGCTGAAGTAAGCAATAGGTCGGCCTTCTTGCATCAACACAGCACCTATGCCTAGTCCGGAGGCATCACACTTTATTTCAAACGCCTTATCGAAGCTCAACAGAGTTAAGACGTAAGCTGTAGTTAGTTTCTCTTTCATATCCTCAAAACTCCTCCTCTCTTTCTCACCTCATCTAAATTCAACATTCTTCTTTAAGAGTTCGGTAAGTGATACAAGGCAAGTGCACCTATTAGTTTTAATATAGCGGATGTGAGTCCGAGTCAATCCCTCAAAGACTTTGAGTACTAATATTAACCTTAGCTTTATTATCTAACTAGAAAATTATGATGGGTTGAATGAATTAAAAATACTAAAATTAACAAACTAACCTAATTATGAGACTTGATTAAGCAATTTAGAAAACGATAAAATTAAGAATGACTTCAAGAAGGCAAATAACATATTTAGAAATTATTTCCCCTAGTGTTTAACATGTGACCGCTTAAAATGAATCCAATTCAATCTTTATTATTCTTGACCGGAGGGATTCATAATTAAAGTTAACACCTTTCTCAAGCATATTAATCCTAATCTTAAATTATTTACCGGAATCTCTTCACTTAGTAACATAATTCGGAATCGCATTAATGTATAATAAATTCCCACACAAAAGAACAACTTTTCGGAAGAAACATGTATCTTATCTCTAATTACACATGTAATTCTCTCTAATTATGTCAAGATCTCATTACACATGTGATTTCTTAATCATCATGTATAATATCATAGATTGATACCCTAGAAATATCAATTAACAATTAAATAACATAATTGAATCAAGAAAAGATAGAAACTTTATTGAAAATTATCAATAAATCTAATAGTCACATGAAACCTTAGGTTCCACAATCCTAAATACAAAAATCTTAATCTATCATAATGAAACTAAAAACGAATTGCAACAAAATCAAGAAATAAAACATGAAAAACCCCTTTTATTAATGAAAAATCCCTTCAATCTTGAATTTGGGTGTTGCTTTCGCCTTTTTCTCCTCCTTCTCTTCAAGTCTCTTCTCTTTTAAATGTCCAAAGTTCTGTACGAAACCCTAGTAAGTCCTTTTATAATGTATTGTAAAATTTCTTTTTTTGTCACCAAATACAGCCTGGGACACAGTTGTGTTCCCAGGTTGTGTAACTTACTGACCTTAGCACAAAAAATCTTCTTGGATGGACATAGCCTGGGGACACAGTTGTATCCCAGAATGTGTAACTTTCTGACCAAAATTTGCCACTTTCTCCTATTGTTTATGTAACTTCATAGCTCATTCATTTGAACTCCAAATTGAGTGAAACTTAATTCCTTTTCTTCATTTTCGATCCGAGAACGCATTTAAACCTTAAAATCAAAATTTTACTCAATTAAGTACCAATTTCTTTAAAAAAAACTAAAGATGTAAGGAAAATACTATAAAATCATCATGTGAAATGTATTTAAAATAAGAGTTATCAGTAAGTAAGGCCACAATCATACTAAAATTGTTTATGAATCGGCAATAAAATGATGTTAGGCAATGGAAACTTCTCATATCGGTAGAACAAGTCGACTTAGACCATTCCATGATTGCTCTTATCTTCTCTTCGTTAACTCGAATGTTACCTCCACTCACAACAAAACCCAAGAAAATCACATCAGAACGGCAAAAGTCGCACTTCTTCAGGTTGGTGTAAAGTTGTTTAGCTCGAAGTTTTGCAAGCACTTGTTGAAGATGCTCTCGGTAAGTCTCCAAGTCGAGACTGTACACTAGCATGTCATCAAAATAAACTACGACAAACCTTCCCAGTAATTATCGGAGCACCTGATTCATAAGTCGCATGAATGTGCTTAACGTATTGGACAGTCTAAATGGCATTACAAGCCATTCATATAAACCATGTTGTGTCTTGAATGCGATCTTCCACTCATCACCTTCACACATTGGAATCTGATGGTACCCAACTTTAAGGTCGATCTTGGAGAACACTCTTGCTTTGCTTAATTCATCTAGCATGTCATCAAGCATGGGTATGGAATATCTGTACTTGATGGTGATTCGATTGATCGCTCGGCTATCCATATACATCTTCCAAGACCTATCTTTCTTCGGCACTAACAAGGCCAGGATGGCACAGGGGCTAAGGAACTCACATAGATACCCCTTTTCCATAAGGTCGTCTACTTGCCTCTGCATCTCGGTAGCTTGTTCAGGTTTAGCATGTAAGCAAGCTTGTTTGGTAGTGCGACTTTTGGTTGTAGGTTGATTGTATGCTTGACGCCTTAGTTCGAGGGCAGACCCCTTCTAGAAACAGGTCGGCAAATTCTTCTAATAAGGTTTTTACTTCAGCAGGTAGCTCCTCCTCTCCAGGTCTTATCTCCAGAAGCCTCTTGACAAGTAGATAAGTCGGTCTCTCCAACTCCATTTCTTTTTTTAGTTCGGCTTGGGCCAATACCAAAGCTTCTTTCTTTAAGGTTCGGCTAAGTTGGGACTACATGACCTTTACTTGTTTGGCGGTCATAGGACTCAATTTCATCCTTCTACCTTCATGCTCTATAGAGCATGTATTTCTGTTTCCGTCATATATAACTGCTCGATCAAACATCTATGATTGTCCTAGTAGAAATTGGGACATAGTCATGGGCAACACATCACAGAGCACTTTATCTCAATACTTGCTAATATAGATCGGCACAGATACTTGCTTGTTCAGTTGTAGAGCTCCCATATCATTAAGCCAATGAAGCTTATAAGGCTTCGGGCGAGGCATGGTTAGCAATTTTAGTTGCTGGACCATAAATGCAGAGGCTGCATTGGTGTAGTTCCCACTGTCAACAATTAATGTACATAGTAACTCATTCAAATTGCATCCAATATGGAAGATATTTTCTCTTTGTTCATTTTTGGGCACAGGATTGACACTCATTATCCTCTTCAACACTAGTGCAATCGGCATAAAGTTGCCTTCTTTACGATAGATGACTTCCTCTTTAGACAGTTTGGTTAGTTCGTCCTCTTTCAGCTCCTCTACTTCCTCATCAGTACTATTGCACTTCGCCTTGGATCACCATTATTCACCTGTTTCGATACTGAGCAGCCATGTGTCCAAATCTTTAGCATTTGAAACACTTGATCTCACTCCTCTTCCTCTCTAAACTCTGGCCCTTCTCAAACTTACTCGGAGGTTCCTTCTCCTCGGCTCAAGTGGTCCGAATAAGTTGAGTCTCAACAACCTTATTTAGTTCCGCTCGCATTGGTTTGCTTGGAACAGTTCGACCGCTGCCTAGCCGGCCAACAGGGGGTTGAAATCAACCTGTTCAACAACTTTCTATCCTCTAGGCGGCTCGAATTGCATCATCAAGTGTTCTAACGTCTAAGGTTTCTAGGACATCCCTAATCTCATATTTCAATCCACCAATAAATCGAGATATAGTTCGGTCTTCTGGTTTTGCGACTTCACATAGGATCATTAACATTTGGCATTCCTTAATGTAAGTGTCCACACTTGATCCTCCTTGCCTCAGTTCTTGCAGTCTCTTGAAAGCATCCTACAAATAACAGCTTGGCACAAACCTTCTCCACATAACTCTCTTCATATCATCCCAACTCTTAATCTCTCGTTCTTCTTCCCTTCTTCTAGTAACTTGCAAGTTCTTCCACCATAAGACAACATAACTAGTGAACTCTAACACAACAAATCTAACTTTTGCATTATCGGGTACTTTGTGGCATTCAAATTGCTTTTCAATCTTATCTACTCAATCTAGGTAGTCTTTAGTGCCCCTACTCCCAGAAAAACTTGGAATACGTACCCTTAATCCTTCAGCTTTAGGGGCTCGTGCATTTCTTTTCTCAGGCTCATAGTATTCTTCTACCTCGTCATCTCCTTCGATTTCTTCCTCAATTTCTTTAAGCGCTAGCCTTCATCTAGCTTCCCTACCAACTCCTTCAGCTCGAGGTAGTCGAGCTAGGGCATTAACTCTATCAAACTAACCATTGCCTCATCTTTACTGTTTACATTCTCTAGTGGGACTATTTTTAGCTCGCTGCCTATCTTCTTGGATAACAGTTACTAGACTAGCTACCAAGTCGGTAAGCTTATCCAAGCAGCCACCTACTGATTGAGGTGTGAAGCTCCCGTCTTGTCTTTGGCCATGTTAAATACCACTTTCTTAGTTTCCCAACGTTCCCTAAATACTAGAATCTGACATTGTTAGTTACCTTACAACAACAATTGCACAACAAACAAATAGTCAACCATACTATGTTTTGCATAACGAAAACAAGGGAAAAATAGAGTACAGAATACTTCTCACTACTAAACTGCAAAACTAATAGTAAAACCGTTATCTTACGAGAATAGTAACAGGCTATTCAATTAACACAGTAGTAGAATCAAGCTTCGAACATAGCCAGGCTCTAATACCAAGATTATATGAATTCATGGATGAACATACAGACCCAATATCACGCGTAACCAAAGGGAGTAAGTCCAAGCCATGAGATGGCTCAAAAAGTAAATGATAGTTAAGGGATGAGCAGGGGTTCCCGTGGATCGACGATGGATATGATGTACAAAAGCCTCATACGAGCTGAGGTCACACTTGATATGATGCACAAGTATGGTTGGAGGTCACTCACCACTAGTTTACGCTCGAATGAGCTAAATAAGAGTAGCTCAAAAGTAAGCAAAAATGAAACTTAGCTCAAGAGAGGTTAAAAGTTTAGTGTATTCTTCTGTGTATGTTTATGTGCACATTATGCAAGTATTTATAGTACCTTATTAAGGTAAGTCCTAAATAATAGAAAATTACATAAATAGATCCCTAGCAACTAAGAAAGGAGAATAATTTACAGGGAAAAACATTTAGTCAGGCAAAAAGAATGTTCACTATAAAAAAGGATAGTATAGATGTTAGAAAGGAGACCGCGTGTGCGTTTTACTCAATCTGTGGTCCTAATAACACTGTAGGCCAAGCAAGAGTAGGCCTTTGATCAGGTTTGTTTGGCATCGGTAGTTCGGTACCTTGACAATTGAGGCTGGAGAGTGACTCACATTCGAGTTAGCCTTGAATGGTCGACTCGTCACAATTGTTAGCTCGGCCTCAGTACTGTAGAGATGGTTGTTTTCTTGATTGGGTGCTTAGACTGGGATGTTGTGAAGGGGTTAGCTCCATGCATTGGCTAATCACTTCGGCAGCTTCCTAGAGGGTGTGGAGTACAAAGCAGCTTGGTAAGTCGGGCTAGGGAAAACATTGCTCTTCAGCTCTTAACTCTCCTTAGACAGCTCGATGAACCATATGAGAAAGTCCTCAGGCTCGAGAGTAAGTGATCCGTCCTTGATCCTTATCAGCGGCGGAGCTACGGTTACAGCACTGGCTGTTAGGTTTAAGAGAGGTGTTAGGTCGAGGGTTTAGGTAGAGAAGAGTTTAGCTGTAAGGTTAGTTCAAGCCTAGGGCAATATCTTTCGGGGGACTAACAACCCTAAGTTGGAATCAATCTGGAGAACTTGGTCATGCCATTTTAGGCTCACTAACCTAGATGGGAGTATCTCTTAAGGACTAACAATCCTAAGTTAGAACCGATAATGAGAGAAAGTGCCATCTAGGCTCACTATGGGGAATTAATGATAAGAGAAAGTGCCTTTTGGGCTTACTTGAGGATTCGATGAAGAGAAGCGCCTTATGAGCTCGCTTAAGAGGATTTGAAAAAGGGATTGAGTCAAGATAACGTCTTCAGGGGTTGACTAAACACCAAAAGATAGTATAAAAGGTAAGCGCTTTATGGGCTAGCTCAAAAGACTGTTAGGGAAAAGAATTGTAAAATATTGGTCATGCAAATGCAAAAAAAAACCAATTTTCTAACATCATATGGAAGTACTTACCTAGTCTTATCAATAGCACCCAAACTGTCAAACCTATTCTTTGCAATGCCCCATCAAAACTGGCTAATTCACTCTTCGAAACGTATTCAATCTTT
The DNA here is from genome assembly GCA_024138015.1 of Lumnitzera littorea. Classification (NCBI taxonomy): domain Eukaryota; kingdom Viridiplantae; phylum Streptophyta; class Magnoliopsida; order Myrtales; family Combretaceae; genus Lumnitzera; species Lumnitzera littorea. The sequence goes on from JAMXBB010000011.1 coordinate 92,530,931, forward strand.
GATCCTTTATTGACAACCCAACTAACTTTGGCATAGAGCCTCTAAGACTTTGCCAACTCTTTTAGAGAAATCATGGAAATTAACCCGATGCAGAATGCCACCTACTATTTTTGTCTTTTTGGAACTCATATGAATTGAAGCCCTTATTCTTGACTAATAAATATCCACCATAAGGTGATTAGAATTTGCATTTCCCTGAAAAATAGACAATAAAAACTCCCCATCGAGGGGGAAAAATCCATAATAAAGCATTTTAAAGAGTTTTGTCAATTACCAATGTTCTATATCTCACTTCTCAACTTCTCTCGTGTTTTCACTATGTGGGTTTGATTAAAGGGAGTTGGACCTTTTAATGGAGAGGGTAGTAATTCCAACGTCGATAATTGCCAAGGATACCAACTTTGCTTGTAAATAATGAAAATTAGACCATAATAACATTCAAAAAGACTGCCATTTTTGTGTTTTGAGCAAAAATTTCCATTGACTTCTCATGGGTAGTCCAACTTTACAGCATTGGCATCTATAGGGTCTCTCAATTTTGGACCATCCATTTGAGACAAAATTAAAGCCCTTCCTGGTAATACTTGCTTTACGATCTATGGGCCTCCGTAATTGGGAGCAAATTTTCCTCTAAAGTCTTGTGCATTGGGGAGAGCATTTCTCAACACCATATCACTCTCTTTGAAGTTCGCAGGTTGTACCCTCTTATTGAAAGCCTAAGCCATTCTTTGTTGATAACACTGATTATGACATAAGACTGTCAATCTCCTCTCGTCAATCAGATTCAACTACTTGATGCGTTTCTTTACCTAATCGACTTCGTCCAAATTGGTTCTGATAGTACTCTGAGTGATGAGATCTCAACCTCTACTGGTAACGTTACTTCAGTGTCGTATACTAAAGATTAGGGTATTGCCTTAATTGACGTTTTGATGGAAGTCCAATAGGCTATAAGTGCGAATGGCAATATCTCATGCCAATCCTTATATGTAACAACCATTTTTTTGACGATTCTTTTGAGGTTTTTATTGGATGTTTCAACGGCTCCATTCATTTGTGGTCGATATGGTATAAAGTTTCTATGAATAATCCTGAATTATCGGTACAACTTTGTCATAAGCTTATTGTTAAGATTTGTACCGTTGTCGATGATGATTGTTTTTGGAGCCCCGTATCAAGCTAAGATATCTCTCTTAAAGAATTTAACTACAACCCCTTTAATAATGCTCAAGTGAGACGAAGCTTAAACCCATTTGATGAAGTAATCGATGGCAACTTATATAAAGTGATGCCCATTGGATGCTTTTGGAGTAATTGGGCTGATGATATCTATTCCCCACATTGAAAAAGGCTACAGTGCCGAAAGCATATGTAATTCTTGAAGCGAGGTGTTATCTTATTTGCATAAACTTTGCATAAAAGACAATGCCTAACGCATTAGATGCAATTGCTTTCTATTGTAGACTACCAATACCCTAGCCTCATAATTTTATTAGCCAGCATGTAACCGTTCATGCGAGAGCCACATACTCCTTTATGTACTTCTTTCATCAACATCTTGGCTTTTGTGTCATCCATACACCTTAAAAGTGTGCCATCAAAGGATCATTAGTATTGTCGAGCCTAGTTTTTCACCCTTCCAGTTCTTTTTATAAAATTAAATCTTCTCTGAGTCGATTAGTACTAAACTCTACCCATTTAATACCGATTCTCAACTAGGGTTTAAAGAAAACCATTTTTTCAATTTAAAAAGGGATTAGAGTCGCCACCCAACCGGAGTTAGGAAAAAGGGTTAAATTATAAACAATTGGGTAGATTGGTTATAACTTAGCTATTGATCTATCGATTAAAAAAAAAAAAACAATTTGTAAAACAGTTTTTTTTTTAAAAGTAGAGATTTAGGTTCGAGGGCTAATTTATTAAACCCTAAACAAATACCACTTTTTAACTTTCCGAATTTAACTTCGCTTTTCAAATATACCCTTTTTAATTTGTAAAACAGCTAATTATAATACATGCGACTAAATTGATCAATTTACATAAATATCTAAAAATGGAAAAAATAAAACTTCTTCATTTTAAGTCGCCCCATATTTACATACAAGTGTCTACGTACCCGTTATTCGGGATCAGATGTATGTAATTCTTTTATAAAAACTTTAGTAGGTGGTTTGATTTTAATTTTTGAAAAAGGGTCGCATTTACGTTTTTACCCAATTCAATTTATTCAAGGAAATTCTTTTAAAGGGTTCTAATCAATGTTTTATTTTTGGAAACTCTAAAATAGTCCTAATTTAGAAAAAGATCTATTTATTTTTAGAAAACTCAATTTTTCTAAGTGTCAAAAAAATTTTTGTTTACTAACCTATTTATTTATTTTTATTTTTATTATATTATCTTATTTATTTTATACTTATTCTATCTATTTCTATTAAAATAAATAAATACACTACTTCCTTTCTCTCTCTTTTTTTTTTTTCTCTTTTTGTTTTTCTTCTCTTTCTTTTTTTCTTTTTCATTCTTTTTTCTTTTTCTCATTTATAACATTTACAAATAAACAAATGAATAAAATTAAAAAAAAAAAAACCAGGTCGACTTGGATTGGCTTCGGATCGGCTTAAATGGCTCTAAGGCGGCTTGGATTAGCTCACTTCGACTTGGATCGGCTAGGAGTCAACTTGGTCAGCTCATGTTGGCTCGAGAAATTTAATGATGGTGGTTTTCGTCAAAAAAACACCGTAAGGAGTGCCATCCTAGAGAGAAAAGAACCGTGCTAAAAAGAGGAAACTTCGATTTTTGTTTTGCATAAGTGTTTCGAAGATTTCGTTGTGTTTTGAAAATGAAGAGTAGACCCTTATTTATAGGTGTCATGGTTGAGTTAAGGTTGGAAAAAATTAAATACAATATGATTTTCTTCCAATTTTGGATTGGACGAACCTGGACAATATGTGGTGCCAAATACATAGCTGCGCGTGTATGAATGTGTCGAAGTATGTCTACCACACTTAGAAGTGAGATGGTAAATGACGTGGCGATGACGTAGCCCATGACGTGGCGATGACATGGAAATAAGGTGAGAAAAGAAAATAAAATATACATTTTACACCTTCCACGGATTAAATCTAGGATCTCCAAGTCATATGCAATATCAAGTCTAAGTGCTTATTCAACTAAGTTATTGGTTTTTCCTTATTTATATGTGTAATTAATTGTATATATGGACTAGGTCAACCTGAGCTAGATTCAAATCTAAGCATAAACCCAATAGCCTTTTATTCAAAACTATTGAAATTAAAATTATATTCTATTTAAATAACTTAAAAATTTATTATTTTCTAAATTCCCTATTTTTTTCTATTTTCTAAATTTTTTATTTTTTATTTTTTAGGGTTTTCTTTAATTTTCTAGTTTTTTTGAACTTTTTCTAATTTAAGACTCTATAACTTAATTTGAAAAATAAAAGGAGGGCAAAAATTAGGTATCTATAGGTACAAGGTGGACTCGCTTACTAAGAATTGTGTAGCTAATCTTCTGATTATCCTTTTGTCCTTTTTCTTGGCCTCTTCAGGGTATGTACCTTATTGTAAGAACATTTTAATATCATGGTACTAAGGCTTTTGGTCATTTATACCTTCAATTGCCAGATAGAAAGCAGGCTTGTCTTCAATTTCAATAGTGAGGGGCTAAATCTCGACTCCATTGGATATCTAGACCATAGATGTTAGAGTGGTTAAGGCATCAGCAAATTGATTCTGAGTCCTTGGTATATGGTTGAAAGATATTTCTTTGAATTTCCCCATCAATTCAGTCAAATGCTGGTGATAAGGTACCAGTTTAGAATCTTTCGTCTTGTACTCTCCCTAGGCTTGGTTAATAACGAGTAAAAAGTCCCCATACACTTCTAATTCTTGAATATCTTTAATTAGGACCATTTTGAGTCCCATGATGCATGCTTTGTATTCATCAATGTTATTGGTGTATGGGAAAATGAGCGTTACTGCCACAGGGTACTGTGTACCTTTAGGGGATATCAATATTGCCCTAATTCCACACCTAGATACATTAACTGCCCCATTGAAGAACATCTTCCATTTCGATGGTTCATCAAAGCTTCCTTCAATTGCTAAGATGTTTTCATTTGGGAATTTGACTTATACCTCTTGAGGGGTATTATTAGAGGGATTTTCTACTAACTGATCAGCCAGAGCTTACCCCTTGATCATATTTCAATTTACGTACGTAATGTCGAACTCTAATAGTAACATTTGCCACTTTCAGATTCTACCAATTAAGACCGGTTTGTCTGCCAAGTACTTTAAAGGATCGTGCTAAGTTGACAATTTAACCTGGCAATAAAGTATGTTCTGTTTGAGTCGAATCATTACCCAGACTAAAGCACAATAGGTTCTTTCAACTTCCAAATATTTCTATTCCCCTTCAGTAAATTTCTTGCTCAAGTAGTATATGGCTCATTCTTTCCCTTCATCGTCCTTCTGGCCAAGCATACACCCCAAGGATTCTGATAATATTGTCAAGTATAGAAATAAAGGCTTCCTAGGTTTTGGAGTTACCAAAATTGGGGGGGTTCATAAGGTACTTTAATTGTTGTGAAGGCCTGTTCACATACTTCATCGCAATTTATCTCGGCATTCTTTTTTAATAGCTTAAATAGGGGACGAAATTTATCTATGAGTTGAGATATGAATTGAGCTATGTAGTTTAAATGGCCTAACAAGCCTCTGATTTCTTTGAGTGTACGTGGAGGGGGCAAGTCGATTATTGCTTTGACTTTATCAAGGTCCACTTCGATGCCTCGTTGGCTGATTATGAAACCTAATAATTTCCCTAAAGTTACTCTGAAGGTACACTTCTCTAGGTTGAGCTTCAATTGGAATCTTCTTAACCTATCAAACAATCTCCTTAGATTATCTACATGATTTTCTCCTTCCTTGGACTTTGTAATCATATCATCAACATGTACTTCAACTTCTTTGTGCATCATGTTATGAAATATTGCTACCATGGCCTTTTGATAAGTTGCCCCGACATTTTTTAGTTTGAAAGACATTACTTTGTAGCAAAATATGTCCTAAGTTGTAATAATGTAGCCTTAGGTTTATCCTCTTTAGACAATTGAATTTGATTATATCTGAAGAATCCATCTATGAAAGAGAAAAGATGGTTTCTGGTTGTGTTATCAACCAAAACATCAATATGAGGAAAGGGGAAATTATCTTTAGGGATTACTTGATTAAGGTTTTGAAAATCTACACGCATTCTAACTTTTCCATTCTTTTTCATTATTGGTACAATGTTTACTACCTACTTAAGATAATCAGATACCTCAATGAAACCAACCTCTAATAATTTTTTTACTTCTTCCTCAATTTTCAACAAGACATATGGTTGGAACCTTCTTAACTTCTCTTTCTTAGGTTTGATATCCTTTCGTGTAGGTAAGTGATAGACCACAATTGATAGATCTAATCCAGGCATATCTTTATAAGACCATGCAAACACATCTTGGTATTCAAATAATAGTGCGGTCATTTCAGCCTTTTGTTTTTCTTTTAAATTCCCTCCAATCTTCAACGTTTCGGTATTGTCATTAGTCTCAACATTCATCGTCTCAATCGGCTCATCAATGGAAATTTTACTCATTTTATGTTTTTGCCAGCTTTCTTGCACGTCACTATAGTCATTAACATCACTCCTGACGACTAACCCAGTAAGGTCGGAGGTAATATCAATATTTTCATCACTTATCTACACGAAATATCCATGGCCTTTATTTGAAGCATTAGATCTGGGAAAAAAGAAAAGTATGTAAAGGAAAAAGTATAAGCAAGGAAGAAGCGAATAGAAAGGAGATTGATTCTTATTTAAAAGAAATTTCTTTTAAGTATAAAATTGTAGAATAAAGGTAATTATTACAAAACTTTGTAAAATACTATACCATAATTCATCCTTTACCTTAGGAAAGACTTATTGCTATTCATAGAGATGGAGAACCAATTATTCAAGTGTTGGGGCTTATCAGATGGGCCAGCTATTTTATCCCTATTGGAGGTGTCCTATTTGGTAGACTCTAAATTTTGAATTTCAGCCTGAATGAAAATTTTTCATAATGGTGGGAAGGTCATCGGAGTGTAATACAATCTATCACCTCTTTTGTCCCTTGCTTGCATATTTCACAGCTCATCCACTAGAGTTGGCCTTCTTTGAATTTCGACCCCTTATTTTTCTCCTAATTAGTAATCATGCACACCTCTTCAAATATTTGGAGCCCAAAGTCTTCTTACTCCTCAATGCCAATATAAGGTATGGCCATTTCTTTATATATTTCGTAATCCTAGTCACCCAGAATTGTTATGACCTAGCCATTAGCGATGAACTCGACCTTTTGGTGAAGACTCGAAGGTATGACCCTTGTTAAGTGCATCTAAGGCCTTCTCAATAATAGGTTAAAGGTTTTTGGGATGTTTAAAACTTGGAATTGGATGTTGAACATCTATAGGCCGATATCAACTGATAAGTTGATCTCTCTTATAATTTCTCTTCTAGATCCATCAAAAGCCCTCACTGTTGTCAAAGTTAGCTTGATAGCGGTCGTATCAATGCCCAATAGATCTAAGTGGCTAGAGGGTAGACATTGAAGGATGACCCGTTGTCAATGAGGACTCTTATTGTGATGACGTTGTTTACTCTCACTATTATGAATAGAAGCTTAGTGTGTTTTGCCTAGTTCTTTGATAAAGAAAAAAATCTGATCCATAGTGAAGATAGAGTTGATGGTAGACCCTATTCTTTTAGCCAGTATTTCACGAAGGACTTTGACTCCCCTCAATGTTCTAAATAAAGTTTCCTGATGCGGTTTCGATGCCATTAGTAAACTCATGAGGGATATTTGTGTTTGGAGTCTTAGCGAGCTGATATATTATTTTATACTCAATAGACTTGATTATTTTGGTAAAAGTAAACAATCCTTCTTCATATTTAGCTAGTTCACTGTTTAGCTTTTTCAGCATAGCTTTCTTTTTCAAGTCTTCCTTTGGATCATAAATTCTACCAAAGCGAGTAATCCCTCAGACAAGTGAGCTCGATTGTCCTTGATTTATTGCCTGGTAGTTGAGAGGGGTAGTTTTATAACTTCCAAGGGGTAAAAGTACATGGAAGGTGTACCTTTTGGTCTATAGAACTTGTTTGTAGAATCTATAGACCTGGGGCTCTCAGTTGGAACCAATCGTGTTGGTGGCGGGATCTGAATTGTCAAATATCATATTGATGATGGGCCCATGGTTAGGTAAGGAGTTGTTGTTGACGTTTGGAGTAAGAGCCTTCACAAAATCCAACTGGACCGTGCCTTCATCAATTAAGTCTTGAATTTTGTTCCTTAACCTCTAGCATGAGTCGATTGAATGGCTTGCTTACCCTAGATGATATTGACACCTTATATTGGGATAAAAGAATCTTGGCTTGTACCTTTCATTAGGAGCTTCAGAATGGAGTAGATTATATTTTCTTAGTTTTTTAAGTACTCGACTGAGTTAAATGGGTATTTTGGTGAACTGCCTTGGGGCCTTACTAACTTGTAGTTGGCTTCTGTACTATTGTTGAGCCTACAGAGGATTTGTTCTGAAAGAGACTAGGGCATTAGATCTAGTATTTGAATTAACCATGCTGACAGTAGCTTCTTTAGGCTTACTGGTGATGGCTTTAGCAAAGGGTAGTCTTCTGTTTAATGGTTCTTGTAACTTACCAAAGGAGACGACACTTTAATTCGATACCCTACTGCTACTACTTCTGCAAAGCTAGAAGAGGCTTGTCCAATTAAGTGAGCGAAGTAGGGTCCCTCAAGAGTGTCGATAAAATTTGAAGTTAGCTTTTTCTCAACCATGAAGGTGGATACCCTTGCAGTTAAAGACCTCCATCTTTGGGCGTATTCTTTGAAAGATTCGTTGTGCCTCTTTCTTAGGGCAACCAAATCCATCATGACCGGTGCTACTTTAATGTTGAACCTATATTGCTCATAAAATGCTCTAGCTAGCTTTTTGCATATATTCACTTAATTCAGATCCAATTGGGTGTACCAGGTCAAAGCAAGGCCAGTTAAGTTGTCCTGAAAAGTTTAGACCATGAACTGGTCATATTATACATATTTGCCTATCTTGCGTACATACAGCCAGGTGTGCAATTTAGGGCATCCAGTCCCATTATACTTTTTGAAGTCAGGTACTTTAAATTTTTTTAGGAAGCTTCCATAGTTGTAGGTAGAGAAGTCTATTATACCAGCTTGCTCGAATCCATCATACCCTTCAAGCATTTTCATATTTTCAGTGATTTATTAGGTCAGTCACTTCTCAAGTTCTTTCACTTTGTCTTAATTAGCTTTAAGCTTTCGATTGACCGGAAACAAGTAAGTGTTCGACTCAAAAGTCGGGTTGACCTTCGGAAAGACCCCTTCTATCTCAAATGATTTGAAGGCCTAGTTGACTTTGGGGTAGGCTTTTTTTTCCTTAGAGGGGTGGGGCTTTAGCATTCTTTTCATATCAGGCTTTAGCATTCTTTTCATATCGAGCTTTAGAGCTTTCTTCGTTTGCTAGAGTTGTGGACCTAAGTAAGGTGATGCTGTTAGCTAGTGTAATACCCCTTACATACCTGGAGAGAGGAACTCTAATCATTGAGGCGCCTTTTGGTGTAGCAACTCGGAGTACGTCGAAACTCCGGAGTTAAGCGTGCTCATGCTGGAGCAATCTCAGGATGGGTGACCTCCTGGGAAGCAGCTGCACCAAGGGACAAAACCGTGCGGCGTTTCATGCCAAAGCGGACAATACCTCGGTGGAAGGAGTTCCGGCCGGGTCGTTACAGAATGGTATCAGAGCATTCCACCAGCCGGAAGGGCGTGGCCCTACCTGGTGGTTGTCTTGGACCTATGTAACGAAACTGACGAGGGCGTCAGTTCTGTAAGGGGTATTGTAAGGGGGGGTAGATTGTAATACCCCTTACATGCCTGGAGAGAGGAACTCTAATCATCGAGGCGCCTTTTGGTGTAGCGGGTCGGAGTACGTCAAAACTCCGGAGTTAAGCATGCTCATGTTGGACCAAGGGACAAAATCGTGCGGCGTTTCATGCTAAAGCGAACAATACCTTAGTGGAAGGAGTTTCGGCCGGGTCGTTACAGCTATGAAGCTCAATTGATCTGCAATCTTCCCCATTGTTCGTTCCAAAGAATGGAACCTCAACTTAGTGGGATCACTAACTTCAAGATTGTTAGTGTTGATGTTGTCATTCCCTTAGTTAGCCATTCTGGTTTGTAAGCAATTTTTTATAAGACTTCTTTAGAAGGTTTGATGCTTGGGAGCTATCTTAGTGACTTGTTAAAGATCACTTCTCAATAAGTTAGCACATATGCGCTAGAGCGGACTTTAGGTTGGAACTTGAATCTAGATCAGGCTTTAAATTCCTCCACAGCAAAAGTAGCATTGATAGTGACTCAGTTTGATCTGGTGGCCAAAGTAAGCAAGGAAAGGGTTTTTTATGACTATTTGATTGGGATTAGGGAGGGGGGATTACGCCATGGTGTTAGGGTAGTGTTTGGATGATGTTTAGTTGTGGTGGTTAGCAATGACAAAGCTACTGTTACGATGTTGGCTGCTGGGTTCAAGAGAAGTGTTTGGTTAAGGGTTTTGGGTAGCAAGGAGTTCAGCCATAGGGTTAGTTTGGGTGAAGGGCAATGGTTTGTAAGTTGGACAATTGCAGTGGTTAGGGTTTCAACTTAAGGTATTGGTTGAAGGCAATGGAAGTGCAATGGAGTTCGTGGTTAATGGCATTGGAGAGCTCATGATGTGGGGATGATGTGGTGGCCGTGAGTTTACTCATAAGTGGTCGAAGAGGAGTGAATTGTAGAGAGAAAGAGAGTTGTGACCAGTGGAGCGAAAGGGTGATCGAGGAAGAGAGAGAGAGTTCGTAAATGAGTTTCTTGTGATTGCGTGTGGATAAGGAAGCTCTATATAAATGGCCGAAATCTGTCGTTAATGTCTTGGGTAGAAAATTGACTTTTTGTGAAGCTTGATTTAAGCAAGTGAATGGATGAATGAAGACGGGATTTTGGTAAAAAATGAAACTAGGCCATGCCTAACTTGCAATTTTGCTATTGATTTGGTGAAATTTTAACAAAAAGGGGTTAAAAAATCACGTTAAAATCGGCTGATCGAGAAGGAAAGCGCAGAAGACATGGGGAAAATGAGGGAAAAAAGGAAGAAAGAGAAGGAAGAGGAGAGAAAGCGATACTAATGTAGCGCTACATCAGCTGTATCGTTTAGTGTCAGAGTCCTACGTATCTAATATCGACATGTGGTAGTTGACGTGTCATGCCACGTTACACTACATCAACATCGATAAATCTAAGGCTATCACATGTCAGGATACGTGACATAGTGAAACCTTGACATGTGGTAGTGTAGTGTGTGTTGTAGAAAAGAGAAAAAGGCAATTTTTGCCTCTAACAAGATTCGAACCCCTGACCTTGCACTTAAACCTAATGTTATATCCATATGCTTATCTATAAGCCATTGACTTGTGGCCTATTCATATATGCAATTAGGTTGCACATATGAATAGATTCAGCTTGAACTAGATTCAAATTTAAGCCTAGACCCAACGGTTCCATTTCTAACTCTATTTTAAATAAGAAATTTATTATTTTCTATATTTCCTAAATCCTCTATTTTTTCTTCTTTTTATTTTTTATTTTTTGTGACTTTTCAATTTTCTATATATTTTTCCTTTCTCTTTTTTATATTTTTGTAGATTTCTTGTTTTTTTTTTTGTACTTTTTCCTATTTTTCTATTTTTTGTATTTTTTCTAAACTTCTTATTTTTTATGTTTTCTTTAATTTTCTATTTTTTATTGTTTTTTTTTTATTTAGGACCACTTATCTTATTGAAATGAAATAAAATAAAATAAAATGGGTAAAAATTGGTTGTCTACACTTAGTAGTTGTTAAGACACTGTAAATTATTAAGGGGATCGAAGCCTTCCTCCTACATTATTATCTAGCATACTACAACTAAGTAAAGAGTTATTGCCCTCAAGTGCATAATGACAAGACACTTTCATAAAAACTAACGAATGCGCCAAGATGATAAAAGAGTACAAAAGTGGATTAATGAACTTCATTATTATTGATTATATATATTCAAGTATAACTCGTACTTGCAAAGAAGTATGAGAGTACAACTAAGCGATCGAGAAGATTATATGAAATAAGGTTTATGATAGTGTCTACTAACACAAGTGGTCAATTACAAAGTACTCATTATAAAGTAAGCCTCACAACCAACTACTTGGGGTTCCAATCGATTAAAGGATCCGATTGAGCTTAAATTATAAAGTAAAGTTAGAAATATCAGTAAAAATGATTCCGTAAGCTTGAATTTAAGAAAATAAGTAATAAAATAAAAGAATATAAAATTTTCAAATATTAAGTATATTACTCATTATTTATCGAAAATGCGTAAAATACTTTTCGATAATTAACGAATTACTAGAGATAAATCATATGTACACTAAAACTCATAAAATAACTTAAATAATATTTAGGAATATTTATTTGTACTATATATGAATTTACATATAAGTAAAAATACGCGTAATTACTTAAAATAGGCGAAATGTGCTAAAATAATGCCAAATAATTAAAGAAAATTCATAATTAATTAAGGGAAAATAAAGAAAAATTAAAAAATGAGGAAAATCCTAGAAAATTGTTGTAGCAATCTGGAATTAAAGAAATAAAATCAACCAATTAAAATGTAACAAATAGAAAGTGAAAAAAAGAAGAGATAAGGCAATTATCTTGTCTAATTAATGCATAATAATTTCTTAAGACCTCTATAAATACCCTAAATTCTTTAAAAGCTTATTTTGGATGTCTAGAATTTTAGAAAATTAGAGAGAGGTGAAATTGAGAGGAAATTAGGGTTTTATAAAAAAATTGCATAATTGGAGTTTCCAAGGAAAACCCAAACCCAACAAACACCTGTGAGTGGATGGCCATCACCACCATATGGTGGTGGTAGTGCCCAAACTGGCCGATAAGGCCACGGCGGCCGGTGGTGGCTGGAGCCACTCATATAGATGAGTCCGATTTCCAACCCAATTTTGTTTAATTTTGTAAAAATATTAAATATTCTTAGAAAATTATTAAACTTGTTATTCTGGAATATTTTTGTATTTAGTTTTTAGGAAAAATATTATTTTGATGAAAATATATCCTGTGATATATGGTCTTTAAGAAATTGAACAAAACCGAGCATGTTTAGGATTAGAAATAAATAACCTTAGGAGTATAGTTTTGAGCTCAAAATTTTTGTATAGACTACTTAGATAATATAGAATAGTGCTACAATGCCCTTTTTCAAAAATTAATTTTCAAAATTTTTAGACAATTTTTAGGCCTTAAAATGATGCATAAAATGAGTTATTTTTGGTTAATTAAGTAATTAAATGGTTAATTATTGATTTAGTAAATCATTATACGTTTTAAGATGTTCAAATTTGATAAAGTATGATATTTGTATCCTTTAGGGTGTTAGATGTAATTATTAGGGTAATTATGTAGTAAATAAATAATAGGGAAAAATAATAAATTTTAAGTTAATTTTGTAAGTTAGGGTAATTAAGTGCAAAATCTGATTTAAGATGAATTTAGACATTTTGAAATGTTAATTGATGTTGGGAGATGGTAATTAGAGTGATAGAAATATTAAATATGTATTATGTATATAATAGGTGATAATACATAATATGTAATTATTGGAAATATAATAAACAGAAGATATTATGATAAAAACTGATATTATATAAATAATAGGAATATATAATAAATCTGATAGAAAACTTAAATTTATGTAATTATATGAAAAATGTAAAAATTTCTCACATCAACAGTAAATTCAGTACACTAATAAGGATTTAAGTGTACTAAGTAGAATAAAATACTGACTAGGGGTAATTATGGTATTTAGGATATTTGGAAGTAATGTGATTAATTTTACATTATGAGTTGAAACGAGTTTCTAAGGTTCGTATATAAAACAGTACTTAGAAATTGAACTAAAACCTAATTTAGAAATCGATGTGGAAACGGAACCCGAACCTAGCTCCAAACCCAGAATAATTGTAAAAGATTTGAAAACTTAGATAATTGGAAATATTAAACCTTAAACTAAAGATAACAATAAGTGTTATAGGATAAAAACTAATCTATAACAGTTATATGAAAACTGAGACAACGTTGGTATTATAGGGATGATCGGCAATGGCTTGAGCAAGTCGAATCTCGAGTGAGCAAGCGATGAGTCCAAGTAAGTTGGGATTAATATAGTATTGTATTTTGGAGGCTTGAAATTGTACTTGATTATGCTTATTTTGAGTTGATGATATGATTTTTTATTTGCTGCTTGGCTTGTATTGTATGATTTGTATGAAATAATTGATCACCCTAAACTGGACCTAATCAAATATACGACTTGTAATCACAAATCAGACCTGCATAGCAACCTATTATAAGAAATTTAGGATTTTCCAATCAAATACCAACCCCTTCAAAAGGGATAGTGCTGGATAACATAATGGGTCTCTTCTTCATCCTTAGTCGAACTAAGTGACAGGTGAGGAGATCGTGGTAAGAGTGAAGTCAATAGTTCAAAGGTAGTCACGGAAGAAGTGGTTTCTCTATTGCACAAGCCTGGGTTTTGTCGTGAGCTGTTGCATTAACGGCAACTCCTCAACCCTGATTAGAGCGGGCGCAATTTCTCTAATCTAACGACGGGCCGAACAACGTCGTGCGATGGCATTTGCTTGAACATGCATCTCATCTAATAAGTTGGTTGATAACCTTGTTTGTATTTGTGGTATAGTTTTAAGTGCTTCGTCCTAACTTACTAAGCTGTGGTTGCTCACATCCTTATAGCCGTTGTTGCAGGTGCTAATGATGAAGCGGCTTATAATTACCTTGATGTTAGCAACTACCGGATCTTGGGAAGTGAGGATGTAAATAGAAGAGCAAATCCAATCTCTAGTTAGAATTATTTTAAAGCTTTTAACATTAGATTACAAATTACTCAATTAGATTGTGAATAGATTGCTAAATTTTGTAAATACACTTAGATTATTTTAATGTGAATATTTATTTTTCTTAAATTCATAAGCAAACAATTTATTTAATTTATGAACTGTTTACTTTAAAGCGGGTTCTATAATTGCGATTGCAAGGCCAACTTCTATCTCAAAATGGTTTGCATGGTAGGACTGTTACGACTTTACCGCTTCGGGGCGTAATACTCATGTCGAGTTTAAGGCTCATAATTACAACTTATGCTCACTCATATCTAACTCTAATATTCAAGACTTACGTTCACTTTCATATTCAATGCTTAAGTGCAATCCTTATGTTTACTCATGATTAAGACTCATGTGTCAAGGCTCATGTTCAACTCATATGATGAGACTCATATTCAACACACATGCCAAGGGTGTCATGTTCAATTCAAATTCATGACTTACATATGCTCATTCTAAGGTTTAGAAGTGCTCGTGTTAGAAGCCCACATGTAATCATACATACAGAAGGGATTATGCTGAATTGAAGTGTTCAACTCTTATATATTCATGCGGAAGGCTTATAATTGGTTCATGTGTGCTTAAGTCTTGGATTTGCTCTCAACTCTCACATGCTCATGCTCAAGGTTCATGTTCAATTCATATTGTATGCTTACTTAGAAGCTTCATGTCCATTTCACATGATTTAGCTCATAACTACTCATATTAAAGGGGGTTGTGTTCATTTCAAATTTTCAATTCATAAGTACTCATGTTAAAGATGTTGGAAGCTCATGTTTAATTCCCAATCTAAGTCCACATTCCAAGCTCATGATTGGTTCACATATTCAAGGCTCACATTACGTCATGTTTAAGAATCCGTTGTCCCATGTTCAAAGACTTATGTCATGATTAGAGATCACTTCATGCTCAAGACTTACATCATGTTCAAGACTCATGTTTTATTAATGTATATTCTTAGCGTACAGGTTTACGTTTGACTCTTATGTGTTGATATCCAAGGCTCATGTTCTATTCATGTTTGCTTAACTCACAAGCTCGTATTCTACTCCTCACATATTAACGTCCAGGCCTCATGTTTAGTTCATCTCACGTGTAAGGCTCACGTTCGCCTCTAATGTGCTCGTGTGTGTATGCCTTTACGATTAGAGACTCATGTTCAATTCATATTACAAGTTGCAATTGGTTTTATGGATATTACAAAAGGAGACCACACATAACCGAAGCATTATACCTCTTTACTGTCACCCATTAATGAAGTTCTATCTTGTTGGCCCTTAGTTTACGAATAGTCACGGTCTAGGCGGTAAAGAGTCTACTCTCTTTAAACCGTCTCGATTTGCTAACTGGTGCAAGGATAAGATTTGGTCCTCAAGTTATGACCACAAACTTTTGACTCTCGGTTGGTAAACAGTCACGATCTTGGTGATAAAGAGTCTATCCTCTTTAAATCATGCCGATTTGTTGACTATTGTTAGTTCAAGATTTATTTGTCAAGTTGCAATCGCATACTTTTGACCTTTGGTTGCAAACAGCTGTAGTTTGGGTGATAAAGATATCCTCTTTAAACTGGGCTAATTTGCTAACTATAGCAAGTTCAAGATAGTGGCCACTCAAAATGTAATTGTGAGCTCTCAAATATTGCTTATGCTACTTACAGAGATAGATAATGAAGAAATATCAATTTCACAAATTTAGAAAAAAAAAAGTAAGGGAAGAAAACACAACAATTAATGGTATGGAGATATACATGGAGGCTAATATGAATGCAAAAGATACACATAAAAGCATGGATGCAAAAGTTACAATTTGTAAGAGCAAAAGTATTGAGTAAGAGAAGTTATTTTATTGTTTATTATATGAAAAGAGAAAAAGAGAAGAGAGGTATATTTTACTACACTAGAGAGTTTAAAAAGACACTTTAGTCACATGCATTCCTTCATGAAGCAATATGTCTTAGATCATGATGGGAGATATCGATTAACTGTGAACATGTCACTACAAAGTTAATATGCTTGTAGGAGTATATTGTGATGATACGCATATATTAAATGAATAGACAGAGGGTGATAACCCGTTAACATGAGGTTAACTTTATAAACAAAGATGGGGAACCAAATTTGACAAGGAAGAAATTATATTGCAATGGCAATTTATATACACACATCCAATTGCCAGTCAACAAGATTTTTGTCATGCTAAGTCCAACACTTGCACAGAGTTCCTATAATCTTGTGAAAAGGATATACATAAGTCTATGAAGGGATACTCCATGCAAGGTTCTATCAATTAGGCCATTCAATAAGTATATCACAAATATTGCTAGCTATTTACTTTGGTTCACTTTCAATGATAGTCATTTGGTGAAAGAAGATCGAGAGAAACACCTATAATTTTTAACTGAACCAAACATAGCTGAAATGTTAGGGATTTATATGAAGAGAACCACATACATGTCAGCTATGAAAAAGAGCAGAGATAAATATTGTTGTTGATCTATTTGTTAATGAGGATAAGGGGCCTTTATATGTTTCCGAATATATATAATATATATGACCTATGACAAAGATGACGATCTAGGCTCCTAATTTGAACACCCATGGCAATAGCTTTGAACTCCAAGAACTCGAATAGGATAGCTACACTTCCAAATGACTGAGAGAGCATCTGTTTAAGCATTCGTTAGAGCAACAAGTAAATCAAACCTAAGCAGTCCCTTCAATTGTTTAAGCCAAGCTAAAATCTAGGAAGCAAACTAGAAACTAGCCCAAGCAAATCTAAAGACCAAATGAAAATTCTTCATTCATTGCATTAGATAGACAGTGTAGTAAGACTGACATGACTCTAATTGAGATAGAAGAGCCCATTTACTCAATGAAAGTAACAAACTTGACCATAACCATAAGTCAAGCTCTATTTGAACCAAGCATGCAAGAGATAGCAAGGTACAAGTAAGATTGACACAAACAACTCATCACAGAGTAGGTTATGCAATTTTAATAGAAAGCTACAATTGTGTTCCTCATCACAAACTTAAGGAGGAGTCTAAACACTAAATGACCTTCACCGCCATTTGAGACAAACACAAAGGCATCTCTCTACCATCATTTTGTGAATACATGCAAGGAAGTTTCAAGCAAGGCTCTGTAAAGAATTCTATTCAGCGTTCGAATAAAAGAAATAGGTTAAAAAAAAAGAGAGAGAAAGATTAAAAAAAAAAAAAGGAATGGAGTGAAGAGCTAACACATATCGCTCAACTTATAGAATCGAATAGTATGGCACAAAACTATGTCACACTCTATATAAGCTTCGAGCCATAAGGCACATCACAACAATGTTTGAACACACTGTGGCCTCTCACTCTTTGGTGTTGGGATATCCTACTCTTGAAATGAAAATAAAGAGAGAAGAAATGTCTAAAGTTGTAAAAGAAGAAAATAAAAATTGAAACGAAGCAATGGGGAAGAGGGTTATGAAATTGTAGGCCAGAAAAGGAAAAGAGTGAAACACACAAGTGTCGGATTTTCAATGGAACAGGACAATAAAAATATTTTGTATCTTAAATTTGTATTGTACCTTGGCCAAGGTGTACTAATGAAAAGGGACAGAAGGTAAAGGACCCATATTAGAGCTATTTATTTGTTTTACAAGACTAAGTTATGATGTCTAGGCTTAACATGAAAAGAATGTAGGTCAATTGTTGATAAGGACGTTTCTTAAAGTATTTTTGAAGGAATTTTCTAAATAGGGATTTGAAAACTCGTTTAGTTTTCGAGGTGTTGCCCTAAAAACCCCATAGGGGACGCTATCCCTTTAACCCTTGCCTGTTAACCAACTAGTAGGGTTGCTGTATTCATTATGTAACAAATAAGATTTGCTTAACACAAAGTATTTACATTATATATGAAGATCTTGCAAGAAGAATGCTCCTATATGAGAGAAAAATCAAGGAAATATTAATATATGGAGCCAACTTGACGAGATCGTTAATATGAACTTATCGTATAAATTCAACTCAACAAAATCAATAACTCATATGGATCGAATCGAAGAGACAAATCAACTAAAAAAAAAGGCAGCTTGAAGAAGATTTATTTCATAATGTTGTCTTGGGAGCAATATGCAACTCAATCTGGCTAAAGCATGATATACAATTAAGAGGTGCCGTAAGCTCACGCACATAAACAACTTTCAAATGAATTTGGTAGCGATATAGCTGTTCAATAACGCACATGCACCTAAATCATCAGAAAGACTCATTCAATGCCTAAACCCTTTCAACTTTGTCCAAAGGACTTTGGTCAGGGAGTAAAATGTAGAGGGTTAAATTCAAGTTTAGGCTTTAAGCTTATTAATTAATTGGGTTTAACTCTTTAGGCTAAGATGACAAGGACTAAAGACTCGAGTCCAAATATTTAGGATGATCAAGAGAGTTTTAGCATAGAAGGCTTGGAGTAGGGTCCATCTAATCCAATCTTACTTGTTTTAACTCACACTAAAATAATAAATAAAGCCTTTATTTGAGCCTAAACTCATGAAAATAGCCCACTTGAGATCTATTAGTAAAAGACTTTAATTTTAACCATTGATCACCATTATGATTTGATAGATGGGATCATCTATTATTTCTTATAATACCCCATTCACATCCTCGTTTAAATAAGAGAGAAACCTCCATAAATGTCATTACTTTAGAACCTTGTCTCAAAGATTGAATACTTAAACACCTTAAGATTTCTACCCCATTATTCATTGATTATGAAGTTTGATGCCATCGTACTCCTCCACCTGTCACCATACATATTAGAGCCTTACTAAGATTACCTACTCCTATACCATAAGGCGGCATAACTAATGAACTCTAACACAGTAAGTCTAACCTTTGTGTTGTCGGGCATGTCGTGGCATTCAAACTACTTTTCAATCTCATTTACCCAATCTAGGTAGCCCTTAGCATCATTACTTTTAGAAAAACTCGAGATATGCATCCTCAATTCTTCGACTTTAGGTACTTGTACATTTCTTTCTTCAGGCTCGTAGTACTCTTCTGCTTCGTTGTCTCCTTCTACCTCTTCCTTAATCTCTTTAAGCGCTAGCCTTCATTTAGCATCCCTACCAATTCCTTCAGCTCAAGGTGGTCAAGCTGGGGCATTAACTCAACTAAACTGACCATTGCTTTGGCCTTGCTACTTATGTTCTCTAGTAGGGCTATTCCTAGCTTGCTGCTTATTTTCTTGGATAATAGTTATTGAACTAGCTACCAAGTTGGTCAGCCTATCCAAGTGGTCACCCATTGACTAAGGTACGAAGCTTTCTTCTTGCCATTAGCCATGTCGAGTATTACTTTCTTGATTTCCCAAAGTTTCTTGAACACTTGAGTTTAACATTAATAATTACTTCACAAAAATTGATGTCTATTAATATTACTTGGAGATCAATAATCGATACTCCAATTACTGTTGAGCCCGATTTTTCACCTCCTAGTTTTATTAATTAAGTTTCCATTAAACCGATCAGCATTAAACCTTTACCTATTTAATACTGATATTTGACTAGGGTTTAAAAAAAATCGTTTAATTTGAAAACGTATTGTAGTCGCCACTTGATTGGAGTCGGGAAAATCAGTTAACTTATAATCAATTGGGTGAATTGGTTATAACTTAATCACTAGTTTGCAATAAAATTGATTTTTGAAACAGCTTTTGAAAACCGAAGATCTAGATTTGGGGGTTAGAAATTTTAAACCCTTATGGGTACCATTGACTTTTCAATTTTAACTTTAATCTTACAAATCACCTTTTTATTTTCATAAAATTTGATTGTTAATTATTCTAATTGGATAGTCTAAGTAATATAGGAAAAAGGAAAATTAAAAGTTTTTTATTTTTATCGTCACCCTGTAGGTACCTATGTACCCGCTATTTAAAATCAAACGTATGTAAATTTTTTAATGAAAACTTTAGTAGTTTTAGTTGATTTTAATTTTGAAAACATGTCAAATTTATGTTTTTAGCTTAATTTGGTTTATTTAAGAAAATTTCTAAAGAGGAAGGTCTTGAATTGGATTTTTTATTTATTTTTGAAAAATTCTAAAATGCCCTAAATTGTAAAGAGGTTGGTTTATTTTTTATTATTTTTGAAAACTTGATTTTTCTAAGTGTTTAAAAAAATAATCTTTATTCCTTTTATTTTATTTTTATTATTTTATTTTATTTTATTTTTATTTATTACTTATTCTATTTTATTTATTTCTATTGAACTAAAAATAAATAAATAGATAAATAAAAAGCATGCTACTTTTTCTTTTTTTTCTTCTTTTTGTCTTTCTTTCTTCGTTTTTTTCATTTTCTTTTTCCCTTTTCTCTTTTTTCTATTTTTTTAAATTTTTTATTTACAATTACTTTTACAACTTGAGGAATAAATAAAAAAAATAGAAATATAAATAATAAAATAAAAAATAACTAAATCGAATTTAGAAGAGGGTCAGACTAGGGAAGAAAGCGCGGGTTGGGTCCAATAGCAGTCGGGTTTAGTCGGTTTACGGGTCATCGGGTTAGGTCACAGGTTGAAGCTTGGATCTGGGTAGGGTCGTCTCCAACTCCACTTCAACAGTAGTAGCTAGGCACGGTTCATGGCAATTCAGATTAAATTTTTGGTGGGTGAGAGCGGATTTGTGTGTTTCGGATTGGAGATAGTGAGGGTAGGTTCAATGTCGTAGCTTGGGATGGTGGTTTGGCGGTGGTTATGAGTGGCAGTTGGTGGTGGTGCTTGAGTAGTGGCTACTAGGGTGTTTGTTGGGTTTGAATGAGTGTAAGCCCCAAAGCTAAGCCAATTTACCGTAGGATTGAACTTAGAACCTAAGATTTAGGGCGATCGGTTAAAAGATCCGATCAAACCTAAATTATAAACTATTGAGAAGAATATTAGTAAAAATGACCCCGTAAACTTAAATTTAAGAAAATAAGAAATAAAATAGGAGATTATAAAATTTTCAAATTTTAAGCATAATAATTGCTAATTACCGAAAAGGCGAGAAGTGTAATATAATAACTAATAAATTACTAGAGATAGATTATATGTATACTAAAAATTTTAGAATGACCAAAATAATAATTAGGAATGTTCACGTGTACCCTACATGTATTTACGTGTAGATAAAAATACGCGAAATTACCTAAATTGGCCAAAAACTAAGCAAATAATTAAAGAAAATTATAAAATAATTGTGGAAAAATCAGAAAAAAATCAGAAGGGTGTGGAATGATGCAAGGTTGGTCGTGGCAAGTCAGAATCTGAAAAAGAAAATTCAACCAATTAAATTAGGACAACATAAAAGCAAAAAATTTAGGGATAAAGCACTTGTCTTGTCCAAATTAATGCACAATAAATCCCCTAAAACCCTATAAATAGCAGGAAAAATCCAGGAACTCATTTGGACAGTTAGAAATCAGAGAAAATTAGGGAGAGTCGAAAATTCGAGAGAAAATCTAGAAAATAAAAAAAAATAAGAAAAACTGTGCAGTTAGGGATTTTAAAGGGAACCCACACCAGACGAGGAGCTGGGGGTGGACGGCCACCACCACCACATGGTGGTGGCAGCGCCCAGGCCGGCCGATAAGGCCACGGCAGCCCGCGATGGCCGGAGCCACCCAAAATGGTGAGTCCAATTTCCAGCCCGAATCTTGTGTAATTTTGTAAAAATAGTAAATATAATTATAAAATTATGAATTTTGTTATTCTAGGATATTTTTGTATGTAGTTTGTAGGAAAAATATTATTTTGATGAAATTATGTTCCGTAATATATGGTCCCTAAGAAATTGTGCAAAACCGAGCATGTTTCAGTTTAGAAATAAATGACCTTAGGAGTGTAGTTTCAAGCCCAAAATTTTTTTGTAGATTACTTAGATGATATAGAACAGTGCTATAAAGCCCGTTTTCAAAAATTAATTTTCAAAATTTTTAGATAATTTTTAGGCCCTAAAATGAGGCATAAAATGGGTAATTTGGGATTAATTAGGTGATTAGGATGTTAATTATTGATTTAGATCTTAATTAGATGTTTAGGGATGTTAATTTCTGAAGTGGAACCCTAACCTTAGCCTTTGGGTATTAAGTATAGTTAATTAAGGAAATTAGGTAAGTAAAATAAGAAATTAGTAATATGTGAAATTGTAAATTAATAAATATGGAAAAATTAGGGTTATTTAGATAATATTAGAGTAAAAATCAGAATAATATTAAATCTGAATTAAGATTGAATTTTAGGTAATTATATAAAAAAGTAAGATTTTCTCACATCGGGGATAAATCCGATACCCTAATTAGGACTAGTGTGTATCGAATAGCTTAGAATACTAAATTAAGACCCAATAGGATATTTAGATACTCGAGCTTAATGTAATTAATTTCACATTAGGATTCGAGCATGTTTAAGATTTAAAAATCGAACTAAAACCTAATTTAGAAATTGATGCGGAAACCGAAACCGAACCCAAACCTAGAATAATTATAAAAGACTTAAGACCTAGATAATTAGGTGTATTAAACCCTAAACAACACATAACAATAAGCGTTATAGGATAAAACAAACTTATAATAGTTATATGAAAAGTTGAAACCACGTTTGTGTTATAGGGATGAACGGCGATGGCCTGAGCAAATCGGACCTCGAGTGAGTGAGCGAGGAGTCGAGGTAAGTTAGGATTAATACGATGCTGTATTTTGGAGGCTTAAGATTATGCTTGGTTGTGCTTGTTAGATAATTGAATGTGTGCATGTGCTTGATTATGAGTGATGCTATGATTCTGTTTGTTGCTTTGGCACATATTGTATGAATTGTATGTAATGATTGATCATCCTAAACTGGACTTAATCAAATATACGACCAGTAATCATAATCGAACATGCATGCAACCCGTTAGGGGAACTTAGGACTCTCCAGCCAAATACCGACCCCTTCGGAAGGGATAGCGCAGGATTGCAAAATGGTCCCTTCTTCATCCTCAGTCGAACTAAGTGACAGGAGAGGAGGTTGCGGCGAGGGTGAAGGCAGTGGTTCGAAGGTAGTCGCAGGAGGAGCAAGGTCTCCATTACACAAGCCTGGGTTTGGTCGTGAGCTGTTGTATTAACGGCAACTCCTCAACTCGGATTAGAGCGGGCGCAATTTCTCTAATCTCACGACGGGTCGGACAACGTCGTGCGATGGCATTTGCTTGCACATGCATTGCACCTAATAAGTGATTGAAAACCTTTTTGTGTGTATGGTATAGTTTTAAGTCCTCCGTCCTAACTTACTGAGCTGTGGTTGCTCACATCCTTATAGACATCGTGCAGGTGCTGGCTAAGAAGTGGCAAACAAATACTCTGAAGCTAGCAACTGCTGGATCCTGGGGAGTGAGGAAAAACATTGAAGAATCAACACATATTTTACTTTTCATTTCTGATTAATGTAATAACTGAATTATAGTGATTATATATAACTTTTCTCACTTTCTTAGGTAAATGATTTGTTTAAATTACAAATTGTCTACTTCAAAGCGGGTTAGTCGTGGATGCTTTGTGTAGATCGAGTCTAAGATAGCGGTTGTAAGGCCAACTTCTATCTTAGGATGGTTTACACGGCGGGGACTGTTACGACTCTGCCGCTTCGGGGCGTGACAATGAGTGGCTAGGGTAGATTCTAAGGTGTGGCGAGCTTCGTAGTAGGGTTGTTTTCATGTTAGGAGAAGTGATAGTGGTGGTTTGAAAGGGGGTAGCTACAATGGTTGAGGGTTTGATGATGGCAAGTCGGTGGTGTCGCTAGGGGGCACGACAACGGTTGAGGATGGTCACGTCTACAAGCTTACGTGGTGGTGGAGCTAGCTAGGGTAGTGGTATGTTTTGAAGTTGAGTGGAAAGAGAGAGATCGGTAGAGAAAGAAAGTGAACGAGAAGAGAAAGAGAGTTTGTAATTCTGATTGAGAGTGGTTCTGGAGCTTGCGTATGCTTGTTAATGTCCCTAAGCTCTTATTTATACATGAATTTAACCTAGTAATTATGGAAACTTGAAATCAAATTTGAATAGGGATGTCCGAATTTTCAGTTTTTTCCAATTTTTGGAGCTTAGTTTAACTGTGTTAATGTATGAAATTAGAAGCGTTATTGGGTTTAATTTGAAGTAGGCTATGTCTAGAACATAATTGGAGTAAGAAATTATGCCTTTGTGTATGAGATTTATGCAAAAATAAAAAAAAAAAGGCTTTTACATGCTTTCACCAAGATTCGAACCCAAAACCTCTAAATAAACTTAATGCCAATGTCCATATGTTTATCCGTTAAGCCGTTGGCCTGTGCCTTGTCTAAATTGCTCATATAGACCAAGTTAACTTAGGTTATATTTAAATCTAAACTCAAACTTAACGGCTTAACTTTCAAACTTATTTTAAAATTTAAAAATCTATCCTATTAAATTGTTATTTCCTAAAATATTTTATTTCTTTCAATTTTTTCTATGTTTTGTGATTTTTTAATTTTCAATTTTTTTTTATTTTCTAAACTTCTTATTTTTTGGGTTTCTTTTTAGATTTCCTATTTTTGATATTTTTCCAAATTTTTAATTTTTTGAGCTTTTTCTTATTTTTTTATTTTCCTAAAATTTTTATTTTTTCTAATTTCTTTATTTTTTTTGTTTTCTTTAATTTCTTTTTTTTTTTTTTGTGTTTTTCCTAATTTAGGACCTATAATAAAAAAAATAAAGGGAGCAAAAATTGGGTGTCTATAATTACCATGACAATTACACAACAAACGAATAGTCAATCACACTTTGTTTTATGTGTCGAAAACAAGGGAAAACAGAGTACAAAACACTTCTCAACTGCCAAACTCTAATGTTAACAATAGAACCTCTATCATATGAGAACAATGACAAATCACTCAAAGAACACAGCAGCAGAATCCAACTTCGAACTAGCTAAGCTCTAATACCAGGATGATACGGATCTGTAAATAAACACACGAACCTAATATTATGAGTAACCAAAAGGGGTAGGTTTAAACCGTAAGATGGCTCAAAAAGTAAACGATAGTCCAGGGTTAAGCAAGGGTTCCCATGCATTGACGATGGATATGACACACTAATGTCTCACATAAGCTGGAGTCATACTTAATATGATACACAAGTATAGCCGGAGGTTATTTGCCACTAGTTCATGCTCAAATAGGCTAAATAGGAGTAACTCAAGATTAGGTAGAAAAGACACTTAGCTTAAGAAGGAGTAAAAGTTCAGTGTATTCTCTGTATATGATGATGCAACTATTATATTATATAAGTATTTATAGTACCTAGTTAGGGTAAGTCCTAAATTATATAAATGGATCTCTACGTGCTAAACAAAAAGAGAATAATTTACAAGGAAAGCAAATATTTGTGCAAAAGAATATCCTTTATTAGAAAGGACAGTACTGATGTTAGAAAGGATAATGCACGATCGTTTTACTCAGTCTGTGGTCACAATAACACTGCGTGCCGAACAGGGGTAAGCCTTGATTAGGTATAGTTGGCGTTAGCAATTAAGCAGCTTTGATTGCTAAGGTTGGACAAGGGTTGGCTTAAGGATGGCTCACATTCAAGTCGGCCTCAAGTGTTGGGCTCTCGACAATTGTTAGCTCAGCCTCGATATTGGGGAGATGGTTGTTTTCTTGATTTGGCGCTTGGACTGGGGTATTGTGGATAGGTTAGCTCCGCATACCGATCAATTACCTTAGCAACTTCCTAAATGGTTTGGAGAGCAAAGTAGATTGGCAGATTGGACTGGGGTAAACACTGCTCTTTGGTGCTTAACTCACTTCGAACAGCTTGGTGAACCATCTAAGAAAGCCTTAGGGTTTGAAAGCGCGTAATCGGTTCTTGATCTCTATCAGTTGTAATATTTCTGATGATCATGATCGGGATGATAAATTACTAGTTGGTATAAACATTAGTGAGCATAGGCGATTATGGTTGTATAGTTATGTCTATGGCCAAGAAATTGAGATCACAAGGAATGATATATACAAAATTATTAGGGTTGAACTTGGTGGTGCCCATTATACAAAAGGGATTGATACTATTGGAGCTACGCTCTATGAAGATGTCTTTTAAGAGTGTCGCATTGGTAAACATAATTAGGCACATAGATGCAATCTTAGAGCCATTAAATTACCTCTTCATTATCAGATCTTTTATTTGTTCATTTGTTACAACTATTGTCCATGAAGTAGCGAACATGAGCATGTTACTAAAGGGGACTCGTAGATATTAGGTCACATCCATAATGATACTTGAATTGATTATGCTAACTTGATTTTCCACTGTTTTAGAATGGTTACTAATAAGTCTAAACAAGTCATTCTTCGATGTGGCCGCCTAGTTGCTCATCTTCTACTAGCTAAGGAGGTTATTTTTCTTGCTCTTAGCATCAATCCACAAACTGAGCCCTTTACTATACGCCACATTAGCAAAGGAGGTTGGAAATTGGATAAGTAGGTTGGTTGGGTTCGCAAAGAACCCCTATCCCTTCTTACGGCGCTGCCTCTCAAGAACTCGATGAACCCATTAATGAAGAGGATGCTGAACCAGTTGAACTACTTGATTAGAATGTTCCTTAGGAAGGGGCCGCTCATGTCGATGATGATATTCCTCTTGGCACTTCAGCTTCTGTTTCCTCTATTACTCCATCTCCTTGTATAAACACCTCATTTTTGCCATTTTTGTTTTTTCAGTTGAGCCAGGTTAAGAAATAAATAAACAAAAGAAAAAGAAAATAATAATAAAAATTTGAAATTAAAAGAAAAAAGGAAAAAATAAAAAAAGAGAGTCAAGTCAAGTTGAGTCGAATCATATCGAGTCAAATCGTATCAAGTCGAGTCGAGTTGGATCGCTTAGTATCAAATTGGATAATGGTGAGTGATAGATTTAATAAATTTTAAGTTGTTTAAAGGGCTTTATTAAAATAATTTTGGTCCAGTTTGATATAAAGTAGATTTTTTATCTAATTTATATTAGGCTAAAATAGACTTAGGATTTATTAAGTAGATTATTAGACTAAATCAAATTAGATTGAATTGGGCCCGGAAAATAGAAAGCCCAGACTAAGTAGAGTTTTTAAAAGCTAGATCAAATTTTCAAAGAATCGTTATTATATCTTTTGTATCTGAGTTTATGATCGTATCTTTAATGCAAAAGATTCAATTATAGGTTTATAAATAAGAATTTAACGATGGAGTTTGGACGGTTTTTTTAGAATCCTTGCATCCATAAAACCAACACCTCCTCAATCCATATAGCTAATGCCCCTTGAACCAAACGCCACAAACATATGCCGCATCACCCGACGACCCTTAAGCCACATCGAAGCACAACACAAACAGTTGCCCTTTCAACCATACATGAATTCTATGGCACAACTCTTTATGCCAATACAGCAACCTCGATTGCCTGTAACTTGTCCCCTGATTGAGCCTAAAACATTGACCAGAAGACCCCCTGACGTCCAAATCCCTGAGCACTTCCCTTGCCCAACAGTAGCAACCAACAATACATTGCCACGTCACCTTCACTCCCTTGACCAATAGCGACAGCAACCTTTACATGCCGACAAACACAAGTTACTGACGTCCACCTGTACGCCTTTGCAACATACACATGCTAAACACCCTTGCAATTTGCACACATACGCCGAACACCTTCACAAATTCATAAGCCCTTGATTGAACACAACACCATTTCACACAAGCTGACATAAGCACTCTACTATCGATGCGATTAGCACACGCTAGTACGTTGACCAAAGACTTATAAGATGCCATTGACGAACAATAACACGATTATAGATCAACTACACTTGACACTGCCATGTCCTACTTATAGCACTAATCCAGTACAACCATACACGGAATTCATATACACATGTACCCTATTGCTGTCACACACATTCAATCCAACGTACGACACACGTGATTCACTATGACATGTACGATCAAATTCACACGCGCATGATTACATATGACTTGGTTCAGTAAAAATTGTTTTATTTTATTTTATTAATTAGTTCCATTATTTTTACTAATTTATTTTGTTTAAGTTTAGGTTTTTGTATTATTTATTTTTATATTGCATGTTTTTTTAGATAATCTCAATTTTTTAAAAATTAGTTAAATTGTGTTTTTTTAGTAAAATTGCATTTTTAAAAAATAAGTGTATCTCCTCTACGAGATACGTATTTTGTATTTAAGATTTAAAAAAGATACATATCGAGATTGTATTTTAATGTATCTTGCAGTTGAAATTTAGAAAAAATACGTTTAAAGATACGTGTTTAGATCATATCTTAATGTATTTTGTAGTTGGGATTTAAAAAAGATACATATAAAGATATACATCTAGATCATATTTTAGTAGATCTTATATGTAAGATTTAGAAAATATATCTTTTGATATGTAGTGATTTAAAAAAAAATAAAAATCTTAACCGAAGTTTTTCAAAAAGATTTAGTTAGTTAGGATTTTCTCACATTTGTGAAAATTAGATTTTAGGTTTTTTTAATAAATAAATGGTTAAATAAACATAAATTTAGCTCGATTTTTAAAATGAAAAAAATCCATCTATTAAATATTTTATAAAAAAAAGAGAATTACGGTCGGTTTGATCCTAACTAATAGGTATGTAGGCATCTTCAAAGCAACCGTATAAAAAATAACTTTTTTTTTTTACTTTTTCTTAAAAAAAATTCATAATAAAAAATTTATTTTAGTTATATTTTGTATATTTAGATATATTTTATTATTTTTTTAAGAAATTTTAAAAATAAAAGCCTATCAATTTTTTTAACTTTTACATAGTAACTTAATTTTAATAGGTTAGCCTCTAAACTTGGTTTTCTTTGGTTTAATTTTTTAAAAAAATTCGTAAATCAGTGATAAGGAAAACTCTAATTTCACTTTTTACCAGTTGAATCGGTTATTGATTCCAATTTTTAAATTTTTAAATAAAAACATTTTCTTAGACTTAATATAGGTTAAATTAAAAAAACCGAAATAGAACTTAATATGTTGGAGTCCTCCAGCATCTATCTATACATTTATTGACCAAATGGAGGGTCAGCTTTGCCATCACATTGATGATAGCATCTATTAAATGGAGTAACAAGTCTCTTGTCGGCAAGATCGCATCTTTTATCCTCTTTTTTAGCAATTGCAATTGCCATGCCCCTTCCTTCCATCGCCTTCTGGTCCTTATGCTCAACCACTACCTCCTCCTCCCAGGTAGTCTGGTAGCTCTTCTCTACCTCTGGACGCTTAGCTCTTGCAGTCTTATCTTATGTTTCCTTTTCTTATCATTGTACTTAGACTTAGCCTCTAGCCATTTCTTATGTTGTTGTTTTAGATGTTTCTTGGCCTTTCGACCCTCTCTGGTTATCCTTTACATGAAGGCTCCTCTATTAAGTTTATGTGCCGACTATTACGATGGATGCCTTCGCTTATGGTGTTGTTCTTGTTTGAATATGTTGTGTTTGATCTCTTTTCTATTATTGGCATTATCCACCTATGGTGTTCTTCTCATGCTGATCATAATGTTATTCTTGTCTACCTATTGCCTTTTATGCTAGCATATCTAACTTGTTGCTCATGGTGTTTCCTCTTCCCCTTAATCGCCTGCATTCTCATTCTTTGATGAGGCCAAAGGGGGGGGGGGCGGGAAGGATTCATGTCACCCAAATAAGTGTCTTAACAAAGTGAAGGTTAGCATGCAATTTATCTAACAAAGTGAATGTACTTGTTTGCAAAATGAAGATTCACGTATAATTTTGAATCATGGAATCATTTCTTTACTATCCTTCAAAGCAAAGGATGGATATTCTCACATTGTCTCTTTCATAAGTGTTTATTTTTTTGATATCCTTTATTACCATTGAAGGAGAGCATTTATTGAGGGGGAGCATTTATTAAGGGGGAATTTGTAAAATTTTTTCCTCATAAAAAAGGGGGAGATTGTTGAACCTAGAAATTCTTATTTGTGATTTTGATGAGAACAAATCTATGCAAGTCATAGCTAATCAAATATTATGATAAACTAATTTGGAAATTCTCACAAGAACTCCATAAACTATATCTTTTAAGGAAAATACAATTAATTTGAAAATATATTAAATTGATTCTAATGTTGTTGAAAGAAGAAAAAGTGATCAAACATTGGTTACTATATTTAAGCATGCTCTTTAGCTATTCTGGTATGAATCAGCCGGCTAGTTGTTTAGATATTCTGTAATCAATGGTAGGACAAGGACTGTATGGTTAGTTGACCCTAGATCATTTGGCTGATCAATGAAGATTAATGTGGTGTGTTGGACCATACGATTGGTTGTACATGGACTGTCTAGGTGGTTGATGAAGGTCAGTAAGCCTTCTTGAACTATGCGATCGGTGACTTGAAGATGGTTCGAATGGTGACATTATTTGAATGGACTGTCCGGCTGGTCCTACTTGAACCGTCCGATTGGTCTACACAAAAATCAGCCGTTATAGTGTATTTAATGTAGGATGAATAAAACCAATGGTTGGATTTTTGCAAAAGAATATAAATGCAAGTTTGTGGGTTATGATTGAGAGAGCATTTGTGATAGAGATTGAGTGTAGGCACTTATGCTCTTGAAATTGTCATAAATAAAAGTTGTGTGTGAAGACCTTGGTTAAGGCATTGGGTGATCATGGAGAGTAGGAGGTGGTCTGAACTCCATGTTAAAATTCTTGACTTGATTTCTCTATCCCTTTTTCTTTAGATTTCCGCAATCTAATTGTTTCTTAAATATTTCATATTACATTATTAGTCAATTTATTTAAAAATTTGTTATCAAAGCAAAAAGTGGTCATTAAACTCAATTTACCCCCTACCCCCTCAAGTTTCTGGTGTAATATTTCATCATGGAGATAAAGCCAGTAGAATTGAAGAGGAATTTCCAAGTTGTGAAGCAACTTATAAAGATATTGGAAAATCGAGTTCAAAAGTTAATGAATTAAGATAAGGAATATATGAAAGTACAATGGAATGAAGGTTTAGATTTAGAGATTACTTGAGAGTTGAAAGCATCAGTGATGAAGTAATACCTGTGGCTAATCTGACTTCTAAGTTAGTAAAAATACGTTGACTATCATTTGTGGTTAATTTAATAAAATGTAGATGTATAGAAGTTTTGAGGACAAAATTTTTTCAAAGGGGGTTTGGAAATATAAGACTTGCAATTAGAAGTTGAGAAGTTAATATGTAAAATTTAGGGCGATTGGATAAGTTATTTAATTAAGCCCAAATTTTATGATAAAATTAGAAATGTTAGTAAAAGTGATCCCATGAGTTTAAGGTTAGGAAAATAAGTAATAAAATAATTAAATATTATATTATTAAATTATAAGCATATTACATGTTATTTATTGAAAACGTGTAAAATAAGTTCCAATAAGTAACAAATTGATAAAGATAAATTATATACACACTAAAAATCATAAAATTACATAAATAATATTTAAGATTATTTATTTGTACCATATATGTATTTACGTATAGGTAAAAATACCAAAAATAATACTAAATAATTAAAGAAAATTCATAAAAAATAAAATAAAAATATGAAAAAGTGTGGAATTATCCAGAAATGGGTCGTGGCATGCTAGGATTAAGAAGAATAAAATTAACCAATCAAATTGAAGCAATTAGAAAGTAAAAGCAGAAGAAATAAGGGACAAATAACACAAATTAATTCATTATCACATCTAATCAGCTCTATATATTAAAAGATGACCATCTACAATTCATTTGGTTAGTTTAGCATCAAGAAAAAAATTTTGAGAGGTAAGAAAAGAAAAGAGAATTAATTTACAAAAAATAGGAAAAATAATATGCAATTAGGGTTTTAGGAGACATCCTATACTTGAAGACCACCTAAAATCAAACGACCACCACCACCATATCCTAGGACCATTGCCACTTCCTATTGATACCCTTGGAGTCACTACTAGTGGCTGCAAGTTGATCGAATAGGTAGGTCCAATCTACAATTCAATTTTGTTTAAATTATTACAAATATTAAATATATTTGGGAAATTATGAAATTTTATATTACGAGGTATTTATGTATGTAAATTTAGGGAAAAATACCAGTTTGATGAATATAAATCTCGAAACATTTAGTGTTTAAGAAATCCCGAAACTCAAACTTATTTTCAATTTGGATTTAAATGGCCTTAAAAGTGTAGTTTTGAGCCTAAAATTTTTGTATAAACTATTTAGAGTGTTTATGACAGTCTTATGAAGAGATTTTTTTAAAATTAATTTTAAAAAATTTTAGTTAATTTTTGGGCCTTAAAATTATGCATGAAGGAGTGATTTTGGACTTATTTTGGTAATTTAATGATAAGTTGATGAAAATATTGATTTAGTGTGTAATTAGGTATCATGGGATGCAATTTACCAATGGAGTATGGTATTTGTAGAGTTTGAGGTGTTAATTATGTGTATTATGCATATTAGATAATAATAATAAATGAATAGTGGGTAAAAGTATGTAATTAAGCTAATTTTGTGATTTGGGGATATAATAGATATAAATTCTAATCTAGGGAATAATTAGACTTTTTGATATATTATTTGTTGATGAAAGATGATATTTGTGGTGTTAGAAATGTTAAAATATGTGTTTTAAGTGTAAATTATGTAATAGTGTATAATATGTGTATATAGAAAATTAATGAGTAGAAAATATTAGGTAAAAATTAATGATATTATAATATTAGAAGTATATTAAGAATTTGATTTGAAACTTAAATTTAGATAATTATATGAAAAATATAGGTTATTTTTACATCGACAGCAAATTCGGTAGTTAAATTAGGAATATGATGTATTATACGGACTGGAATACTAGTTAGAGACTAAATACGAGATTTATGATACCCAAGTGTAATGTAATTAATTTCACATAATGATTCCAATCGAGTTTATAGGGTTTACGTATAAAACCCATAATAAAAAAACTGAATTAAAACTTAAACCAGAAACGAATTCAAAAATTGAATCATAATTTAGTCTATAATAGATAGATAATAAATAATATATATATATAACTTGGATAACTGAGTAAAATTATAATTTAAAACCTATATGTTATAAGGGTATAAATACTAAAAGAGTATTTATATCATATGATAAGTAAAGACGAGTTGACTCTACAGTGGGTTAAGTGAGCAAGTCAAGAATCTCACGTAAGTTAGGTTTAATACATTTGCTATATTTTGGAGTACTATATTAAAGTATTTGGAGGCTTAGTATTGTGTTCTATGTGTTTGTAGGTAGATGTTTGTGTGCATGCTTATGTGTCTCTAGTTATTGAACTATATTTTGATGTCTTGTTGTGTTAAATTGCTGTGATTTGTATAGAAGGAAATTGTTTGATTACTTTAAACTGAATTTAGTCATATTTGACCTAATATCTTAATTAGACATACATTGCAACTCTTTAGAAGATGGTTAGGATTTTTTAACCAAATACTAATACTTTTGAAGGAGATAGTATTGGATAGCATAATGGTCCTTTATTCATACTTAGTTAAACTAAGTGACAGAAGAGTAGGTTGTGGTAAAAATGGGACAATGGTTTAAAGGATAGTCATAGGGGGAGCAGCGCTTTAATTGCATTAACTTGGGTCTGGTTGTGAGTTATTGCATAAATGTCGAAACTCCTCAACTCGGATTAGAGCAGGTAAAATTACTTTGATTTTACAACGAATCTAACCACGTTGTATGATAACACTTACATGTTACATTGTATTTAAGTAATTACTTGATTACCTTATTTGTGTTTGATATGTATTCTTAAGTCTCTATCCCGACTTTCTAACTATTAGTTGCTCATAGCCTTGTTAATTTTCTTGCAGGTATTGATTAAAATGCCGCACTACAACTATCCCCAAGTAGTTTCTTTTTAATGTGCCTTTGGGGAATAAGGATCGAATTAGTTGATCAATCGAGTCTTTTTTAGTTTAATTATTAACTCTTAACTTTATGAGATGGTCTTATAATATTTTACTTACTAGACTACTATGATATGTAAATACTTCTTAGGATCATTAGATAATATAGGTATATTTATGTAAATATGAATTAAAGTTTTTGGTTATATACACACACACACACATTTTATTAGTAATCATAAATTGGTTATTTACTTCAAAGCGAGAAATCATGAACATTTTGTGTAAATCGTATCTATGATAGTAATTGTGAAGTTGGTTACTATCATATGTTGGTTTATAAGGCAAAATCATTGTGACTTTACCGCTTTGAAGTATAACAGATATCTATGTAATAATTGGTAAAAAGAAAAAAAAAATTAAGAGGAGAAATGTTAGGAAACAAGTTGAAATGGAGAGTTTATAATAGAAATCAGAAAAGAATATAATTTTTGATTTTGACTTCACATTTAGGAATTTATAAAAGATATAATAAGGGTAAACATTTTCGAAAAGGAAAAAAAAAATGGTGTATTCCATTATTTTTACCCATATATTATTCTGGTAACCATTTTTGTGATGTAGACTATAGACTATATTGTAATGTATTACCACTATTTTTTTTTTGTAGTGAGAATATTTTTTTTTTCTTTAAGAAAAGAAAAGAAATTTATCCATTTGTAATTCTCCTTTCTACCTATTCTCATCCATTTCTCTTCGAATAAGAAAAAAAGAAAATGGAGTCAGAAAGTAAAAATGATTTTTCACCACCTTCCTACTTGTTTTCATTTCAATCAACCTTTGCAAATCCAAACATCAATCAAATAAATTGCAAATATATTCCTTAGGCTTGCTTTATATACACTTGCTCTTCCTTACTTTTAAGATTATGCATAATATTAAAAATAAGGGGATTAAGTGCATATGAAACCAACGTAATGAAGTGTATTTACAATTTTTTTTAAATTATGAAGGAAAGATGTCAAATAAAATAAAAAAGAAAGTTGGTAAATAAATGAATAAATATTTAATCA
This sequence comes from Lumnitzera littorea, assembly GCA_024138015.1. Classification (NCBI taxonomy): domain Eukaryota; kingdom Viridiplantae; phylum Streptophyta; class Magnoliopsida; order Myrtales; family Combretaceae; genus Lumnitzera; species Lumnitzera littorea. The sequence goes on from JAMXBB010000011.1 coordinate 92,566,105, forward strand.
AATATTGATCAATTAAAAAGAAGAGGTAAATGCAAAATTTATTTGAGATAATTAATGCTTGAGCAGTGTAAGGTTAGAAATTAATATTACATGATTTATAAATTTCAAGAAAATAATCTAAGTTTAAGAATGGGGAAATATGACCTAAGTAAAATGGTCCATAAAAAATCTAAAAGGATTTTGTTCCATTTATACATGGTTGAATCTCATGATTTTGTTGGTTTAATGTTGTGCACTTTTCAATTTTAAATTTTTTTTAAACTACACCTTTCATAAAAAGAAGGATATTTGTTTCATTTAATTAAGCAATGTCATCTCGTATCTACACCAAAACCATGTTGGTTTGAGTTTGATTAAAAAATATGAATTATGCTACAATATATTTTTAGCTTCAATTGCTCAAATAATAATTATTAAATAAATACATTTTAGACTATACTTCTTTTTAATTAATTAATTTTTTTTCTTATTTATTTAATTTGTTAATTTTAATTGTCATCTGTCCGTTTTAGAATTTAAAAAAAATAATAATATACAAATATAATCTCTTATACTTATTTCATATATGTATTTAATCCGTTTTTAAAACATTAGTCTAAACGGAGGATTTTAAAGAGAAAGCATATATGGAGATGAAACATAATACACGTCGTATTTACAATTTGCACTTTTATTTTTTCAGACAATAAACCCGTACGATCTTAGGTCACTCTAGTACTGTGGGACACGGACTGGAATCTCTTCTTTCTGCGCAATTTCCTTTTGAATTTTCCTGTTGCAGCATAGTTTCTTCTCACTTCGATCTCTCTTCCCTCTCTCACTCAAGAGCCACAGTCGCTTCTCCTTAACATTGCTACAATGGCAACAACTTCTCTAAGAAAAGCTGCTGCCTTTGGCATCTCGAAAACACCGTCTTATTCTCGCTTCCTTCGAAGAAGTCCACATTCTCAACAACTTGTCATTTTACGTCCAGCATATCGTGGCTTTTCGGCTTGTTCGGTTGACCAAACCGGTTCTGGGTTTGACTCAACTAATGAAGGTAACCGAGCTCTGATGTCTGTCTTTGTTGTGCTTGTGGAAATGCCGCTAATGTCACAAAGTGCTGTCTGGGTTGATCATTTTTATCTGTTCGAAAGTTTAATTTGTCTGATAATATGTGAGTTACTCTTACTCATAATGGTTTGGTTTGTAGAACTTTAAGGTAATGTGAGATGTCACCTTCAATCACCTGCTAGCATGTTGTATGATATATTCATTGTATATGAAACCGCGTGATTAGCAACCCCATGTCAATATGTTATTGAATTAGAGTTCATAAGCTAACTTTCTTTCCTATCAAGATTCGATTTTTAGGTGGGACTTGTCGGCTTTTATAAGGCAAATGGTTTCTTTTATAGCAAGCCAACGAAGACAAATGGTGAGGCTTTCTGATGGGCATTGCATCTCTGTATTTTAAGATTTGGTTCGGTGGCTGGGTATTGTCACCGAAGTTTTTAAATACAAATAAACATGAAATATTGCCCTTAGACTATCAATTGGGTGCTGATATGTTACTAAACTTTAAAATGAGATTTTGCCTACCTAAACTTTTGAAAAGCATGTTAATTTCGCCCCTTCAAAGTTTACTGGCAGATTGGATAGTTAGATACATTTTTTCAGAGAAATGGAGATGTTAAAAGATGTTTTGTGGTTCAGTGGGTATATTTACACCTAACCCAATAGTTTTATGGGTGAAACTACATATGCAATCAATGATTTAAAGATGGAAAATTAAGGATTGTTTTCATTGTTTGCTCAAATTACTGACTTATTAGAGGATGGATGTGTAACTTGAGGAATGAGATGCTTGGTGAAGCAATATATTACTTATTTTTGTAAGTAGGTATATTATGGTTGCTCAGGGTATTCACCCCCTAAAAATAAAAGAAATTGTTGCTCAGGATACAAGTTGTAGTTATAACTTCTAAATCAGTACACATTTGGTTCTTCTGCTTTTATTTTTATTATTGAATGGAAAGGTGAAGATGTGTGATGAGGAATGACATGTTTGTTTTTCACCTGTATTTTGATTGAGTATTAAGATTTTATAAACTTTTTGTTATTTGGTTTTGGAGAACTTTGTAAGTGGTCTCTTGGTATCGTTTTTAACAAGCTATTAAAACTGTCTCGAGCAATTATAAGGTGGTGGTGGGCATGGTTGCCCAGGATTTCGGAGTTGGCACAGTGGAGGTGGGACAGTCCATGAATCAGCTACCATTGATCTGACGGCTCTAATAGAAACAGGTTGTGTTATTCATCCAGGAGCTGGGGTGGGTGCAAGTGTTCATATTGGCTCTGGGAGTGTAATTGGACCCGGTGTCACGATTGGAGAATCCACAAAGATTGGGTAGCGTTTTCTGTACAGCAAGTACTTTTTATTTGCAGTTTGTTACGATTTCTACTAAAAAAATGTTAATCTTTTAGATCTTATGCTATTCATCTTCAAATTTAGTTCTATGTCTGGTTGGATGTAACTGCTTCACAGCCATATCTGCTGTTTCACCCAATAATATGTTTATATATGGCCGATTGATTTGTTTAGCTTAGAGGGTTGAAGGAGCAATTTCAGTAGTTGACCTAATGATCTCTTTCTCACTCATGCGTATAGGTGCTCCTGCATAAAAAAATTGGCTCATTGGTCTCCATAAAAATGCCACTTTGACATGATATAACGAGAGAAATAAATATATATTTATCTACAATGTGTCACATATCCCTTTTGCAGTTATAGTGTATTAGTAACCCTACCAAGTGCAATTTGTGACTAGAAAACTTATCTTCTTTCAGGTATAATGTTTCTCTAAGTAATTGCAAAATCGGTGAATCTTGCATAATCCACAATGGTGCCAGCATTGGTCAAGATGGTATGGCTTTATAGATAGGGTTAGTTTCTTGTTCATTATTGTGGTTAATTGAAGTTTGATAGGACATTGTTTTCTTGATACAAATTATTCTTGCCTATACCATAACCTTAGATTTTTAGCTTTACCATTAAATGGTCTTTGATGTGCTGTATAAACATTTAGATGATTCTTTAAAGCAGTCGTACCATTTGTGGAGTAGTGCCATGCTAGCAGTCTAAAGGCATCCATGAGCATACTGTGTGATTAGCAAATAAATAAAAAATGCACATGGTCTAGTTATCGTAGTCTTTTTCTGTCTGAAATTTCATAAGTATTCTGGAAGATTTATAAAGCTTGGTGATAGGGAACAGTTTAAGTGCAATGCAATAATTTGCAAGATTTGTAGAAATTCTGGGAGATCTATAGAAATTGCAATCATTTCCTCAAGTATCACTCTTACTAGTGAAGTGGTCTGATGACAGGATTTGGGTTCTTTGTGGATGAGAATGGAAACATGCAAAAGAAGCCTCAAGTGAGTGATTTTGCATATTACTTTCTTTTGGGTGAATGATTTTGATATTTCTTTGTCTTGTAAAATATGTTTTTTCTTTCTACTTTACCAGGTGCATTTTTTTCAAATATTTAATTATCGGTTTTCATCTCCTTTTTAGTTTAGGAATGCATGACATGCAGTGATCTCTATTGGTTCCCAGATAGTGCCACGTTTTGTGGTAGTGATTATGTAACTGCAATTGATGCTTCAGCAGCCTTAAGTATGTAATTTCATTTTAGCTTCAAAGAAATATATTTATGTGTGGAATGTGGAGTGAAATCCTATGCGCCATTGTACTAAAAGAAAATCATACTTGCTTGCATAGTAGCAATCAAGCCTGGATGTAATAAAATCCTGCACATCTGAACCAAAGCTCATGGTTTTTGTATTCATAAAGAAAAACGTGTTAATTTCTATGTTAATAAATGAGGTGGTGATGTCATATTGCTGCAGCACTTGATTTCTTAAGAAGTTTATAGTGGCTATTTGATGTGGTCAGCTTCTTTAATTCTGAAATTAATGTTTTTTCAGATGTTAAGTGCTGTGATAGGAAATCATGTTGAGATAGGTGCAAATGCATGCATTGATAGGGGGAGGTAAGTTGTGGGCTGACTCTTGTTGATTGAACTGACCATTGTATGTATACTTATATTGGTATGGAACAGGTTATCCATTGCGAGTAATTTTGCATGGAAGTTTGCGATGCAACTAGTTTGTATTGCGGAGTCCCAACTGAAAATTTTTAGAAAATCAACAAGAAGAAATAATATACATTGGTGCCGTGAGCTTGAGTAGTTTGATCTTTAAAGTGAATCTTCTGTTTATTTTTGCAGTTGGAGAGACACAGTCATTGGAGAGTGGTCCAAGCTAGATAATTTAGTTCAGGTACTGCTCTCCTCTTTTTAATTGCTGTTGTTTTCCACCCGATTCTTGATCTAATTGCTGTGCTTTGTAATCCAGATTGGTCATAATGTGATTGTTGGGAAAAATTGCTTAATATGTGGACAAGTTGGAATTGCTGGTTCGGTTACGTGAGTTTCTATAACATACATAAAATCACAACCTTGGTGTTGCAATTTGTACTTTCATGTTGGGCTTTACTCCTAGTAAAGCCTTTAAGGTTGCATGCTCTTAATCAGAATGCTATATTGCCTGTAGGATTGGAGATTATGTAACTTTTGGGGGGCGGGCTGCCGTTCGAGATCATGTTTCCATAGCATCGAAGGTATGGATTAATTTGTTCATGCTTTTGGAAGTTATTTTCATTTGGACAGAAGTACTTTGAGAAGTTTATTGCCAATTTGCATGGAGCAACTCTGCTGTACTCCATGTTTACTGTGAAATGTCCGGGTCACTTCATCTTACAACCACCCTCATATTTTTTTCACATGAGAGTTCTGCTTGTTCTTATTGCTCATAGCTTGAGCTACATATCAATAATATGCTTTTCTGCAGGTTCGTTTAGCCGCTAATAGTCTTGTCACCAAGGACATTAAGGAGCCTGGGGATTATGGCGGCTTTCCTGCTGTAAGATTTCAACCAGCTTATTTTTTCTAGTGACATTTCAAGAATTCTTCGGTGCAGTAGCTTTTGGAGATGTGGGTGTTGGCTTTAATTTATATGTCAATACTTTCTTGGTTGCTCTATAGGTACCGATCGACCAGTGGCGGAGAGAAATTGTCAGTCATCGATCCAAAAGATAAGGTAATCTGTTGAATTCTGAATATGAAGTGAAAATTTTTGCTGTCATGCCATACTGGACAAAGTGCATTGGCATAAATTTTAGCTTTTGTATTAACTTTTACAGTAATGCCATGCAACTCTCAAGTACAATCAACTAGAGCTCAAGTTTGACCTGGTTATGTAGTTTATTAAGCCAAACATGAAATCTAAGGTACTTGCCTCAGCAATAAATTTTGTTCATGTCAACTTCATGCTTCAAGAAAACTTTAATTAGAAGGAATGTAAGTTTTATTTTCCCAAACAAACTGTTCTCATGGTTTTAATTGAAACTGCATACATGGAATGACTAAGCAGGCCTGATGCACAGAGGCAATCCGTGGGGCAGTTAACAAAACCTTCATTATATTGTATATCATAGCAAATGCAAGAGGCTCGAATGGCAGTCTATAATTATTTGTGTATCATCTTCATAGCACTTTCTCAAAGTTTTAGCTGCACCAGCAATACAGAGTATGAAGTGCTTTCATATGGTGAGATGTTAGTAAATTAATGTGGAAATTAAGCAAGGCCAAAAGCTCTGAAAATGCTTATGCAGACAAAGGCATAAGATTGCTGGAAGATAGCTCTAGGGTTGCAGTTAATGCTCTCCTTTTGGATTTCTTTCCAGGAAAAAAGAAAAAGGGTTCTTGAGGCTGTGGCAAACTGATGGAATCAGTACTGAGCATTAGAATAACTGCATCCATGGTGGGTCGGTCTTCCATGTTGTCTTGAACGCAAAGTAAACCAATGTGGATGCATCGAATAACATCATTCACTGAGTAAGCATTCCCCATAGTTGGATCCACCACATCCACGAGTGTTCCATCATTCCAATGTTGCCAAACCTTCAGAAATATCAATGTTAGTATAATGCAGTGAAATCACTATTCTTTTTTCCCCTCAAAGCAGGTATGTTACACTTACATAACCGAGAAGGTGCTGATCTTGTTCTGCTATGCAGGATTTACTGTTCTTCTTGCCTGCTATAATCTCAAGTAATAAGACACCGTAGCTGAAAACATCAGATTTCATAGAAAACTGGCCGAACATTAGATACTCTGGAGACATGTAACCACTGCACCCAACAAAAGACTTAAATCAAAATATTGGAACAGGGTGATCTTGAAAGAGCAACATTATTAATTATAGTTTTAACCATGGAGAATTGCTAGCATTTTTACTAGCTTGTTTAAATTAGAGTGATCAGGATTATCTAAAGGAAGAATGCTTTACAATTTCTTTGTGAAAAATTTCTTTCATTTGTATGAGATATTCACCCCCATGGGTTATAGCCTGAGTGCAGAAAACTCATGGTTGAAGGAGAAGCTTACAATGTGCCGACGATTCTGTCGGTGCTTGCTTGAGTTTGATGAGCACAAAACATCCTAGCCATACCGAAATCTGAGATTTTTGGGTTCAGCTCATGATCTAGCAAAATGTTGCTAGCTTTGAGGTCACGATGAATGATTGTCAGCCTAGAATCTTTGTGAAGATAAAGAAGACCACGAGCAATCCCTACTATAATCTTGTGTCGTCTAGACCAATCCAATTGTTTGCTAAGTTCAGGTTCTGCAGAGGCAAATATTGCCCTTTGGTTAGCATTGTAAATAGATAATAAAACTCTAAAGGGCGAAATGTATATACATATATATATGTATGTATGTTTACAGATGTCTCCTTTTTTCCATGGAAGAGCATTTCTTCTTCCTATGCAAATAAGAAAAGATTCTCCTTAGCTTCTTTATGGAAAGTGTTGAGTGAATGCATATCCTTAGTTGTGTAAATACCACAGGTTTGGAAATTGGAGTTATTGATACATACAGTTCTCTGTTTATTATAGCTTCAGTTGATATTGATAGGGTAAGTACGATTATTTCAAATGGATCTCTCTGTTGAGATGTGATATATAGTGGTACAAGTAGATGGCATAAACAGAAAGCATAACAAACCAAATAACATCTTGTCTAGGCTTCCATTTGGCACGTGCTCGTAGATTAGTATTGTTTCTTCTTCCTCTAAGGAGAAGCCATGTAGCCTCACTAGGTTCTTATGTTGGAGCTTAGCTACCAGTTGAACTTCATTTCTGAATTCTTCTGCACCTTGTACAGAGCTTTGAGAAAGTCGCTTTACAGCAATTTTTTGTCCAGTAGGAAGTTGTCCCTGAAATAACGACAGGTGAGGTTACATGAAATAATAATTCATATAGCATTTCTATTAACACTTTAAGTTATATATTGTGGGTTCTTTAGGTGCATCTAGGATTGTGGCTCTATTTACTTGCTTCTAAAAATTTTCTCTGAATCATGCATGTAAAATGCCTGTGTACCTTATATACTGGACCGAATCCTCCTTCACCTAACTTGTTTTTATCTGAGAAGAAATCTGTTGCAGCTCTTATTGTGAGCAGATCGAATTGCAAGGAGTGTAGTTCCAATACTTCCTCTTCAACTATGTTGCAGACAAACAATATTTCAATTTGCAATGATGGTTATGTCTTAAATGCTGCAGAAGGGTAAGAGAATTTTTATTTTTAGTAACTTGGAAATTTTACCAGATGATCTCGACACTCTTCCTGGTCCTTGTCTTCTTCTTGCCCTTCTTTTGAAGTATGAATGGGCCAGCAATGTAGAGGACAACACTAAAATTGCTGCTGTAATGACTATTAATATTGTAGTTTGCAATGGAACTTTCCCTTTTCCTGTAATACAACATTTGAAGCTTAGCTTGCACATTAGTTGGTTAACTTGATGTTAACTAGCTATACATATTTGTTCCCGCATATGCAATGGGACCATAGAATGGGCATCATGCCTGACCAATGAACATAAAGAAAGTTTTCTCATGCGTATTATAATAAGAACCGATGGCTAGCATAGATGCATTATTACTATAGAAACAGTCTTTTGGTACAATTTCACTCGGACGGTGCTGGAATCTATATATAACATTCTTCAATGAAGCTCTGACTGCATTTAAATAAGACGAAACTTTTATCCATGAGAATTACTAGTGGAAATAGAAATCGATTTTACCTTTAGAGCCAATTAAATAGAATAGGTAGAGTTCGAAGCGGACAAAGCAATTGGGAAGCATGACCCTTCCCCCGATCTTTCCCTCATTAAGGCTTTGAACTTTTTCCGCTGCAAGCAGAAGACACTGCCTACATTCATTTTCAGGGAGGTCAGGTGTGCATTGTGCCATAGTGTGTAGGTCACTCTTTGGTGTAAACATGGCTTCTCTATGTGCATATCTCATTTTAGCAGCTGCACTTACTAGTGCATTTACTGTTCTTTTAAGCAATAGCTTGAACTGGTCTGGGTTTACCACGTTTTTTTTCTCCAGCACGCCCAAGAAATCATGGTCTGAGTAACGCAGCATACATTCATCGTACCATATGATTGACGCTTTGGACACAGGACACAACTCTTTAACCATTGCACTTGCATTTGTTGCACATTGCTTACATAGATCGGGGGTAAGATCTCCTCTACATAAAAAACTTCCATATACGGTATTATTTTTACCATCAAATTGGCCTGCACTGGTATTATAGAATCCATCTTGGTTGTTTGTATTGGCAGGAAGAGATTTCAGGACATTGATGAGATTTTTTTCGTACACACTATTTGGAGTGTAGCTTGAGCTTGAGCAATTATATTTGCTCAAGTTTATGGCTGCTTCAGGATTGAGGGAAAGGAGTGCAAGCATGCAATAGAACCGCAAAACTTCTTGTCTTTGCATGTTTTGATAATAGGTATAAAATGGAAGAATGATTTAGTTTTCTCACACATTGGCAATATGATCTAAGTATGGTGTGACATGGGGGACCATATATATATATAGACGGAGAAGGGTGTCTTTGTTTCGCAGAAAGTTCTCTATTTGTTTCTTTTTCCTTTTTCTTTTTTTCTTCTGATATTTGTTTTAATAAGAGGTTTCCGATTATTAAATATTATCATAATCTTAAAAGGCAGCAATTACCTGTGGTTAACAGCAACTGATTATGAGATGTGAAGGTGGCAGTTGATGGCTAGTGGATGGTGATTACCATAATGGAGAAGATGAATAAAAATGAGGAAATTGATCCTCATTTTTCTTCCATATTTTGGCGCTTGTCGATTATGCCACCAAGAGCCAGCTACTGCTGTTAGTTTCCACCATCATTTACTACTAAAAGTCACTAATATCTGTAACATTTCAAGGGAAAATGTTGAGAAAAACGTTTCTTTCATTAATTAACATAATTTTTACCATATCATATAATGCATTTAATGTGCTAATATTATATAGTCATATAGCCTTTGATTAAACTCTGTACTTGTCTAGACATAGCATATACATACATGACTAAATGATGACGATAATAGTAAAAAATTATTATTATTAAGTTTTTGATTTTCTTATTTCGTATGATATATATATATATGAGTTTAAGAGATATTATGTGTATCTTAGGTTTTAAAGGTTGGATATGTAAATATTCTTTTCCGCTTGAGTGCTTGGGTACCATTTCAAATAAAACCTGTGATTTTAGGTGGTGGCCACTGGCCAGCCGCCCAAACAGTAAGCATGCAGGGCCAGCCCTAGCTTCACGGAACGATAAGCTATTATTAAAACAACCCTAATGCTCTTTTGTCCAAATATTCCCAAGTCCAACCTTAGATGGGGGTCCTTTTCATTATTATAATTTAATATAAAGATGGGGTTTTATATATTTCTCGGTTTATGGTAATAGGACAAACAATGTACGTGTTTCACGTGCATGTGGTTTCATTATTGTATAGCTAATAATGGTGCAAAAAGATTGAAAGAAAGGATAAACATCAAATTTAATATTTAATTTTTATCAATTTATATGCAATCTACTTATAAATTTGAAATGGCTAATTTAGTATCTAAGCTTTATCTATTTTTATGTTTATCTATTTGAATTTTACCAATTTTTGTAGCTAATTATTTGAACTTTACCTATGTTTTCAAATAACTACCTAATCTAGGTATCATAAATGACTTTGAAAACTTTGTAGATAATAAATTAATACTTTTAAACTTTAGATAGTTAATTGTAAAAATAGATAAAGTTTTATGTATCAAATATGATATTAACCTAATAAAAAGATAAAAGTCAAATATATATAAATAAAAGAAAATTTGTTAAGATCTAGTTGAATTTGTCGACTTTCAATATGATATGTTTTTTTTGTTATTTGATGTGTTCCGACGTGTGATACATCATTTTTTATTTTCATTCGATTTATATTCGAGAAAGTTTGTAAATACACTTCTTAATTATTTTTCTGAATAAGGTTTTTAAACTTCCAAAATACCGATGACTTTGTACTCGAACCTTCAGTAGTTCTCTACAACCATTCAAGGTTCTTTTGCTATGGTTTTAAGGAATTAGCAATAATTCAAGGATTATTTATATATTTTTGAAAGATACGAGACTGTCAAGTCGTACTTTTAAAAGTGTAGCTACTTGCACCCAACGAATAATTTATGAGGTATATTTATAATTACCCCCTTATATTTTATTAAAATAGATGTATTGTTTGCATCGAAATGGGACCTCGAAGCAAACACCTTGGATCAGTATTCAGCAACAAAAGATTATCTAATAATCAAACCCATCAGTGGACGACTGACTTCCATTGATAGCAATGTTCTGCATATCTTCTTATAGAAAGATTACCGAGTATGAATAGCCGAAACTTTCGTCTAGTCAACACGAATGTGGTCCGAGGACCATTCGTTGTCCAAGTTTTCATTAATAAAAGGATAACTTTTGAGGTTGACTCCATTATTAGAGGTCTTAACCAATGCCGAGGTGTTTCCGTCCATGGAAATGGACCCACCCTCGACCTGGAGATCACCTTTCTATTCTCCATTTTCTTAGTGGAAACCAGCTGTACACATTTAATTTTTACCCTTTCATAGTCTTAGTTTTTATTTTTATAAAAAAGGGTCCTAATTCAAAAAAATAATAAACAAAAAGTTAATAAAAGATAAAAATGATAAAAACTAACAAATAATGAAAATACCAAAAAAATAAGAAAAGAAAAAATTATAAAGATTTCGTAGATTTTTAAGAAGTAATTTATATTAGGAATAATTAGTTTAATGTTAGTGTTAATTTTAGTTTAGTTAAAAATTTTTAGTTTAAGAATTCAGATAGTTTAAATATAATTTAATTGTAATAAATGTCAAGATACAAACGAACAGTCTAACGGATAAATAGCAGAGTACTTGGATGGATTCCTGTTGGAGGTAACAGGTTCGAATCTCAGTTGGTACCCAACATCGGGGCACGTTTGAAGTTCAACAATCCCAAAGTTAGCAGTTTTGTTCAATTTCCAAAATCAACGATTCCGAGCTCAACGAAGCCAACAAAGCTCCGTTTAATTAAAAAATAAATCCAACGGAAATTCGATCGTCAGCATTCCTTTAGAATTAGTTTTTTTCTTTAGAAATTCTCATATAGGAAAATTTTTTACAAAAAAATTATAGTGTTTTAAGGAGTCTTTTGATCACTTACGAGTTATGACCCTTTATTTATTTATTTATTTTTGAATAAACTAAATCAGTTAAACATGTAAACTCAGTTAGTTTTCAAAATTAAAATCAACCAACACACTAAAATTTTTTTTTGAAAGAACTACGATCGTCTGATCCTGGTTAGCGGGTATGGAGACATCTTTAGGGCGACGATAAAATATGTAATTTTTCTAAATTAAAAAATCATTTTGATGTTGATAAAATAAAAAAAAATCTTTAATTGACTTCTTTTCTATGGTTAGACATCTTTTTCATAGTTTAGATGTTTTTTTTCATAGTTTAGATATCTTTTCCATAGTTTAGATGTCTTTTCCATAGTTTAGGTTTCTTTTTTATGATTCAGACATCTTTTCTATGATTTAGACATCTTTTCTATGATTAGGAAAATTTTTTTTCTTTTCTTTTTTTTTTCTTTCTTTCTTTTTTTAATGTTTTAAGCATCTTTTCTATATAAAAGTTTCATCATGTAAAACATTGCATATTTCATAAAATCTTTAGGGTTTTTCAAAAATTAGGTTTTTAGGTTTTTTTTTTTTTATAATTAGGAATAAAAATTAGGCTTCTAGTGATTTTTCTTAATAAAAATAAAATGGTTAATAAAAACGCAAATTCAACCAATCATTTTTTATAAAAAGAACTAACACATTAAAGTTTTCGGAAAGAATTATGATCGTCTGATCCCGACTAGCAGGTACATAAGCATCTTCGGGGCGACGATAAAATATGTAGAAGTTTAGGTTCTTTCTCTTCTTTTAATTTTATTTATTTATTTATTTTTTAAATATTATAATTAAAAAAATTATCCTAATTTCGATAAATAAATAGTGGTACCTGTTAGGGTTTAATAGGTTAGCCCCCGAATTCGGAACCCTCTGGTTCTTTGTTAAAATTGAAATCAAAGACCGGTAGCTAAATTGTAATCAATCCACCCAATTGATTACCGTTTCTTTTTCTTTTCCCGACTTCGGTTGGGTGGCGACTCCAAAAAATAATTTTCAATAAAAAACTAGAATTTCTCAATTTCTTTAGTCGATGATTAATATTAAATGGGTTAGGGTTTAGTATTAATCAGGAAATGAGAAATTAATTTTTTAAATAATAGAAAATCGAAAAATCAGGCTTGACACCAACTATAATGCTTAAAAACATTGCCGGTGGTGGAGACTCAATTTTATTGGCTTTGCCTTCTTTAGTTTGATGGAGAGTGAAACGATGTATGATTTCTTTTTATATTTTTAGGTTATGATATCAATTTATGATATGATTTGATAAGATGATTATAAATCTAAAACGATCACAACATGATATGATCGATGCGAAAGAATTGGATCATGAAACGAAGGAACATGATTGCAAATAAATGATATCCAATTGGTTTTCAAAGTTTTTTTTTTTTAAAAATAATTTAATATGGAGGACCATCGGGATATAATATGTGACATGAATATACTATTTCTATTCAAGTTCATTAAACATTGAGTTTAGGGTAGCGTTTAGGTACTCAATTTTTGCGATACTGGATTAGATAAAAAATTTTATTCCATGTTTGATTTGTAAATTTATTTGGTAACTGGATAAAAATTAAGTTGATGGACTAGACAAAATACCTAAATTTTATCTCATTTAAATCATAGTACAAAAATGAAATTTACTGGACAAAAATAAAAAATATTTTACATTTCCAAAAATACCTCTCTATGTTATAATATCAAGTTAATGAATATTATTTTTATTAAATATTTCAAAATATTATTTATTTTTTAATATAAATAATTAATTTTTTAATATAAATTTTGTGTCTAATACTATATAAACCAAATATAGTATAATAAGCTTGTATTATTTAGTCTTCTTTATACTTGTCCCATCCAGTTTTCTTTGTTCAGTCTTATCCTTACAACCAAACGCTACTATTGATATGTTACAAAAAATCTCTTCATGACATGCAAACATCTTTTCGTTATTTTAGGATTGATGTTTGATCTTGATACTAAGATCCATTTCATAATTCGGTTGGACTCATAAAAATATCGTCAGGTCATTAGACTTCTTTCAAGTGATTTTCATTTCATTTAGCTATTGGAAGTTGTTGACATTCCAAGAATATAATATAGAATACTTCGTCTAGAAAATCCCTAATGAAGTTTGAACAAAGTATTCTAACTTACAAACTTCGTTTTTACTCTATTTTTCTCATATATCTATCATACCCCAAACCAAAGAGATGTAATTGTCTTGTCGTGTAAACTAACCTTAAGTTAAAAACTAGCTACTTTAATCATTAACGTATATATAGCTTACACGAGGTATTTACTACTTCACCGCTTTGAACCACCCAAATCTAAGTTTGTTAGATGTCAATCTATGATACAACTTTTTAAAATAGCCTTGGAAAATAATTTTATGGCTCAAATAACTGAGAAAATCAAGCTTTATAGGCCGTTTGGAGTACAAAATCTCAATTTCAATAAAGAGTTCTAAAAATATATTGCTATGAGAAAATAAAGCGATTTGTAAAGGATTTATAAAAGTTTATATATTATAAAGCATAGCAGCAATACTCATAGTTGGAAACTAGAAGGTAACTGGTAGAGACCCTATTAGTTTTCCTATAAATTAATAAATTCGACAAATAATTAAGATTTCATTCCATTAGTCTTGAATCTCACTCCTTGACCTTGTGTTGTAGTCTTTTGAAACTTGGAGTAATACTGATGATTCTATTGGGAAGCCTGCAAAATGACTGTAAAGTAATAACTTACTTAGTAAGTAAGATGAAGATAATAGTAAGTATCTAATAGAAGCAATTAGAGTTTTCATGCAAGGTTAATTAGATGTAATGTATATTTAAGCAAATATCATTACACAATGTTGATCGGTTGTTATAAGATTAGAGAAATTACACTTACTTTAATATGAGTTTTGAGAAGTTTGACATAGCGTACTTCGCAAATCGGAACTAAACCAGGGTTTATGCAATGGAGAAATATGCTTTGCTCGAGACTACTTTCAAACCACGATTTCTAACCTTACCACGATCTTTTCTTTAGTCACTTAGTTTAACTAAGGGTGAGGAAAGAACTATTTTCACTATTTTCATTGAAAGGCCCGTATTTGGTTGATGAATCTTAATCGTTTTCCTTAATGGGTTGTGATGCAAGTTTAGTTAATGGTTAAGTTAAGTTTGTGTTATATTATTTTTAGAGTGATTAAGCAAATATTATATAATCCCAAGTAGGTAATACCATAAAACAACAAATATATAAAGTCCAATACTCCATAATAGCAATATAATATCTTATCATATGAGCTGCATACATACAAGCTACTAACTTATAATCACAAACAAGACATATATTATGGTCTCCAAGTATTTTTAAACAATACTCTAAAATATGGTGAAGTATTGATCTTATTTACTTGGAACACAATTGTTCGTTACTATGTTTGCTAACTTGTCTTTGTTAATGATCCTTCAATATTTACACCGATCTAGTAATTTATTTTGCATGAAATATTATCGATTTAAGTGTCTGTATAAGTATTAAGTTATTTAGTTATTAGTTTATTGTCTTATGCATTAAGTATTGAAAGTTTAATACAATACTATAAGTATATTTTACCTTTATTACTTTTGAAGCTATGTCTTGAGTCATTGCATCTTCAACGTATTTAACTAGGAAAGCCTCTAAGTTATCCTCTACACTACATGGGTATTGAGGTTCATAGTCAATTCAACCTCAGAGTCAATCTTTGAGTTGGTAAATACTCATGATTGTTCAATAAACACCATCTAAGATAATTTCTAAGTTAGATCACCCTTAAAATTCTTAAACTGGAAAGCTTCTGAGTTATCCTTTGAGCCATATCAGAGTTACAGTTTTAACAGGGTTATTCTTTGAACCATCCTTTGAATTTGATAACTATCTATGATTTTCTACGAATTACCTTTTGAAATAGCTTCTAAGTATTCACATATCTATAATTACTCTAAATATTACTTTGAGTTACCTTTTCACTAAGTTGTTGCATCTACTAGAATTTAGATTTCTTAATAGAAACCCTGTGAAATATTATCTGAATCCAATTAATTTCATAATTTCAAAGAATCTACCATTTGAACTTTCCTCTAAGACCATCAATTTCAAAGTTCTTAAGAACATTTCCTCTAACTTAGCCTCTAAGACTCCCCTATTTCATCATTTGCTCATACCCTTTTCTTTGATTTAGCTTTTGAGTGAATATCTAATAGAACATGCTTCCCTTAACTTCTTTTGAGATACTCTCTGACTCTGTTATTTATAGAGTTTTTTAAAAAAATCATCCTTTGACGGAGCTTTTGAATCCTTTGTTCTTATATTTTATTCACAGATCTTGCTTTCGACTTACCCTCTAAGTATTATTTTAATACAAAACTTGTTCATAGAACTCTTTGAGTATCGAACCCTATTTTGTTTTCTTTAATTTAATCTATATTAAACTAAGCTTACTTAATATAAATTACTTGATATTATATTAAGGAAACATTTTTTTTAAAAAAATGTATTGAAAAAAAATTTAAAAAATTTTGAGTTACCAACCAGTTAAATTGGTAAAAAAATGAAATTAGTGTTTTTGGGTGGGAAAACCATAATTTAGCCACTAGTCTGCAGATTTTCTTAAAAAATAATTTTAGAAAATTAAAAAAAAAAGTTCGGGAGTTAACCTATTAAGATTAAGTGACCATGTAAAAATAAAAAAAATAATAGGTTTTATTTTTATAATTTTTATAAAAAGTATTAAGATATATTTAGACATGCAAAATATAACTAAAATAATTTTTTTAATTTTTATTACGAATTTTTCAAGAAAAAGGAAAAAATTTTATTTTTTAAAATTTTTTATGTGGTTATCCTAAAGGTGCCTATAACTTGTTAGTTGGGATCAAACTAACATAATTCTTTTTTTTATAAAATATGTAGTGGGTGGATTTTTTTTTTTTGAAAATTGAGCTAGACTTATGTTTATTTAATAATTTATTATTTTTTAAAAAAAAATTAAAAGACCTAATTTTATGAATCTATTTAAAAAAACCTTAACTAACTAAATCTTTTTTAAAAAACTCTGGTTAAGATTTTTACTTTTTTTTAAAACTCACTACATGTTAAAATATATATTTTTAAATCTTATATGTGAAATATACTAAGATAAATATCTTCTTCGAAGATATGAATATCAGAGAAAAGATACGTGATTTTTCAAAAAAAAAAAAAATGCAATTTCGGCTAAAAAGATGCAATTTAGCTAAATTTATCAAAAAATAAAAATTATCTAAAAAATATAGCAAACAACATGACAATGAAAAAAAATTAAAAAAACTTGTACTAGGAAAAAAAATAGTAAAAATAATTAATTAACTAATAAAATAAAATAATTAATTAAAGAAAATAATTTTTATTACTTAAACTGGTTGAGTCGCACATGATTGGTATGTTCGTATTGACCATGTCATGATTGCCTAGACTACATTTGTGTGCTTAGTTGTGGAATTTGATTGTACGCGTATACAGTAATGGATTGTGATCGTACGCAGTAGCAGTGCGTTGTGCTCGTGTGCGATAGTGGTTGTGAGCGCTAGTGTGTGTGTGATTGTGTACGTTTGTGTGTGTGTTAGTGAAATCAGGATGTGGACACATGTATAAGTGTCAGTGTTTACTTTGTGTGTGAGCTGTGAGTGATCATGTTAGGTGAGTGAATGGCGTGTATGTTTGTGTCGTGTGTCTCAAGCATGGAGTGTGTGAGGGTTAGTGGTGTGTGGATTATGTGATAGTGTAAGGGACATGAAGTATCAAGCGATGTGGACATGTGATCGACGTGTGCAATCGTGTAGTGGTGAGGTGTCGTGTGGTAGTGCCATGTTCGTATGTGTGGGATCAAGTGCAATATGGAGTAAGTGTGTGATACGGTGAGTGCTGCATTCGTGTGGGACGGTGATTACTGTGAATGTGATTGTATGTGTTTGAAATAGTGAGGATGTGAATATTTAGTGATGTGTGTTGGGGATTCTACATAACATCCTTAAACTTTATCATTGACTCATTATTTATAAACTATATAACCTAATTTTTTGTATCCTTTTAGATATAGATTTAATTTCAACAAATCCTAGATAAAAAAAATACGATAACGAATCCCAAATATAAAAGATACTATTTAAATTTTTTGAAGATTCGACCTAATTTCTATAACTCCTATCTTGATTTGGGCTTTCTATTTTGTCAAGCTTGACTCAATCTAACTTGATTTAGTACAACAACCTATTTAATAAATCCTAAGTTTACGTTAGCTCAATATAACTTAGATAAAAATCCTCTTTATATTAGATTGGACTATAAAATATTTTAATAAAGCCTGATCCTTTAACGATTTAGATTTCACTAAATTGAATTTACACTATTATTCGATTTGACTCTAAACGACTTGTCTCGGCTAGGCTCAAATTGACTCGACACGACTTGGCACTTTATATTTTTTATTTTTTTCAATTTTTGTTTTTTTTTATTATTTAAAAAAAACCTAGCCTAATAAAAAGAACTAAAATAAAAACGTAAAAAATGAGATGTTTACATTGAGTTATCATTTGCCTAAATTCAATTTTATATACAACTTTGTTGATTCATCCACATTTACCTTAAACTCTAGTAAAACAATCAAAATAACACTTCAAATAATATTTCTCAACTTTATTACATCCCAATTCTTCATGAAACCCATCATCCTCTACCATTCCTTTAAGCTTACACACCATTAAACAACACATTTTAGGACTCATTAATGATATCTTATAACTCCTTCCTACAAAACCCATTCCAACAACTCTAATATACTACAATTACTCCATTAATCACCTAAGCTCAAAATCCAAGTGAGGTATTTAAGAAAAATACAATAGTTTTTACCAAAAACACCATTTTAATCATAATTTAGAAATAAAAAATTCATAAAAATTATAGAAAATAATTTTATAAAAAATCTCTTCATGGCATTTTAGTATAAATATTGGAAAGTTTATAGAAAAAATTCGGAGTCAAAACTATGTTATTAAACTTATTTATTTCAACATCGAAAAGTATTTGGTTTTGTCGATTTCTTAAGCACATATATTGTAGCTATTAAATTTTTGTAAAATAATATTTTTCCTACATTTTACATATAAAAATGTTAGAAATAAATTTTTCTAATTTTTTTGGATAATTTTTATATTTTTAGGAAATTTAAGAAATTATGCCTGAAAATAGGAGCTCCAGCTATCAGTGGTGGCTACCACCTTGTTGGCTGGCTCAGACGTGGCCTCTTCTATTGCTTAGTGGTGGTGACGACTAGCTTTTAGTAAATCCTTAATCCATTGCACTTCCTTAAGCTCATATTACATTTGGTTTTTGTATATTTTTCCTTAATTCCTTCTTGTGTCTTTTAATCTCTCACTAATTTTCCCAAACTTCCTATTTGCATGTTGATTATGGTCGAGAGCTTCTTGAAATTTTTCTAAAGCTTTTGGGTTGGTTTGTAATTTTTCTTTCTCTCTCTTCTTGATGTTAAACGTATGTATTTGCATGTTTTGTTTACTTAAATCTCTTATTGTAGATATATCATTTTTGCCTTTTTATTTTAGTATTTTTATTGAGGTAGAAATAAATAATAATAATGAAAATTAAAAAAATAATAAAAATAAAGTATCAAGTCAAATCATATTGAGTGGAGTTGTATCGAGTAGTCGAGTCGAGTCAAGTCGGATAATGGTGTGTGTTTAATTTAATAAATTTTAAGTTGTTGAAGCATTGAATTTCTTTGAAATATTTTTAGTTAAGTCCAATATAAAGTAGATTTTTTATCTAACTTATATTGGGGTTAAAATAAATTTAGGATTTATTAAGAGGGTTATTGGGTTGAATCAAGTTGGATTGAGTTGAGCTCGAAAAATAGAAAGCCCAAATTAAAGTAAGGTTTTTAGAAAATAGGTCGAATCTTTAAAGAATCTAAAACGTATCTTCTATATTTTTCGTATTTAGGGTTTGTTGAGATTAAATCAATATTTAAAAGAGATATGAAAGATTCGGTAGTGTGGTATATAAATGGGAATTCGACGGTGGACTAAAAGGACTTTTTTTTTACAAATTTTTAACACACAACACAACTCCACAATTTTTCCCATACAATTAGTCCATCTCATCAATACACACAGTAGCCCCTTGAATGTAAAAACTCCACATGCCCATTCACTTACGAACATACACTTTACAATCTGCCATGCTTACCCTCATAAGCACAGCAACATGTCCCACACTCCATTACCCACACGCCGTCTTAATTCTATACCGTATATTGCATAGCATTAGGCCGAAAACATTGCCAACATGTCCACAACACCTACACAATTACACTGCCAACCAAACACATGACATAACACCTGACACAACACTTGACACAACACTTCACCACCTAACACATACACTCGGTCACTCGGCTCACATGTTACATACACTCCCATGCTTGAAGCCAAGCATACACTCCCACGCCTGTAGTCAGTACACAGAGAGAGAGAGAGTCAAAATCACACAACACATACACACAAATCCACACAAGTTGCTAGACACGTGTACTCACATACAATCGATCCATCATACGTGATTCACCGCCGAGCAAGATGCATGCTGCATATTGTACACGATCCATTGCTATACATGCAACTTGACTGGTTTAAGTAATAAAATTATTTTCTTTAATTAATTATCTTATTTTATTAGTTAATTATTTTTACTAATTTTTTGTGGTGTATGTAGACACCTGATTTTTGTCCCTTCATAGTCTTAATTTTTATTTTTACAAAAAAGGGTCTTAATTCAAAAATAATAAAAGATATTAACAAATAATGAAAATACAAAAAAAAATAAGAAAATGAAAAATTATAAAGATTTCTTAAATTTTTAGGAAGTAATTTATATTAGGAATAATTAGTTTAATGTTAGTGTTAATTTTAGTTTAGTTAAAAATTTTAGTTTAGGGATTCAGATAGTTTAAATATAATATAATTGTAATGAATGTCAAGACACAGACCAACAGCGTAATAGATAAGTAGCGGAGTACTTAGGTGGATTTAGTTGGAGGTCATGGGTTCGAGTTTCAGCAGGCATCTATATCTTTATTTTTATAACTTTGTAGAAGCGAGACGAAAATCGGATTCATATCTAATCAAATCATATGAGTCTAGTTAAATCAGATTTGAATAAGATTTAAATCTAGTTTAATCAGATATAATAGGATTTGATTTGGACTTTATAAAAGAAAAAAACCACAACGGGAATCAGATCATCGGCTTCATAAAAAATTCAAAAAAATCTGCTTCATCCACAATCTCCACCCTCCAACGAATAGCAGCCGCAATCGTCGCCTGGTCTTGACATCACTCCACGCAGCACACGAACAGCACCTGCAGTTGTCGCCTGGTCTTGATATCACTCCACGCAGTAGCAGCAAACGTCTCTTCGTCCAGAATCCGAGCTTTGTAATTTGGACGCCACACAACCCGATGGATACAGCAGTCCAATCGACCCGCTACAATCACACACACTCCATCGCTGCTGATCATTGATTCAATACACACACACACGATTAACTTCGGTCCATCAATTCAGGCCGCAATCCACGACTCGCACACAGTCCAAATTCCTATTCTGTATTCCACTGATCAGCCACACATACACGAAGCAGCAGCGGCCATTCGTGCAGCAGCGCTAATTCTGATTAGCCGATCACCAACCAACATCAGCAGCACCAGCCCCGCGTTCCACCGAACATCATCAATTCCAAAATAACAAGCCCCGACGTTGAATTGTACACTCCACGGTCCGATACCACAAGCCAGGTTCAGTTTTTCCAAATCTTAGTTTTCTTATTTTATTTTATTTGTTTCATTCTTTTATTTACTTATCATTATTATCATTATATTATTAGTTTCTTAGTTATTTGATGTAGTATATGTGTATATGACTATATTAGTTTAGATGACTTATTAGTATTAGTTTTTCATATATTAAGTAAGTTACGTAATATTATTAATCTATTTACGAAGATAATTGTTCAATAAGAATAGAATATATGTATATTAGTCTAGGAATTTTTTTTTTTTAGATTAGGCATATTTTTAGGATTTTCTCACTTAGAAGTTTCTTTTGGAAATAAAAAAAATAAAAAAAACCGTTTTAAAAAAATAGACTTTTAGAGAATTTTTATAAAATAGAATAAAAGGACTAAGTGAATTAGACCCTTTTGGAGTGTTGAAAAAAAACTGAATTGATAATAACGTAAACTCGGTCGATTTTCAAAAATTAAAATAAATCAACACGTTAAAGTTTTTGGAAAAAACTACGATCGTCTGATTCCGGCTAGTGAGTACGTAGGCACCTTCGGAGCAACGATAAAATTTGTAGAGACTTAGGTTTTTTTTTTCTTTTGATTATTTATTTATTTTTTTAAATATTATGATTAGAAAAATAATCCTAATTTCGGCAAATAAATAGTAGTACCCGTTAGGGTTTAATAGGTTAGCCCCCGAATTCGGAATCCTCTGGTTCTTTGTTAAAATTGAAATCAAAGACCGGTAGCTAAATCGTAATCAATGCACCCAACTGATTACGGTTTCTTTTTCTTTTCCCGACTTTGGTCGGGTGGTAACTCCAAAAATTATTTTTAATAAAAAACCGAAATTTCTCAATTTCTTTAGTTGGGGATTAATATTAAATTGGTAAGGGTTTAATATTAATCAAGAAATGAGAAATTAATATTATAAACAGAAAACCGAAAAATCAGACTCGACAGTGTACGTTCGTTACATTTTTTATGATAGTCATATTGTTTGCTATGTTTTAGATAATAGTCAATTTAGTTAAATTGCATTTTTTTAAAAAATAAGTGTATCTTTTCTCCAAGATCTGTATCTTCAGAGAATATACGTATTTACATCGTATCTCAGCACATCTTGCATATGCGATTTTGAAAGGATATGTATTTAGATCATATCTTAACTTATATATAAGGTTTAAAAAAAATATGTATCTAAATTGTATCTTAGCGTAGCTTGTATATAAGATTTAAGAAAGATATTTTTGACACGTATTGAATTTTTTTTTTAAAAATAATAATAATAAAATCTTAACCGGACTTTTTCAAAATGATTTAGTTAGTTAAGCTTTTCTTAAATTTGTGAAATTAGATTTTCTAGTTTTTTTTTAAAATAACAAATTGTTAAATAAATGTAAATCCGACTCAATTTTCAAATCTAAAAATAATCTACCCACTAAATCTTTTCTAAAAAAACTATGTTGGTTTGATTCCGATTAGCGAGTATGTAAGTATTTTCAGAGCAATTGTATAAAAAATAAAAAAACATCTTTTGTTTTACTTGAAAAATTGGTAATAAAAAAAATAATAATTCATTTTAGTTATATTTTGCAGATTTATATATATTTTAGTATTTTTAGAAAAATTATACAAAATAAAACCAATTTTTTTTTTTTAATCTTTTACATGTTAACTTAGTCTTAATAGATTAGTTCCCGAACTTAGTTTTTTTGGTTAATTTTGTAAAAATTATTTTTTTAGAAAATTCACAAATCAATGACCAAATTAGGGTTTTTCCATCCGAAAACCCTAGTTTTATTTTTTTAATCAGTTGAATTAGTTGGTGACTCTAATTTTTGAAATATTTTTTTTTTTTAAAATGTTTCCTTAATTTAATGTTGAGTAATTTGTATTAAGTGAGTTAGGCTTAATATAGATTAAATTAAGGAAAATCAAAATAGAATTTGACAAAATGGATGACTTTATTGGAAACGCCTAATGGGCTAGTTATGTAAAAATTAAAAAATCAATTGATAGGTTTTTTGTATTATTTTTCTTTTAATGTATTATAGTTGTATTAACTGATTTTTAGTGATACATGCCTTGAGAGAAAAAAAAAAAAAACCCGGCTCAATGGGCTTGTTATTAGGGATTTAAGGGGGAATTTTTTTTTTTTTTTATTATTTGCATGCTTAGATGTGGTCGGACCTAGACCATTTTAGGAACTTAGGATAGGTCATCATTGTATAACCTTTAGGTCGCTGCGATCTGTACTCCCGCCTAACGGTGATAGGTGAGCTTACTCAAGCTTCGATGTAGCCCATTAGGTTTTCTCCGGAAAGCCTTGAAGTAACAGATCTTGAGACCCGTAGATCTTATCCTCTTATATCATTTTTTTAGAAAAGGGTTATTTATTTTTAAATTATAGGAAGAACCTGATTAATTCATGGTTGGTTTATATTTTTTTTAAAAGGGAAATAAAAAATCTAATAACCCTTATATATAAGTATTTGCGATCTTCATTTTTTTAAATTCTATTTTGGACCTACTTATATATAAGAGTACTTTTCGATCACGGATTTATAATATTTTCTATAATTTATTAATTACTAACCCTTATTGCATTACATACATGTGTAACATACTGCATTTTTTTTATATATATTTGACTTTTTTTATGCTCATTTCTATGCGATCATTTTATTTTATTTTATTATGTGTTTTGTTTTTATGGTCTCTTAGGGAGTGAAAGGCTGCGTAATTTCTAAAAAAGAAATTTGAAAAAACTACAAAATTATTAATATCATATCTAATTTCATTGTAAATTTAGTTGTCTTGTTGTAAGTAATTGTATCATTTCATGTTTTTATATAATATAGATATGAAAAATCGGGGTAGTATCAATCTTGAGCCCATTCATGTGGTCTAATTGGATAAGTATTCTTTCCTAGAGGCTATACTGAAAAATTGGTTGAATTAGCTTCCGCTTGTTAAGAAAGATCACATTCGTAAGAAGATTGGGTTGGTCGTATTCCTTATGTAGGTCCAGCTCCACTGGCCTCTAATTTAAGCCCTTATCCATTTTTAAGATCCAAAATCTACAACTTTGAAGTTCAGCTCACATGTGTTGACGCCTACGTTAGAATAATACTTGCAATTACTTAGTGCTCCGCTTTTCGAAGCAAGCATAACTATCCCAAATCTCAAAGTCTAGCTTGAGAAAGTCTTCATGACCTTACTAGGAGTCAAAAAGGCAGCCCTAGCACCGTTCTTATCTTTAGAGGGTAAGTGTCTTAGTATCTTAAGACTAATAGAATGGTTTTCAAGCCCAAACACTTATTAGAAATTTCGTCAGATCTTTTGTGGAGGATACGAATCATGGGCCGAAAAGAGGATAAATGCCTTTATCGTAATAGTATTCAGGATAGTGCTATTTCCCGTCAGATACGGTGAAGTTTTTTATGGGATAACCAAGCTAGTAACTCAATTCTTATCCGATAAATCCTATATATTGACATTATTGGCAGAGTAATTAAGGACACTCACCTACTTAAGGAAGCAGAGGCATGGGTACTTCATGACTAACCTTACAATCCTTATCGTATGATTTCTCAGTTACATACGGGAGTACTAAGGGAATCTTCTCAGAGCATCCTTGATTGAAAACGTACTTTGCCAGTCACTTTAAGTTACTAGATGAAGTTTAGTTTGAAGGATGGGTATCGGTCATAAGTAAGATATATAGCTAATACATTTTATGTGGAAAGTTAGGTGGACTAACTGCAATTAAGCCATCTTAAGGTGCATTGATTGTGCAAGGGTCCCTCTTATCGGTATTACAGGTTATACAGGATATTTCCCGACTTGTGTCACCAGACAGTTGGGTCCTCTTCAAGAGATAGCATATAGAGACTCCTTGGACGATGTTACATTGAGTTATCGAGATCTTTGTTTACCCATGGCTACTTTGATTCAACGACCAACAGAACTTGTGAAGTTGAGAGAATGGAGGGAAGTCAAGAAAATAGTTAATGTTGGAACTTTGAGAGGTAAAGCAGAGAATTCCAGGCTACTAAGTAATTCATCTATGATCAGTTGGAGAAGATTGAAAAGATACAGTATAAAGCTTTAGACGTATTCAGACATGAGCTAGAGCCAGAGTTAAAGCCCAGTTCTAAGAATGTAAAAGAATTATTGAAGAGTTAAAGATGGAGAATGAGAGATTGCTGAAAGAAAATCAATTCTTAAGGAGTAAGATTCGAGAAAGAGATGTTACATTCTGAAAGCTAATGAGAAAAGTTCATAAAGCCCGTCATAGCTAGATCCGTTGGCTCTTATAGATATAAGATTTGAGTTTTTTTAGAAAGATTAGTTAGGAGTTTTTTTTTTCCTTTTCTTTTAGTCTGTTGTATAGGTTGAATTTTATGATTATTAATAAATTTGCAGCTTCATTAAATGAAAACTTTTATTGATTGCATAATTTTTAGCTCATTTTTTTAAATTTTTTGATAGTTTCCTTAAAAAAAAAAAAACAAAAAAAAAAACAAGCAAAAAGAAAAAAAATGAAAAAAAGAAAAACCACAAAATTTTAGTTTACAAAGAGGTCTAAAACTTAGGTTTTCATTTAGGATTTTGAAGATAGCACCCAAACGAGCGGACTCGGTTAGAAGCCCAATATTCACTTATTCTAAAGCAAGAATATCAACTTTGGGTATTGAAAACGTCAGTCAAATTAAGCCCAATCCGAGAGTTGCAACCTTGAAAGAAAATATGAACAAGATGGCCGAACGAATTCAAGTTCTCACTCGGGCTATTGGAATTCTCAATAACAGACAAGCGTCTTAAGTTAATCTGAATCGGAATGCAGAAGCGAACCTTTCCCCTGAATTGGAAGATGCAGAATCAGTCCCTAATGCTGAGACATGGAGGAAAGAGATCGAGGAAAAACATTGAGAGATGGAAAGAAAGTTTATGCAGAAGTTAACTAAGAAGATGAAAACCCTAGAAATGGTTAATGGGTTTGAGTAGATGGGGATGATCAATTTATTGACATATGAAGACGATGATTTTCCGAAAAGATTCAAGGTGCCGGAAGTTGAGAAGTATGATGGGATCGGCTGCCCAAAGCTCCATACTAAGTTATACATTGAGAAAATGGGAAAATACACGAAGTACGATAAGGTGATGGTCCAAACCTTTCATGATAGCTTGACTGGGCCCGCTTTAACTTGATATGCCTAACTGGATTTGAATGAGATCGACACATAGGATTAGCTTGCCCGAGCTTTCTACAACTAGTATAAGTTCAATATCGAGATGGCTCTATCTATGTAGGATTTAAATAATCTATGAAAGAAGGCTGACGGAAACTTTAAGGAGTATGCTCAAAGATGAAGGGGGCATGACAGTTAGGATGACACCATCCTTAATAGAAAAGGATTTGACTTTTGTTTTTATCAATACTCTTGGAAGCCCATATTACCATATAGATACCTCATTTTTGCTATTTTCGTTTATTATTTTTATTGAGCTAGAAATAAAAAACAAACAAATAAATAAAAAATTAAAAACGAAAATTAAAAAAAGTAAAAGAAAAATTAAAATATATAAAGAGTCGAGTCAAATTGTATCGAATCAAATGTATTGAATCAAACTGTATTGAGTCGAGTTGAGTCGAGTCGGATTGTTTAGTGTCGAATCGAATGATGGTAAGTAATTGATTTAATAAATTTTAAGTTGTTGGAGAATTAGGCTTTATTAAAATAATTTTGGTCCAGTTCGATATAATGTGAATATCTTATCTAATTTATATTTGGCTAAAATAGACTTAGGATTTATTAAAAGGATTATTGGGCTAAATTAAATTAGATTGAATTGAGCCCAAAAAATAGAAAGCTCAAATTAAATAGGGTTTTTAAAAGTTAGACCAAATCTTCAAAAAATTGTTATCGAATCTTCCGTATCCGATATGAAAGATTCAATTGTAGGTTTATAAATAGAAATGTGACAGTGGAAGTTTAGACATTTTTTAGAATCCCCAATACACTTAGTCAATAGCCCTACCATTCAATCACACTTCATCATCCCTCAATCATCAATTAAACATAACCTAACACTCTCCTTGTCCACTTCATAATCCAAATATGCATGCCAATTCACTTGCCTTCCATTGTCTGACCGAATTGTAGCACTCCATGCCGCCACAATCTAACATACCTACTTAAGCACATCTATACGTCGTCCTACCCATACATAATTAAACACGCAATAGCACAACTGCCACAGCTTGATGCGACATTGCAATTCACATACATATAAAGTGACTAAACCCACATCTTGAAGCATGCTGACCCAAGCTTCCAATATACATCCCCTGATCTGCCGACTTCCTCCCTAAACAAAACCACATACGATAATCTACGCACGTCACCAACGAACACAACAGCCGCTGTTACATCCTAAAGCGGCAGAGTCGTAATAGCCCCGCTGTGTAAACCATCCTAAGATAGAAGTTGGCCTTACAACTGCTATCTTAGACCTGATCTACACAAGGCGTCCATGACTAACCCGCTTTGAAGTAAACAGTTTGTAATTTAAATAAAACGTTTACCTAAGAAAGTGAGAAAATTTATATATATACACTATAATTCAGTTATTACATTATTTAAAAATGAAAAAATTCTAAAATAAAACAAAACTTAGACCTTAAGAATATATGTTTGTTCTTCAAATATTTTTCTTCACTCTCCAGGATCTAGCAGTTGCTAGCTTCAGAGTAGTTGTTTACTTCTTCTTAGCTAGCACCTGCACGACGTCTATAAGGATGTGAGTAACCATAGCTCAGTAAGTTAGGATGGAAGATTTAAGACTATACCATAAACATAACAAGATTTTTAATCAACTTATTAGGAGCAATACATGTGCAAGCAAATGCCATCACACGATGTTGTCCGGCTCGTCATGAGATTAGAGAAATTATGCCTGCTCTAATCCGGGTTGAGGAGTCGCCATTAATGCAACAACTTACGACTAAACCCAGGCTTATGCAATGGAGACCTCGCTCCTCCTGCGACTACCTTCGAACTATTGACTTTACCCTCACAGCGACCTCCTCACATGTCACTTAGTTCGACTAAGGATGAAGATGGGACCATTATGCAATCCTGCGTTATCCCTTTCGAATGGGTCGGTATTTGGCCGGAGAGTCCTAAGTTCCCCTAATGGGTTGCCATGTAGGTCCGATTATGATTATAGGTCGTATATTTGATTAGGTCCAGTTTAGGGTGATCAATCATTTCGTACAAACCATACAATACAAGTTAGAACAACAAACAGAATCATAACATCACTCGTAATCAAGCACATGCACACATCCAACTATCTAATAAGCACAACCAAGCATAATCTTAAGCCTCCAAAATACAGCATCGTATTAATCCCAACTTACCTCGACTCCTCACTCACTCATTCGAGGTCTGACTTGCTCAGGCCATCGCTGATCATCCCTATAACACAAACGTAGTTTCAGTTTTTCATATAGTTATTATAGGTTCATTTTATCCTATAACGCTTATTTTTATGTTTTGTTTAGGGTTTAATATGCCTAATTATTTAGGTCTTAAGTCTTTTACAATTATTCTAGGTTTGGGGTTTGGTTCGGGTTCGGTTTCTAAGTATTGTTTTATACTCGAATTCTAGAAATTCGTTTCAACCCATAATGTGAAATTAATCATATTACTTCCCGATCTCCTAAATATCATCATTACCCCTAGTCAGTATTTTATTTCACCCGGTACACTTAAATCCATATTAGTGTACCGAATTTATTCTTGATGTGAGAAATTTTTATATTTTTCATATAATTACATAAATTTAAGTCTTCTATCGGTTTTATTATATATCCCTATTATTTATATAATATCAATTTTTATCCTAATATTTTCTATTTATTATATTTCCAATAATTACATATTATATTGTATCACCTATTATGTATATAATACACTTCTAATATTTCTGTCACTCTAATTACCATCTTTAAACATTAATTATCATTTCAAAATGTCTAAATTCATCCTAAATCAGATTTTACATCTAATTATCCTAATTTACAAAATTAACTTACAATTTACTATTTTTCCCTATTACTCATTTACTATATAATTAACTTAATAATTACATCTAACACCCCAAATGCTACAAGTATCATACTCCATCAGATTTCAACATCCTAAAACATATACTTATTCACTAAATCACTAATTGACCATTTAATTACTTAATTAACCCTAAATTACCCATTTTATGCCTCATTTTAGGTCTTAAAAATTATCTAAAATTTTCGAAAATTAATTTTTGAAAACGGGCTTTATAGCACTATTCTATATTATCTAAGTAGTCTACACAAAAATTTTGGGTTTAAAACTACACTTCTAAGGTCATTTATTTCTAAACCGAAACATGCTCGATTTTGCATGATTTCTTAAGAACCTATATCACAAGACATATTTTCATCAAAATAATATTTTTCCTAAAAACTACATACAAAATATTCCATAATAACAAAATTCATAATTTTCTAAGAATATTTACTATTTTTCACAAAATTCCATAAAATCAGGCTAGAAATCAAACTTACCGATCTGGGTGACTTTGGCCACCGTTGGCCACCATGGCCTTGTCAGCCGGTTTGGGCGCTGCCACCATCGTATGGTGGTGGTGGCCGTCCACTCCTAGGTGCTCGTTTGGTGTAGGTTCCCTTTTAAGGCCCTAATTGCACAGTTTTTCCTTTTTTTTTTTTAATCCTAATTTTTCTCTCAATTTTTACCTCTCTCTAATTTTCACTGATTTCTAACTGTCCAAATGAGCTTCTCAATTTTTCTTGCTATTTATAGGGCTTTGTGGTAATTAATGTGCATTAAATTGGACAAGACATTATCCAAATCTCTTAATTTTTGGTTTTTGTGTTGCTCTAATTTAATTGGCTGATTTTTTTTTTATTTTTCCCAGCTGCCACGACCCAATTCTGGATCATTCCTTATTTTTCCTGATTTTTCTTGATTTTTCCTTAATTAATTATGAATTTTCTTTAATTATTTCTTATTATTTTAGTACATTTCACGTATTTTAAGTAATTACACGTATTTCTACCTACATGTAAATTCATATTAGTACAAATAAATATTCCTAAATATTATTTAGGTCATTCTATGATTTTTAGTATACATATAATTTATTTCTAGCGATTTGTTAATTAACGGAATGCATTTTACACATTTTCGATAAATAACGAGTTATATATTTAAAATTTAGAATTTTTATAGTCTTTTATTTTATTACTTATTTTCTTAAATTCAAACTTACGGGATCATTTTACTAATATTTCTAGCTTTACTTATAATTTAGGCTTGATCGGATTTTTCAGCCGATCAAAACCTTGAGTGATTGGTTGTAGAGCTTATAGCCGTACAGCTCCCTAATTGATAACTCCAGCATACGATGCACACATCGAAGCCCACAGCTAGAATTTGCAATATCAATCCTATATGCCCTAACATGCCACTCTCAATTATACATAGTTCACTCGCATACACATTTACTCGACCGTATGTATAGTTCACTCACGCACATATTCACCTCATGCCAGAAATATATTCACAAGCATGACAGACACACTTCATATGATCTTGACACGCCGCATACGACACATACAGTAATCATTGAACATGACGCATTCTACGTACGATCATAAGCGCACTAATTACATGTGACTCGACTCATAGGTAAAAATCGTTATTTATTTTATTTTATTTATTTCAATTATTTTTACTAATTTATTTAATTTTTTATTGCAGGTTTTTATTATTTTTATATTACGTTTTTTTTAGACAATCTTAATTTTTAATAAATTTATCTCAATTATATTTTTTAGTAAAATCGTGTTTTTTGAAAAATAAGCGTATCTACGAGATTCGTATATTCAAAGAGGATACGTATCGAGATACGTATTTTATTATTGAGATTTATAAAAAATACCTATGAGATATGTATCTTGCAGATGATATTTAGAAAAAATAAGTATAAAGATATGTATTTAGATTGTATCGAGATACGTATTTTACGGTTGAAATATGAGATACATATCTAGAACGTATCTTGTGATTAAGATTTAAAAAAGATATGTACGAAGATATGTACCTAGATCGTATCTTAATGGATTTTGCATATAAGATTTAGAAAAGATATTTTTTGATATGTAGTGAGCTTTTTTTTAAAAAAAATATAAAAAATCTTAACTAAGATTTAGTTAGTTAGGGTTTTTCTTTAGATTTGTGAAATTAGATTTTTAAGTTTAAAAAAATAAAAAAATAAGAAATGATTAAATAAACGTAATTTTGGCTTGATTTCCAAAAATAAAAGAAATCCACCTACTAAATATTTTAGAAAAAAAAAAAACCTATGTTGGTTTGATCTTGACTAGCAAGTACGCAAGCACCTTCGAGGTAACCGGATAAAAAATAATATATATTTTTTAAAAATTCGTAATGAAAAATAATAAAAAATCAATTTAGTTATATTTTGTATATTTTTAGTATTTTTAAAAATTATAAAAGTAAAGTCCATCAATTTTTCTTTAACTTTTACATGGTGACTTAGTTTTAATAGGTTAGCCCCTGAACCTGATTTTTTTTTTATTTAATTTTCTAAAAATCATTTTCTTAGAAAATCTACGGATCAGTAGCCAATTTGGGTTTTTCCTACTCGAGAACCCTAATTTTACTTTTTACCAGTTGAATTAGTTGATGATTCCAATTTTTAAAATATTTTATGAAAAATATTTTCTTAATTTAATGTCAAATAATTTATATTAAGTGGGTTGAGCTTAATATATGTTAAATTAAAAAAAAAACTAAAATAGGGCTCGACAGAATTGACAACTCTATTGGGGACACCCGGTAGGCTAACCATGTAAGACTGAAAAATTAATTGATAGACTTTTGTATTATTTTTTTATTATATTATAATTGTACTAATGGGTTTTTAATGATGTAGGCCCTAAGAAAAAAAGTTTGACTCAATAAGCCTTATTGGGGAATTAGGGAAGGTTCTTTTTATTTTTTAGTAGTCATTTGCATGTTTAGATGTGATCGAACCTAAATCACTTTAAGAATTTAGGATGGGCCACTATTGTGTAACCCTCAGGTCGTTAGGGTCTTTATCTTCCCCTAACGGTGATAGGCGAATTTACTCAAGTTTCAATGTAGCCTACTAGGTTTTTCTTTAAAAAGCCTTGGAGATACGAAGCTTGAGACCCACAACTCTATCCTCTTACATCATTCTTTTCCAAAAGGGGTAGTTTTTTATTTTTAAAGAAATTAAAAAACTAGTAACCCTATATGTAAGTATTCGCGAGCTTCAATTTTTTTTTAAATCCTATTTTGAACCTACTTATATATAAGGGTACTTTGCGACCACGAATTCATTATACTTCTTATAATTTATTAATTATCGACTCATATTGCATTGTATGTGTATGTAGCATATTGCATTTTTTTTAATATTTGATTTTATTTTTCCAATGGTTGTTTTCATTCAATCATTTCTATGTGTTTTATTTTATCATATCTTGGCGAGTGAAAGGCTACGTAATTTATAAGAAAATTTTTGAAAAAGCTGCAAAATTATTAATATCATATTCAACTTTATTGTAAATTTAGTGGTCTCGTTATTAATAACTGCATCATTTCATTTTTTTTTTTTTGTAATTTAGATATGAAAAGTTAGGGTTGTATTAGTTCAAAGCTTATCCATGAGGTCTAGTTGGATAAGTATTCTTTCCCCGATACCATCTTGAAAGATTGGTTGAACCAACTTCCGCCCATTAAGCAAAATCATATTCGTAAGAAGATCGGGCCAGTCATGTCCCTCGTGTGGGTCTAGTTCCATTAGCTTATAATTCAAGCCTTTATCTATTATTGGGATCTAGAATCTACTGCTTTCAATTTTGGCCCACATGTGTTGACGCCCACTTTAGAATAATACTCGCAGTTACTTAGTGTCTCGCCTCTTGAACCAGACATAATTATCCCAAATCTTAGAGTTTAGCCCGAGAAAGCCTTCATGACCTTGCTGAAAGTTGAAAAAGTTAACTCTAGCACCATTCTTATCTTTAGATGACAAAAAGTGTCTTAGCATCTTAAGATTAGTAGAGTAGTTTTCAAGTCTAGATGCTTATTAGAATTATAGTTAGATCTTTTATGGAGGATATGAATCGTGGGCCAAGAAGAGGGTGAATACTTTTATCATTGCAATATTTGGGATAGTATCGTCTCTTGTTAGATATGATCAAGTCCATTATAGGGTAACCAAGTTAGTAACTCAATTCTTAACTGGTAAATCCTATATACCGACAGTATTAGTGGAGCAATTCATAACACTCACCCACTTGAGGAAGTAAGGGAATGGGTACTTCACAGCTAACCCTACAATCTTTGTTATGTGGTTTCTGAGTCACATATAGGAGTATGGAGGGAATCTTTTTAGAGAGTCCTTAACTAAAAATATGAACCTGATTAACGACTTTGCCAGTTACCTTAAGGTGCTAGATGAAGCTCAGTTTAAAGGATGGGTGTTAGTCATAAGCAAGATGCAGCTAATAGATTTTATGTGGACAGTTAGGTAGAGCAACTACACTCTATCTATCTCAGGGTGCATTGATTATGTAAGGGTCCCTCTTATCAGTATTACGAGTTGTATAGGATATTTCTTAGCTTGTGTCACCAAACAGTCGGATCCACTTCAAGAGATAGCCTATAGAGATTTCTTGAACAAGGTCAGATTGAACTATCAAGATCCTTATTTACCCACAGCTACTCTAGTTCAATGATTAGTAGAACTTGTGAAGCTATGAGAACTGAGAGAAGTCAAGAATATAGTCAATGTAGGGACTTTGAGGGGTAAAGTTGGAGAATATCAAGCTACTAAGCAGTTCATCTATGATAAGTTAGAGAAGACTGGAAATATATGGTATGAAGCTCTAGACATATTCAGACATGAGCTTGAGCTAACATATCTTTTACCTACTGAGCAGGCCTACTGAGATACCATACGGGCTAGAGTTGAAGCCCAATTCTAAGAAAGTAAAAGAATCATTGAAGAGTTAAAGCTAGAGAATGAGAGATTGTTGGAGGAAAATCAATTCTTAAGAAGTAAGATTCTAGAAAGAGATGTTACAGTTTGAAGGCTTATGAGAGAAGTTGATGAAGCCCGTTTCAGCCAGATCCGTTAGCTCTTATAGATATAGAATTTAAGTTTTTAGGAAGATTAGTTAGAAGTTTTTTTTTTTCCTTATCTTTTAGTTTGTTGTATAGGTTGAAATTTATGATTATTAATAAATTTACAGTTTTATTAAATAAAATATTTATTTATTATACAGTCTTTTGCTCATTTTTTTTCTTGATAGTTGACTTTTAAATAAAAAATGAACAAAAAAAACTAAAAAATAAAAAAAAAAGAGGAAAAAAAAAAGAACTTTAATTTACCAAGATGTCTAAAACTTGGGTTTTCGTTGAAGATTTTGAAGATAACACCTAAGTGAGCAAACTTAGTTTAAAGGTTGATATTTACTCATTTTAAAACAACAATGTCAACTCAGGGTACTAGAAATGTCAGTCAAATTGAGCTTGACCTGAGAGTTGCAACTTTGGAGGAAAACATGAATGAGATAGTTAAACAAATCCAGGCTCTTACTTGGGCTATTGGAATTCTCAACAATAGACAAGGATCTCAAGATAACCTAAATCGGAATGCAAAAACGACCCCTCCCCCTAAATTAGAAGATGTGGAATTGGTTTCTAATACTGAGATATGGAGGAAGGAGATTAAGGAAAAACACTAAGAGATGGAAAGAAAGTTTATGCAGAAGTTGACAGAGAAGATGAAAACCTTAGAAATGGTTAGCGGGTTTGAATAGATAGGGATGATCAACTTGCCAACATATGAAGATAATGATTTCCTAGAAAGATTTAAGGTACTGGAATTCGAGAAATACGATGGGACCGGTTGACCAAAGCTCCACACTAGATTCTACATTAGGAAAATGGGGAAATAAATGAAGTATAATAAGATAATGGTCCAGACCTTTCAAGATAGTCTGACTGGGCCCGCTTCAACTTGGTATGCCTAACTAGATTAGAACGAAATTGATACTTGAGATAAATTAGCACGAGCTTTCTACAACCAGTATAAGTTTAACATTGAAATGATCCTATTCATGTGGGATTTAAATAATCTGCAAGAAAAGGCTAACGAAAGCTTTAAGGAATATGCTTAGAGATGGAGGGGTGTCGCAGCTAGGGTGACTCTACCCTTAACAGAAAAGGATTTGACTTTCATTTTCATCAACACTCTTGGAAGCCCATACTACCAACATTTGGTAGGACACCTTGCTTCCAAATTTACAGAAATTGTGGCCTCAGGGTATCAAATTGAGAAAGCTATTACTATTGGAAGGCTTTCTAATCCTGAAGCAACTGAGAAGAAGACACTTTCTATGAGATTTTCCAACAAAGCCAAAGAAGTCACTATAAGTATTGTCAATACCGGCAACCTTATCAGACCTATAGCCTTGGTAGCCATTATAAGAAGGTCTAATCCCCCACCGAATCTAAGTCAGAATAGCAACCTACAAAAGAGACGGTTCACTTATATACCTATTCCTTTAAGCCAAGTTCTTGCATGACTAAGGAAAGAGAATCTTCTGACATTTGAAATATCGAAGGAGGGACAAAGGCCGAGAGACTATACTGGGAGCTTCATTGTGATTATCATTTGGGGTAAGTGATGTATTCTACAGACCAGTGCTAAAGACTTAAATATAAGATCTAGGATCTTATTAATGCAAAATTGGCTTAATTCGATTTCATTCAGACTCTTGCTCCTAATGTGGGTAACAATTCTCTATCGAGTCATAGATGTTCAATCAAAATGATCACCGTTAAAGTATCTGAACGAGAGCTTGATCTAGATAGTCTCCCTATTACTATTGAGGAGTTAGCTTGGAATTTAAGGCAAGTCGAACACTTGCAGATTATGAATCTCAAAGATAGAACTTGGATTAGACCAGCAATATATCAATTGTTGAAGGATGAGAAGATAAAGAAAGTTGACATTATGGCTATGGCAATTCCAAAACAATGAAAGAGAAGTACTCAGAAGGGGACAGTTGACACCCTAGGAGAGTCGTCAGGAAAGTTTGAGTATTTGATCCATTATGCCGGTTCACCCATAATATATGTTGATGAACCACTTACTAGATGGGGTCTCGAATTTGAGGAAGAAGACAAACTTATTGTACAAGTCAAGAAAATAGTTGAGATGGTTGAAATGATTAGAGATGGGCCTAAGCCATTGGTTTTCGAGTATTATGGGAAGACTGAGAAAGTTAAAGGATTAGGCAAACTCAAGAAAATTCCTTTCAATGTCTCGATAGCTTTGGAGAATTACAAAGTAGTCCTTATGAATTACCAAACAATGAATCAAACAACCAGGTCCTCATCACCTATAGTCGGTGGGTTTATGTGCTCGGGATGAGTTTATAATCAGAATGAGGAAGCCAAGAGGAAAACTACTATGGAAGAGGCTTCCCAAAAGATCATTGAAGATATAAATGATAGAGATCAGAAAGTCGCCAAGAAGATAGTGAAAGCCAGTGAGTATAAGATTATGGATCAATTAGCTAAGGTATTGGCCCATATCTCCCTAATGGGCTTACTGTTGTCATTAAATACTCACCGAGAAGTTTTAATAAAAAATTTGAAAGATGTTAAAGCACCTGAAGGGATTTCCATTGGGAAGTTGGGATTGGTGGTGAATTTGATATTTGCAATGGATCAGATTTCATTCTCATCAGATAAGTTAGGAAAAGAAAGAGACCGGCACATAAAGCTCCTTTTCATGGTAGTCAAGTGTGTAGGGAAAGTGGTTGCTCGGGTATTGATAGATAATGGGTCTTCACTGAATGTGTGTCCATTGGTGACATAAAATTTACTTGGAGTAAATTCAACTGAGATAAAGCCCAACTCGATTTCAGTAAGGGCTTTTGATGGTTCAAAGAGGGATATAATGAGAGAAATTGGGTTGTAGGTCGAGATTAGTCTACAGATGTTTACTATTTCATTTTAAGTCCTGGATATACCGCGAACTTTCAATTTTTTATTGGGGAGGCAGTAGATTTACTCATTAGGGGAAATTTCATCTAGCCTACATTAGAAGGTGAAATTCATAATCAATAGGCAATTGGTTACTAATCTTGGGGAGCAGGATTACGAGATTTACAAAAAAACAGCTATTCTATATATTAGGAGTAAAGAATTGGAGGAGCCCAGGTTGTAGATTTTTTATGAAGTCAGTATGATTGAAGAGTCAAGATATGGGGCATGGGGTTACTCAGAACAACTTAAGCAGTAGATTGGAACGTTTGGGCTTGGATATGAGCCCACTGAAGAACAAATTCAAGAAATGAAGGCCAAAACTAGAACTAAGAGAGGAGATCACCTGTATCATGCTCACATGGACTTTCCAAAGATCCATCGAACATTCCCATATTAGTTAGTATTCAAGAACTCAAAATAGGCAGTCTATCTAAGGCTTTGGCTCAGCAATGCAGCATCGGTCCAGATGAGAAGAAAGACATTAGTGTCTCAGTTTCCTTATGCAATTGGTTTTTCGTTCCCATTGATAGGTCTCTTTAAAAAAGTAATATTAGATTGATTAGGAGCATTCGATTTCATAATTAGTCTGATTAGTTAAGTTCTTTTCTTTTAGACAATTTTAAATTCATTCAATAAAATTTGTTCCTTTCTTTCTATCAATTCTTTCTTATTATTTATTTGCTATCCTTTTGTTTTTTTTTTTTTCACTCTTTAGATCCCATAAAAATGATGAACGTAATGAATATCTCGCACATGTAAACGATGAAAGTACCGATATCACCTTCGGCCTTGCTGGGTTAGACCTCGGAGATGATATTGAGACTTCAAGCTAAATACAAGAGAGTTGGCGTTGATTTGAACAGGGGATAGTGATTATCGATGAGCCGATAGTTGTGATTAATTTGGGGATAGAAGAGAATCTGTGAAACTTGAAAATTGGTGGAGCTTTAGTGGATGATTAAAAACAGGAGTTGTCACAATTGTTATTAGAATACCTGGACATATTCGCTTGGTCCTATGAAGATATGCCCGGATTGGATTCATCTATTGTAATTCACAAATTGCTAGAAGAGAAGATATTAACTTGAAAAGGCAAAAGTTTAAGCGATTTAGGCCAGATATATTCCTTAAAATAAAGGAAGAAGTGAAGAAATTACTAGAAATTGGGTTCATAGAAGTGTCAGATTACCCTGAATGGATTAGCTAATGTGGTGCTGGTACTAAAGAAAAATGGGAACGTTAGGGTATGTGTGGATTTTTGTGATTTAAGTTAGGCGACACCAAAAGATAACTTTACTTTGCTGCACATTGACATATTGGTAGATAATACAGTTGGAAATAATTTTTTCTCATTTATGGATGGTTTCTCGAGATATAATCAAATCAAGATGGCAGAAAATGATAAAATCAAAACCATTTTTGTTACCACTTGAGGAACGTTTTGTTATCGCATCATGTCTTTCAGGTTGAAGAATGCCAGGCAACTTATCAGCATGCTAGCTCTATTTCATGATATGATGCATCAAGAAATCGAAGTTTATATAAATAATATGATCGCCAAATCTAAATAGAATGATAATCATGTGGATATTTTACGTAAGCTATTCGAGCGGTTGAGGAAGTTTTAGCTGAAGCTGAATCTAGAAAAGTGTACCTTTAGAGTAACCTTGGGCAAATTGTTGGGTTTTGTAATCAGTAAAAAAGGAATTAAAGTGAACCTAGATGAAGTCAAGACAATTATGAACATGCCTACACCAAAGACTGTAAAAGAAGTATGGGGATTGTTAGGGAGGTTGAATTACATTGATCGGTTTGTATTGCAGTTAATTGATAGATACAAGCTGTTATTCAAACTTTTGAGGAAGAATGCAACGATAAAATGTGATGAAGAGTGTGAGTAAGCACTTGCTGAAATCAAATAGTATCTCATGAATCCACTAGTATTAGTCATTCCTGTATCGGGAAGGCCATTGATTCTCTACTTGATAATCTTTCTTGAATTAATAGAATGTATGTTGAGGCAGAAAGATGAGATAGGTAGAAAAGAGTATCCTATATATTATTTGAGTAAGAACTTTACAAAAGGCAAGTAAAAATACTCAGAAGTGGAAAGGACATGTTGTGCCTTAGTGTGGGTGATACATAAGCTCAGGCAGTATACTTTCTATTACTCAATAAAATTGTTGACAAAACATGACTCATTGAGGTATTTAATAGAAAAGCTGGCATTGATTAGGAGGATATTGAATGGTAAATGCTACTTTCTGAGTTTGATATCAAGTATGTAAGTTAGAGTTCAGTCAAAGGACAGACAATTGTTGATCAATTGGCATAATACCCATTAGAGGATGAAGATGATGGTTTAGAAGCTTAGTTTCTTGATGAAAATGTGATGGTAATGAATGAATTAAGTAGTGACAAATTTGGATGGAGCAGTCAATGTGTTTGGATGTGGGATAAGAGTAGTATTAGTATCACCTAAGGGTAACCGTTTCCTTATGGCAACGAAGTTAGCATTTCTATATATGAATAACATAGCAGAATATGAAGCCTGCATTTTGGAGCTCAAAATGCCGTTAGACATTGTGATACAGAGGCTTGAAGTATATGGAAATTCTTCTCTTATAATTCTTCAGATCCTTGGAGAATATAAAATGAAAGATGAGAAGTTGATATCTTATCACTGTTGAACTTAGGATTTATTATTTGATTTTGATGAGAACAAAACAAAAAATTTATATTTAAACATGTGTTTGAAGAGAACAAAACAAGTGGATGATTAAACGAAGTATTATTTGATTATATTGAGATAATTGAATAAGATCAATTAGCTTGCTTAATGATTAGATATATCAATTATCTTTACAAAAAATTTAATCTTTTAAGTGGTGATCAAATGATCTTGAAGTTAGAATGCAAAGAGTATTTGTTTGTTATGTATGAGAAGAATTTTCAAGTGATATTTAATCTACCGGATTGACGACTTAAGGTGGAATCGGGCTGATGGTATAAAGCCCTAGAAAACACAAAGAAAAGCTCATTGACCTAAAGGAATTGGCTTGTCAGTAGAGTATTTTTTATTGGCTTACCGGTAGTTTAAAGTACCGATATGCCAGTGAGTCAATTTCAAGTAGCTATTGGAGCATTTAATGTGCGGTAATGGGAAGAATTTAATGAGTTATTATCAAAGCTCAATAATTTGACCAAAAGCTTGGAAGATCTTATATTGTATTGCAATTTGAAAGCATTCTCTTACATTCTTAAGTTGATTTCTACTTCTCTTTGGCCTCTTGTATACCTATTTGTTATCAAACAAAAAGAGACATAGTTGTGGTGTTTGAAAGTCCTCACGTTTGTAATCTTGAGTATAGAAAGTGATACATTTAAGTTAGTTGTGTGTAAAAGAGATTGTGTAAGCTTATGTAGCTGTTGGAGCAATTGAGTTTTGAAATCAATAAAGAGAAAGTAGAGTCCTTGATTGGAGGCATTGTATGTTCGTAGAGACTAGGGGACGGTCTGAATTCTACGTTAAATCCAGGCTTGATCTTCTTTATCCTTATCTCTTTAATTTTCGTACTTATTATTACTCCATTGTTGCTTTGATTATTCTTATTATTGCATTTAGTCGTTTATATCGAAAAAGAATTGAAATTTATCTTTAAATTCAATCCAACCACCCTCTCTTGAGTTTAGCCTAGTATTCTTTATTCACGAGCATTTAGGGAAGTTGATTGAAAAATTCGAAGAAATTTCATTTACTTATATTCTAAGAACCCAAAGTCAATTTGTCGACGCATTGGCCACGTTAGTGTCAATAGTGAAAGTCATGGATGTAATAGAAATTTAGCCCTTGAAGATTGAGGTGGAGGAAAAACTGGCTTTTTGCCTAATAGTTGAAGAGATGGAATCAAAGAAACCCTAGTATTATGATATCAAAAGGTTACTTCAAACAGAGGGTTCTCTGATGAAGCAGATAGAAAGGATAGAGAAACTTTAAGGAGGTTGGCTACTCATTTTCTGTTGAGTAGAACCATGTTGTACAAAAGATCACTAGATGCAACATTGCTAAGATGTGTTGATGACGAAGAAGCTCGGAAATTAATGAAAGAAGTACATAAAGGAGTCTATGGTCCGCATATAAATCGATACATATTAGTTAGGAAGATTATGAGGATGAAATATTTTTTAATGACGATAGAATCAAATTGTATTAAGCACGTAAGATACTGTTACCTGTATCAGGTATATGCTAATAAAATCAACGCTCATCCCCAAGAATTGCATGTGTTGTCGGCTCCTTAGCTTTTCTCGATGTGGAGGATGGATATGATCAGTCCAGTTTCGTTAATGGCTTCAAACGGGCACATATTCATTTTAGTTGCGATCGATTGCTTTACTAAGTGGGTAGAAGCAGCTTCATGTGCTACGGTAACCAAAGAAGTGGTGGTTAGGTTCCTAAAAAGAGACATTATTGCAATATACGGTGTATCAGAGTATATTATTATAGACAACGGATCAAATTTGAACAAGAAGCTGATGGTTGAAGTGTGCAACCAATTTAAAATCAATCATAGATACCCAACTCTGTATCAACCTTAGATGAATGAGACAGTTGAAGTCGCTAACAAGATTATTAAGAGAATAATTGAAAAGATGGCGATCGCATATAGAAATTGGCATAAGATGCTTCCCTTTGCTCTCATGGCTTACAAAACTTCGGATGGAACTTCTATAGGTATACCATCTTATTTATTGGTCTATTGAACTGAAGTAGTACCATTGGTGAAAGTAAAAATACCTTTGTTTCGAATGTTGGTAGAAACTTAGCTCGATGAAGTAGAGTGGGTAAAGAAACGAATGGAGCATTTGACCCTCCTAGATGAGAGAAAACTTGTAGCAATATATCATGGTTAGTGCTGCTAATAGAGGATGATCAAGCTTTTAACAAGAAAGTGCGCCTAAGGTACTTTAAGGAAGTGGACTTAGTGTTGAAGAAAATATTGTTGAATGCAAAAGACACGAAGGGAAAATTTGCTCTGAATTATGAAGGCCATTATGCGGTGAAAAAGTTATTATTAGGAGGTACATTAGCATTGACAAAAGTGGATGGCCCGGAATTAAAAAGACCTATGAATTCAGATGCAGTCAAATTGTATTATTCATGAAAATTGAGTTCAATAAAGATTCCAATTTTTCTTGAGAATTGTTTGTGACTAATCTTTCATCATTTACAAATAAAGTTGATATTCATGAATGTTCTTGAATTTGGATGTTCATCGACCGATAAACATTTTGCCAATAAACACTTATATACCATATTTCTTAGCCTCAAACACTTACCAATGAATTTGAGTCACCAAACAAATCGAAATCGAATGTTCCTAATGATTTAATCTTATTTCTTTCAAAAAGAGATTTATTTTTCAAGAATCATTGAGAGTGGAAATTAAAACTTGGTGATGAGAAAAGCAAAATCAAGGCATAGGTAGAGTGCGATTACAGGACTCATTAGCAAAAATTTTCAATCATAAAGAAGATTTTATTGAAAAAAAGAAAGAAAGAGAGAAAAAAAAGGAAAAAGAAGTTAGCACAATCCTTTGGTGATATTTTGCAATTTGAATGAGCGGATATCGAGAACCAATGTGAGGTATACCGATTGGTTGCTATTTGTGAAATTTTCCATTATCAGGTAAAATAATCCTAAAAGTCCTTGAAAAAGATATTTAGGAAAACCCAAACAAGTTTTTTTGAAATCTTGAAGAGATCTATTTTGTTTGGATTGTCCACTAAGACAAGTTTTTTTGGAAATCTCGAAGAGATTTATCCTTTTGGGATTTCCACCAAAGCAAAGTTTTCTTAAAATCTTTAAGAGATTTATCCTTTTTGGATTATCTACCAAAACAAAGTTTTCTTGAAATCTTGAAGAGAACTAAGATAAGTTTTTTAAAATCTCGAAAAGATCTATTTTCTTCGGATTATTTGCTAAACTAAAACAAGTTCATTTGACCCATAGTGGTTTTTGCCCTATCCTTCTAAGAGAGGTACCTTAAAACTCTTGTCCTATTTTTTCAAGAAAGGTCACCTTAAAACTTTTGTCCAATCCTTTGAAGATAGACTCTCCAAATCTTTAACCTTATAGGTGCCCAAAATCCTTAGCTCTATCTTTTTAAGATAGGAACCTTAGTTTTTTTACCCTGTCCTTTGCCCTGTACTTTTAGGATAGACTGTTTAATCTTTTAATTGACCTTTCAAGTTAATATTTTTCTTCAAGATGAAACACAGCTCAATTGACCATTCAAGTCAGTAATCCTCATTTATTTTGAAGTAGGGCCTAGAAAAAATGGTATCTTTTTTGTCCTTATAGCGAAGTTTGAAAGAGGGGTAGCTATAGACACCATATTTTTATTATTTTTGTTTATTATTTTCATTGAACCAGAAATAAAAAATAAAAAACAAAAATTGAAAAAAGAAGAAGAAAAATTAAAATATATAAAGAGTCGAGTCAAATCGTATCGAGTCGAGTAGAGTAAGGTCGTTTAGTATCAAATCAAATGATGGTAAGTAATCAATTTAATAAATTTTAAGTTGTTGGAAAATTGGACTTTATTAAAATAATTTTGGTCAAGTCCGATATAAAGTGGATATCTTATCTAATTTATATTAGACTAAAATAAACTTAAGATTTATTAAGATGATTATTAAGCTAAATCAAATTGGATTGAATTAGGCCTGGAAAATAGAAAGCTCAAATTAACTAGAGTTTCTAGAAGTTAGAGTAAATCTTCAAAAAATCATTATTGAATCTTTCGTATCTTTGATACGAAAGATTCAATTGTAGGTTTATAAATAAAAATGTGATAGTAGAACTTTGGACGTTTTTTAGAATCCTTAATACATGTAGTCAATACGTCCACCATTCAATCACTTCATCGCCCCTCAATCACCAATTAAACACAACCCAACATTCTCCTCGTCCACTTCATAA
Organism: Lumnitzera littorea; assembly: GCA_024138015.1. Taxonomy (NCBI): domain Eukaryota; kingdom Viridiplantae; phylum Streptophyta; class Magnoliopsida; order Myrtales; family Combretaceae; genus Lumnitzera; species Lumnitzera littorea. The sequence goes on from JAMXBB010000011.1 coordinate 92,610,889, forward strand.
TCTAAATACATACGCCAATTCACTTGCCTCCAACCGTCTGATTGAATTGTAACACTCCATACAGCTACAATCCAACAAGGCCACTTGAGTGCATCTACATGCTATCCTACCCACACATAATCAAACATACAATAGCACAACTGCGACAGCTTGATGTGACATTGCAATTCACACATACATAGAGTGACCGAACCTACATCTTGAAGCTTGAGGACCTAAGCTTCCAACACATGCCCCTTAATCCGCCGACTTCCTTCTTGAACAAAACCACATACAATAGTCAACGCACGTCACTAACGAACACAATAGCCATACAGCCCCCTAACTGACAGCTCCAGCACACACTGAAGCCCACAGTCGGAATTTGCAATATCAATCCTACATGCCCTGACATGCCACTCTCAATTCCGCATAGTTCACTCACACATACGTTCACTCTACACTAGCAAAACATTCACAAGCACGATAGACATGCTCCACACGATCCCGACACGCTGCATACAACATACACGACACACATAGCAGTCCCTGAACACGACGCAATTGTGCATGATCACGAGATGCATGACTCGACTCGTAGGTAAAAATTGTTATTTATTTTAATTATTTTTATTAATTTATTTATTTAGTATAGGTTTTTATTATTTTCATATTGCGTGTTTTTTAGATAATTTTAATTTTTAATAAATTTTGCTCTGATATATATTTTAGTAAAATCCTATTTTTTAAAAAGTAAGCATATCTACGAGACCCATATATTCGAAGAGGGTACGTATTGAGATATGTATTTTGCAGTTGAGATTTAGAAAAAATATGTATAAGATACATATCTAGATTGTATCTTAATGAATCTTACAGTTGAGATTTAAAAAAGATACGCACGAAGATATGTACCTATATTTTATCTCAATGTATCTTGTATATAGGATTTAGAAAAAATATCTTTTAATATGTGGCGAGTTTTTAAAAAAAAATAAAAAAAAATCTTAACCAAGATTTTCAAAAAGATTTAGTTAGGGTTTTCTCTTAGATTTGTGAAATTATATTTTTATTTTTTTTAAATAAGAAAATTCATCCATTAAATATTTTAGAAAAAATGAATTATATTGGTTTGATCCCAATTAGCGAGTATGTAGATACCTTTGTGACAATTGTATAAAAAAAAGAAAAAGCTTTTTAAAAAAATTGTAATAAAAAATCATTTTGGTTATATTTTGTATATTTAGGTATATTTTTAGTATTTTTAGAAAATTATAAAAATAAAATCCATAAATTTTTTTTAGCTTTTACATGATGACTTAATTTTAATAAGTTAACGCCCGAACCTAGTTTTTTCTGGTTTAATTTTCTAAAAATCATTTTCTTAGAAAATTTATGGGTCGACTGCTAAATTAAAGTTTTTTTACTTGAAAACCCTAGTTTCACTTTTTACTAATTGAACTAATTGACGACTCTACTTTTTAAAATATTTCTTTAATTTAATGTTAAGTAATTTATATTAAGCAGATTGGACTTAATATAGATCAAATTAAAGAAAACTAAAATAGGACTCAACATACCCACATTTGGTATGATACCTTACCTCTAATTTTGTAGAAATTGTGGCATCAAGGTGCTAAATTGAGGAAATTATCGCTATTGAAAGGCTTCCTAATTCTAAAGTGATTGAGAAGAAAACACTTGCTGCGAGATTTTCTAATAAAGCCAATGAAACTACTTTAAGCGTTGTCAATAATGGCAACCTTATTAGACTTGCAGTCCTAATAGCCATGACAGGAGGATCTAATCCTCTGCTAAATCCGAATCAGAATAACCGCCTATAAAGGAGACAATTTACTCATATCTATATTCCTTTAAGCTAAGTTCTTGCATAATTGAGGAAGGAGAATCTCTTGATGTTTTAAATATCGAAGGAGGGACAAAGGCCGAGAGGCTATAACCCAGAGCTCCATTGTGATTATCATTTGGGGTAAGTGAGACATTCTACGAACTAGTGCTGGAGACTTAGAAATAAGATCCATGATCTTATTGATACAAAGTTGGTGCAATTGGTTTTCATTCAGACTCTTGCTCTAACGTGGGTAACAATCCTCTATCGAATCATAAGCGTTCAATCAACATGATCATCATTGAAGTGTTTGAACCAGAGATTGATTTATATAGTCTTTCCATCACTATTGAAGAGGTAGCTTAGAATTTGAGGCAGGTCGGACACTTGTAGAATATGAATATTAGAGATAGAATCCGGATTAGATCGACAATATATCAATTACTGAAGGATGAGAAGATAAAGAAAATTGACATTATGGCTATGATAGTCTTAAAACCACGAAAGAGAAGTACTTAAAAGGAACTTAGAAAGAGGTATAAAGTCGGAGATTCGACAGTTGACACCTTAAGAGAGCTGTCGGGAAAATTTGATTATTTAGTTGATTACGTTGGTTTACACATCACATATGCTGATGAACCACCCACTGGATGGAGTTTTGAATTTGAGGAAAAAGATAAGCTTATTGTAGAATCTAAGAAGACAGCTAAGATCGATTGGAGATGGGCTTAAGCCATTGGTTTTTGAGTATTATGGGAAGACTAAGAATGTTGAAGTATTGAGTAAGACCAAGAAAATAGTTTTTAATGTCCTAATAGCCCTAGAAAATTACAAAATAGCCCCTTTGGATTACCATATGGTGAATCAAAAAACTAGGTCCTCATCACTTATGGTCGGTGGGCTTACGTGCTCGGGACGAGTTTATGACTAGAATGAGGAAACCAAAAGGAAGACTATTAAGGAAGAGACTTCTCGAAAGATCTTTAAAGATATAGATGAGAAAAATTAGAATATTGCTAAGAAGATAGTAAAAACTAATGAGTACAAAATTATGGATCAATTAGTTAAGGTACCGACCTAGATCTCTCTAATGAGCTTACTGTTGTCATCAAATACTCACTAATAAGCTTTGATCAAAATTCTAAAAAATGTCAAAGTATCTAAAGGAATTTCCATTGAGAAGCTGGATTGGTGGTGAATTTGATATTTGTCATGGATTAGATTTTGTTCTCACTGGATGAGTTAGGCGAAGAAGGAGATCGACACACAAAGCTTCATTTCTTAGTGGTCAAGTGTGTAGGGAAAGCAGTTGTTCGGGTATTGATAGATAATGGGTTTTCATTGAATATGTGTCCACTAATGACACTAAATTTGCTTGGAGTAGATTTGGTTGAGATAAAACCCAACTCGATTTTGGTAAGGGCTTTTGATGGATCAAAGAGGGAGATACTTGGAGAAATTGGGTTGTAGGTTAAGATCGGTTTACGGATGTTTACTATTCCGTTTTAAGTCCTAGATGTACCCCGAACTTTCAATCTTCTATTGGGAAGGTGAAATTTATAACCGATGGATAGATGGTGACTATTCTTAAGGAGCAAGATTACAAGATTTACAAAGAGATGGTTATTTCATATATTAGGAGCAAAGAATTAAGAGAGCTAGAATTACAGATTTTTTAGGAAGTCAGCATGATTGAGTCGCTTGAAGAGACAATAGCACTCAATGAGAATTTTGGAAAATCACGCTATTGGAAGAAGTTAAGTGCTTCTTGTAATTTACTTAATTATCGGTTACTAACATTTTCGATAGTTTATTTAATTTAACTTTGATTCTTTGTAAATAATTACTTGTCTCTTTTGTGAATATAAGTTTGCTTAGATTTTGTTGATTTACTTAATTAAAGGACTTGATTAGATTAGTTTATTTTATAAGTCAACATAATTGTTAAATTAGGAACTATTTACTTAATTATGTTTGGATACAAATATATAGGAATTTTATTGTTATTATTATTATTATCATTTTGAGCTTTATAATTCATTCAAGGTCGATTATTATATATATATATATATATATATATATATTTTGGCATTCATTCATTACATGTTCAAAAATAAAAATAGAGTAGGATAAACTCTTAGGCCTACTAGACTTGATTGGGGATACCAAATTATATAGTTTATTATATCTTGATTTATGTTTATGCTAATATGCATAACACAAAGGATTTACTTAACTTGATTTCTTTGCCAGGACATTAATATTTTCCTTTAGCAAAACTTAGTAATATTGAAATTGAAACCTAACACATTACTCAAGTATCTTAACCTTTAAAGTCACATACATAAATATAATTATATATTCAAAGCATTAGTGATAAATAATTTATTAAGATATTCGCAAGAGATTCTTAGGGGACATATATTGAGATTATTTTCACATTCGCTCACTATTCCTTTATCAATCAAGGATTGCATATTTAACAAAGTATCTTCATTATTTCCTAATTTATTAAAGAAAGTCATGGAGTATCATGAAGCTAATTTCATGCACCTAATCCTGACATATGCTAAGGGACGTGTAAATTTAATAGTGCATTTGTTTATTTATTTATCTATTTATATAGTATAAGTTGTATAAGTTTTGATTTGATTTATATATATGAAGAATACTTACTATTCAAATATTATTTATAAACATCAAAACTATTACTTTAAATGTGGGTAAACTCGAGGGGAATTCTTTTAATTCATTAATCTAAATTTCTAGAATTATATATAAATATATTTATTATACTTTTTATAATAGGTGTATAAAGCATTCTAATGTTATTTTATGGTCATAACACATATACATAGTTATGTATTATTATTATTTGTTTCATGGAAATAAGTAAATGAATATAGTAACTATGATATTATCGCAAAAACATTATGGGTTTGTCTACATAAAATTATATATTACTTTTACTTGTATATAAAATTATATTGTTTTTATCATGCTTACCAATAATACTTATTATTTTTTAAATAAATTCATACATCTTTATATATAGAGATAGATTCTTTCAAAAATGGTCAAATTTAAATTCTTAAATAGTGCATATATATGTATGAAAACTCACTTTCTCTTTAAAAGAATGGAAAAAATATATATATATATATATATATAGAGAGAGAGAGAGAGAGAGAGAGATACATACACATATATTTATCTTTTCTAAGTGGATAAAGATATGCCATTATTTATTTGGAAAACTATACACATATGTAGAGAAATACACTTTTCCTATTATTCAAGATTTGCTATGAAGTCCATATATATGTGATTTATTGAAAGTATTTACTTGTCTTTTTGGTACGGATATATACATATATATATAATACTATTCTTAAAATATTGTATGCAAACAATGTATGTATGTGTAATTAGACATACGTATTTACATCATTATAAGTAGTTATACTTGGTTTATTTATGTATTATTATTAATAACACTGTTATTATTATCATTATTTCCTAATTATTACTGCAGCATTGCGGAGGTGGAATAAAAATAAGAAGTCCAACTAGCTAAAAAAGCCCCTGTATCTAGTCGCCATAATCCTGTCAATCATAACGCGGGCAGCACCATCTCTTTCCTTAATTACATGCGAAATCAGAACCAAACTAGCAACGTGCGACAGCTTCAGCAGCAGGACCAAGAGGAACTGCAGTAGCAGTTCACGCACACACCATCCCGATTCCTCCTCGATTTTTCTCCCTTCATTACACTTCTAAGCTAGACAAAATTACTTAACCCGAAATTTATTCCAGGAGATCTTTCAGATTATGCATAAATATCTCAAAAAAATTATCTTTAGAGCGTTGAAATCTTAACAGCTATAATTGAAAATCGTAATTAATTCTACCCTCAAGACCGGTAAAATAGAATTGGTAGAGTTCGAAGTGAATGAAGCAGCCGGAAAGCATGACCCTCCCTCTAATCTTTCCCACTTCAAGGCTTTGAACCTTTTCAGCTACAAGCTGAAGACACTGCCGACACTCATTTTCAGATAGATCGTTTCTGCATTGTGCCATAGTATGTAGGTCATCCTTATACTCTTGATGTGCTTATCTTGTTTTTGAAGCTTTAGCGACTAGTGCATCCACTGTTTTACTCAGCAATACCTTGAAGTGCTCTGGACTAAAACTATCCTCATAATTGAACATATTAAGTAATGGTTCTTTCTCAAAAATTCCAAAGAAATCACGGTCTGAGTACCGTAGCATACACTCATCGTACCACATGAGCGACGATTTGGACATAAGACATCACTCTCTAACCATTAGACTTGCAAACATTACCCATTCCTTGCACTGATCAGGGCTCGCATCTCCTCTACAAAGAAAACCGCCGTATACTTCATCAAAATCGCCTGCACTTGAAATATAAAATTTTTCCTTGACGTTTGTGTTAGCAGGGAGAGGACCCAGAAGATTATTGAGATTTTGTTCATGGACACAGTTTGGAGGGTAGCTTGACCCTAAGCAATTATAATTACTAGATTTAATTACTGCTTCTGCGTCGAAGGTGAGGAGTGAAAGCGTGCAAAGGAACAGGATAACATCTTGTGTTCGTATGTTTTGGTAAATAAAAGACAAGATGTGAAAATGGTCTGTTCTAGTTGCACTATCTGAAGGGCCACGATCTAGATAGAGCTACAGGTAAAGACAATGCGTTTGAGGAAAACTTTTTCCTAGAGAATTTTTAAAGGTTTGTTAATTATTATAACTTAATCTTTGAGGTTGTTGTTGTAGCCAATGAAGTATTATGAATTTGACGATATGGGAAATGAAGGCAGGCAAGCGTGATACATCATCGGTGCCGCTTGGATTGGTTAGATTTTCCGTTCAATATAGATCAAATCAGAAGTAGAGTTGATTTTGATTACTTTAAATCAAACTACTTGATTCGTATTAATATCTTTTCGAAATTATTAAATTTCGACTTCATTTGGTTTAGTTTATAAGAACTGTAATTTACAATATAAGATTTTTATATTTTATTACGTTTGGTTTTATATCGCACGTATTAATTTCTTTTTTTTTTTTTTTTTTACAGTAACGTGTATTAACATTATATTAAAAGTTGATGAAATTAATATTTATATAATTTAGGAATATATAAAGGGAGTTCAGAGAGAGTCCCCTCCATGTAGTGTATTTTGGAATTTCCAGGGAAGTTGCGTTTCCCACGAAGAAGACGGATAGGCAGCCCCGCAACTTTCAGATTAACCCTGCGATTTTAGGTGGTGGCCAGCCGCCCAAACAGTAAGCACGGGGGGCCAGCCCTATTCCCACGGAACAATAAGCTATTATTAAAACAACGCTAATGCTCTTTTGTCCAAATAATTCCTAAGTCCAGCCTTAGATGGAGGTCCTTTTCATCATTATAATTTAGTATAAAGATGAGGTTGTATAAATTTCTTGGTTTATGGTAATAGGACAAATGTAGGTGTTTCTCCTGCGCGTGCTTTTATTATTGTCTAGTTAATTACCCCATATATTTTATTTACATAAGTGTACGTTTGCATTGAAATGGACACCTAAGACCACAGTCACATAAGCACACTTTTGATTTGTGAAATAGAATAAGACCAGAATGAATTACAATTCTCCAATAATGTTATAAATAAGTAATAATTATTTTTTATAGTCAATTTTGAGATATCATGAATAGCAAAGTATACTATAAAAAAGCAAAGAAGAACTTTTCCTTTATCCTATAAAAAAATCATAATTTCTTTTTTATTAAAAATAGTAATTCCTTAAAATAACTATTGAATAAGTGGGTTGACAAGAAATAATTATTCTATTTTACTCTTATGGAATCAACCAAAAGGCTATTAGTGAATTATATAAGCTACCGTGAAATTAAACCCATCGATGGACGACTAACTTCTGTTGATTGCTACTTTGTGCTTGTCAATATTCTGATAGAAAGTTGATAAAGAGTAGAGCAGCCGAAACTTTTGTCCAGTCAACATATATCACAGTGGTCCGAGGACCTTTTGTAGTACAAGATTTCGTTAATAAAATGTTAACTTTTGAGGTTTACTCCATTATTGGAGGTCTTAACCAATGCCAAGGTGTTTCCATCCATGGAAAGAGGACCCTTCCTCGACCTGGAGAACACCTTTGTGTTCCTCATTTTCTCAGTGGGAACCAACTACAATGCTTGAGCACTTTACTGGTGGTGGGGACTCAAATTCATTGGCTTTAGCACTCTTTGGTGTGATGGAGAAAAACAATATGTGCTTTTATTTTTTTTAATTTTAAAATTATGATCGTAATTTGTGATATGATTTGAAATGATGGTTACAAATCTAAAATATTTATTACAACATAACAGGACTGATTTAGAACTATAAAAAAATGAATTTATCAATACGTAGAGATGACTATTTTGTTGTCTTGGGATCGTCATTTTTAGATCTATTTTATAAATTAGTTAGGTTAATAAATGGTAGAGACAAAGTCTAAGTTTGAATAGCCATAACCTTTGTCTCCAATTGGGATTAACCTATCATAAAATGTTCTTGAATCCTTATTATTAAGTACTATATGGTGAATCCAAGGAGGTCGTGAGACTTTATTCGACTGATTTTCATTTCATACAGCCATTGTGAGCTGTTCATGTTACAAGGATATATTAGGATTCTTGGTCAGAAGATCCCCAAGCAAGTCCGAAGAAATGTCACAACTAACTCGCTACATTTCTACTCAAATTTTCTAGTATTTCCAATCTTCAATACATGCAAAGCAACATTTGATTTGTCCCTAATCATGGGGCTTAATTATATGCTGGTACATAATATGGATAACGGCTGTTATCTAGCGAGCGATTTGATACTTAACTAGCGTACGGACACGAAAATAGATCTATAAGATTTCACAAGCATTTTAATAGGTTTCTTTATTGTAATTTACAATATAAATAATTAATCTTTTTTAACATTCTTAATTTTTTAATTATAAAAATTAATGTTTAATATTGTACATATCGATTGATATAAGATGATTATACTGTTTAATTCTTCTTATAATATATTATCAGGTTTTTCTTATATTATCTAATTCTATTAATCAAATTCTATCTATGTCTTTTTTGGAAAGTTAATATATCTTTTTATGTTTTTCTTTTTTCTGTTATATTGGTCTGATGTGCGAATACAACTACTTTCTTATCTAAGCAGTTATAATTTTCTCCCTCTTTTCATGTATTATATTTGCCATGAATATGTGTGTACAAACCATTGTGGTCATATACATATCTTAACACTAAGTAATGTAATCTTATGCCGAATCGGTCTATTTATGGTTCTCCTTCAGTTCTGTTGTATAAGTCGGAAAATGTGGCATGATATTAAGTTTATAACTTCATTCTTAGATATTATTTGTTGCTAGTACGTTTTCCACCTTATACTTTGGAGGCCAAGCCTAATTCACCAGGTTTACTCGGTGCCTTCGAGCGACTTTCACATCCCCAAAGGATGGTTCCTCCTACTAAGTGTAGGAGCCAGCTTAAATTAGAGTGCCAACATACTTACCAGACGGAGTTGAGCCCTCCCTTTCTCTCTTCATTCAATGCTATAAATGTCCCCGTGTATGATTTAAGAATATAACCATCTAAACTATGGCGCCTGTCTGCTTCAATGTGATAGGCTCCTTCCTCGGGGTTTACCAATCGACAGAAAGGCGTTTATCCTTCTTCATGCTAACGCTGCCCTCATCTCAGATTGCACACCAGCTAATCCTTACATGCCATGTGGCTCAACAGGTTAGCTTCCTTTCTTATAAATAGGAGGTAGAACTTTAGATGAAGGGATGGGATTTTCTCTTTTCCTCTCTCGACTTATCTTTGAGTTCACTCCTAATCTTTACTAGATTCTCAAACACTCTCCTCCTTAACTTAAGTAATGGAGGACCTTTATTGGCTATACCATAAAATGCTTTTTGCAGGTTCATCATTGCCTATATTTGCCGGACCACCAAGAGTGCAAGCAAAGACCACTTTAGATGAAGGGATGGGATTTTCTCTTTCCCTCTCTCGACTTATCTTTGAGTGCACTCCTAATCTTTACTAGATTCTCAAGCACCCTCCTCCTTAACTTAAGTAACGGAGGACCTTTATTGGCTACACCATAAAATGCTTTTTACTGGTTCATCATCGCCTATATTTGCAGAACCACCAAGAGTGCAAGCAAAGACCACTTTCGTGATACACATTATCACCGTTATTAATTGCCCCTTCTATGCTTTTTTTTTTTTTTTTTTTAGATTATATCTCTTTAAAAATATTATAACAAAAAAAAAATAATGAATATTACCCAACTGAAAAATCAGTTCAAATAAATTAGATAGCTTTGTCATCATCAATTAATCAATCACAAAAAAGAATAAATTGACTTGACATAATGCATAAAGGACGTACATATTATATGATATAGGAAAATAATGTAAAAAATAGGATATAACAAAACAGTAAATGATAAATCGAAATCTCGATTTCAATTGGCGGTTAGTAAGCATTTCAACCAAAAAAAGTTGAAAATTTCTCGAGTGGCAATGTGAAAACTTTAACAGTTTCCTTTTAATTAATTAATTGTTTATTTATTTAATATATATAGGACATACAGACAGATGTAGTCTTACAATAATGTCCATGAACAAAAACTACCTAATTAAAGGGGCTTTTGATAGCAATGTCAATTAAAAGTGAGCATATGATGTGGCCATTTTAATTTCAGTAAGTCATTTCAATTTATAATAAATAAGACTCATTAAAAGTAAAAATAAAATTGTCAACAATAAAAATGCAACTATGGTTAGGTTTTTATGAGATTTATTGATAATTTGCATGAGACTGTTGACAATTTATTTTTACTATTGATGGCTTTATTTTCTATAATCAAGGTAATTTTCTTGTAATTAAAAGTAACTAGTCTCATAGAGTTTCCCAATTATAAAGTGCTTATTTGTTATGAGATCACAGTCAATCAACGTCGAAACTATTAATTATGGAAGCCAACATCTGTGAGGATGTTCTGATTTCAAGGCAAAGGCTTGACGATATTGCTGGAAGATAACACTGAGGTTGCACTTTCCGCAGCTAGTCTTCTGGGGGATTTATTTCCATGATAAACGAGAAAAGGTTGCCCAGGCAATGGCAAGCTGATGGAATCACTAATATTGAGCATTGTAATAACTGTATCCATGGTGGGTCGCTCTTCCATGTTCTCTTGAATGCATAGTAAACCGATATGGATGCACTTGACAACTTCATTGACCGGATAAGCGTTCCCCATACTTCCATCCACTATATCCAACGGTGTTCCATTATTCCAATGTTGCCAGACCTTCATAATTATCAGAGAGTATGGTAAGCCTAAAGCTTAAAAACAAATTCCCTAAGTATTACATATCATGAATACTTACACATATGAATACTTACACATATCACGTAAATGTTAACAAAAATTTTTAAATACTTGATAATAGAATAGATAGTTTTTAAAATAATTACTATCCGTATTTACTCATATTATATATATCAAAATTTTACTAATACTTATGTATCATTTTTACATAATATGCAATGTATAATATCTAATAAATCATTTCGTACCTTAAGTTGTATTGAGATAGGTAATTAATAATGATATAATATTTTTCTAGATGTTAAATTTGATATTTGGAACGAGATATAAACTATGTACTTACGTAACTTAGAAGATCTAAGTAGTCTTGTTGTTTTGAGAAGAACTTATTGTTCTTTTCGCCTGTTATAACCTCAAGTAGTAAGACACCATAGCTGAAAACATCTGATTTCATAGAAAATCGCCCGAACATTAGATACTCCGGAGACATATAACCACTGCAACCAATGAAATACCTGAAAATGAGAATTTCGAAACGATACCATCTTGAAAGGGGAATCTCTAGCATCATAATGGATACAATAGGCTCTTTTGGAAAAACAACTTGTTTCAATTACTGGCATAGATATCCATCTATCTTGACCGTTAATCTAAGTGTGATACTGCCTTTAGCCATCTAGACATAAAGTCTGGATAAGATAGGGGGATTAGGATGACTTCAATTATATTAACACACTAGTGGATGAATTAATAGCAAGTATCAATATAATTTTAATATATGTAAACATGAATGGTAATTTTTTGAAATTTATTTACTATCACTAACATGTGTCCAAATACTATTAGTATTTGTCTATTGCCCATCTAAACAAGTAGTGTATCAATAATTTTTTTTTCTTTTTTCTTTTTAGGAATAGATGAGGATTGCGATAATGCCTTAAGATATCTATTCATTCCAACCACATTGACATGTATTTTTAGCACATGGGTCCTAGGCCCAAAATTAACTAGCCCTAGACTTGAGACAAGTTTTGATAGCCTTGATGTACTTTGGTTTCTAAAAAAATATGTGTTTATTCAACTAAATGTGCTTTCTTATTTGAGAAGATTTAACCCCTAGATATGAGTAATTATATCTAGAGTTGAATCTTTTTAATTAGATAAGTGTATCTAGTTAAATAGAAATGTATTCCTTAGAAGTTGAAGTTTATTTTTGTAAAAAGATCTATCCTAAATACAAGCACCTTCATATCTACTTGGACTTGGGCTAAGGAAAGTAGACCTAATTCTCAAGTACGTTGGTTTGGGTTTAGGGCTCATGTCAAAAAGGCTTATCAACTCTCCTAAATTACGGTATTGCTAACATACCCAAAACATGATAAAAGTGTTTTTATTTTTATTAAATCTTCATCCTGTCTACCAATTATAGGAAGGTTAAAGGGAAACTTACAATGTGCCGGCAATTCTAGTTGTACTTGCCTTGGTTTGATGAGCACAAAACATCCTAGCCATACCAAAATCCGAGATTTTTGGGTTCATCTCATGATCTAGCAAAATATTACTAGCTTTAATATCACGATGAATAATTGTTAGTCGAGAATCCTCATGAAGATAGACAAGACCCCGAGCAATCCCTACTATAATCTTGTGACGTGTTGACCAGTCCAATTGTTTGCTAAGTTCAGGTTCTGCATGTAGTTAGGGTAAATGATCCTCTTCTGTTAGCATCAAAGACACTGAAAAAGATGATATATATATATAATATTTTTTAAGTGTATACACAATATTTTTTTTCATCATTTATAGCTTCTTTAAGGATATCATCGGTGTGCTTATTACAAAATTGGACTATTCTTCTGGGATATATAAAATAGATTGAGATCAAGTAAGTGAGATAGCATGTCGTACCAAATAGTATGCGGTCGAGGCTTCCATTTGGCATGTGTTCATATATTAGTATTGTTTCATCTCCTTCTGAGGAGAATCCAAGTAGCCTCACTAGATTTCTATGTTGGAGCTTTGCCACCAATTGAATCTCGTTTCTAAATTCTACTGCACCTTGTTTAGAGTTTTGAGCTAGTCGCTTTGCCGCAATTTGTTGTCCATCAGGAAGTTCTCCCTGAAACGAAAGGTATGGGAAACCAAATGTGATAGCAATGTACATATCATTTTTAAATAATTTTTGGTATCTATTTCATGTCGAAGTCGTATCCGTGTCTAGATTAGATGAAATGGAATGTAGATTACAAATAAATAATTTATAATACAGCCATGTTTATTCATATCGTAATTATCTATCACAAGATTTTTATGTTTTCTTTTTCAATAATTTTTTCATATTCATATCCGTAGTATTAAATTGTTTCAGAAATTGCAAGCCTCATAATAATCCATATAGATCATCATGCATATGGTTAAAACAATTGTACCTTATATACTGGACCAAATCCTCCTTCGCCTAATTTGTTTTCGTCGGAGAAGTTATTTGTTGCAGCTCTTATTGTGCTTAGATCAAATTGCGCAAATTCTTGTTCAGAAGTTTCCATTTCAGCTAAATATGAATTGCAGTAAAAATGTATTTAAGATGGCAATAATGGATATAGAAAGACAAGTCAATTTTACGGCTAACTCATAAAATGTACCGGATGATCTTGACACTCTTCCTAGTACAATTTGTCTTTTTGTTGCTCTTCCTTTTGAGTACAAGTAGGCCAGCGCCATGGAGGGCAACACAAGAACCGCTCCTATACTGACAATCGAAATGGTTATTCGCAATGATAGTCTCCATTTTCCTGTGATGCAACATTTTAGACTTAGTTCTTGCACTACTGATCTTGCGAACATGAGATTATTGATTTAGAGAAGCAGTACTGAAGTGATATAGTTTTTCTGCTTTTTCATGGGTATGTTTGTTTTGCTTAAAAAGGGTTACAAATTAGCCAAGCTTGATTCAACTGGAGTTTGATCAGTAAATGAGCCGATCTTGTGTTTAAGATAAAATTTGTTTATTTAAATAAATCAAACTTAAGATAAAACTTTTAGTATTTTCAATAATAACATTTGACAAGAACAAAAGTTTCAGAGTCATTTTCTACTAACACAAACTCTAAATAAAACAAAACTTTGGGTTGTAAAAAATTGAAGTCAAGTTTTACCCTCTTCGCCAATACCATAAAACGCGTAATTTTCGAAGCGGACAAAGCAACCGGGAAGCATGACCCTCCCTCCAATCTTTCCCACTACAAGGCTTTGGACCTTTGCAGCTGCAAACTGAAGACACTGCCGACATTCACTCTCGGAGAGATCATTTCGGCATTGTGCCAGAGTGTGTAGGTAATCCTTGAAAGTAAACTTGTGTTCTCGATGTGCATATCCTGTTTTAGCAGCTTCAACAACTAGTGCAGCCACTGTTTCCCTCACCAACGTATTCAAGTCACCTGGACGGGCAGTACTCTCACCATTGAACCTACTGAGTAATGGTTCTTTCTCAAAAATGCCGAAGAAACTACGGTTTGAGTAACGTAGCATACACTCATCGTACCATAAGATCGACATTTTAGACATGGGACACCGCTTTTTGATGGTCGCACTTGCATTTATTACGCATTCCTTGCATAAATCAGGGTTTATATCTCTTCTACAAAGAAAACAGCCGTATACTTTATCGAAATCGCCTGCACTCTTATAGTGAAATTTATCCTTGATGCTTGTATTAGCGGTAAGAGATTTCAGGAACTTATTGAGGTTTTTTTCATAGACACTATTTGAAGGGTAGCTTGACACTGAGCAATTATATTCATTAGGGTTAACTACTGCCTCTGGGTTGAGGGTAAGGAGAGCAAGCATGCAAAGGCATAAGATGACTTCTTTTGTTCGCATGTTTTGGTAAGAAGACAAGATGTGAAAAGGTTTGTTGTACTTGCACTATCAAAGGGACACAAGATATAAATAGAGCTTCAAGGTAAAGGCAGTGCGCTTGAGGAAAACTTTTTTCTCGAGAATTTTTAAGGGTTTATTGATTATTTTAACTTAATCTCAGAGGGTATTGTTTTAACCAATGACGTATTATGTATTTGATGATATGGGACATAAAAGGCAGGCAAAGCGTGATGTTTAAATATATTATGGATGCGGTTCAAATTGTTAGATTTTCTTTTTTTTTTTTTTTTTTCAAAACGAACCAAATCAAATTCGTACTAAAATTTTTACGAAATTATAAAATTTTAATTTCATTTGGTTTAGTTTATGAGAACTATAATTTAAAAGTAAGAAAATTTATATTTTATCACATTTGATCTCATATCCCTTGTACTAATTTTTCTTTTTAAATAACGTGCACTGACACTATATAAAAGATTGATAAAATTAATATTTATACAAATATGGAATTATAAAGGTATCGTGACGATTAACTTTATTAATGAAATAAAATAGGATATAAACTTTTAATCAACCAATATGTGTATTTTAAGAATCTATAATTATAAAAAGTTAAAAGACATATACATTTTAGTAAAAAAAAATTTAAGTTTCCTTTAAAAATTTTGCTACAACAATTTTAAGAATATAAATGGAACCGAGAAAGGATTCCCCTCCATATAGTATATGATTGGTATTTCTACGGGAAGTTGCATTTTCAACGAAGAAAACGGATAGGCAATGTGGACGATATTAAAGATTATTGGATTATTGTTATATTTAGAACTAAAGGTGAGCCTCTCAATTAATTTTCCTTAATTTATAAATCAATAGTTGAAGTTATGTAAATTTTTGGAACATAGTGTGATATCATGTTATTATTATCTTCTATATAATCTCAAATGTTAATTACGTCATTATCTTTCTTATAATTTCAATTGTTAATTACAATGATAGCATCTTAAGGAGTAAATTGATGAAAACTAAATTAAGATGATCCATTTTCAAGATATAATCACACCATATTGGTTAGACTTGCAAAGATTATGAGGCTAAAATACAAGATCATGATAATACTTGGATTGCAAGTTTATTTAATTTTTTCGAGCACATGTTAGAATATTATGTATAAGATACTCTTTTACAATAATCACAATACATTCTATAACTATTAGACATTAGACATATGATGGTAGATGCTTTGAACTTAGACCTAAATAAGAGTCAGTTTAGAATCATGAATCGATCTGAGCTTCTTGTGAGCATGCCTGAACTGGTTGATGAATTGCTGAGCTTTAATAGTTTAAGAGATTCAATCATGGCAACCTATCAAGTTAACGGGTCACCGAATTGGCGAGTCAAATCACCCTTAAAACGGTGGTTTAGTCCAACGGTTCAAAGTCGGGGCCAATCTTGAAAATTAAAAAAAAAAATATAAGTAATATATGAAGANAGACATTAGACATATGATGGTAGATGCTTTGAACTTAGACCTAAATAAGAGTCAGTTTAGAATCATGAATCGATCTGAGCTTCTTGTGAGCATGCCTGAACTGGTTGATGAATTGCTGAGCTTTAATAGTTTAAGAGATTCAATCATGGCAACCTATCAAGTTAACGGGTCACCGAATTGGCGAGTCAAATCACCCTTAAAACGGTGGTTTAGTCCAACGGTTCAAAGTCGGGGCCAATCTTGAAAATTAAAAAAAAAAATATAAGTAATATATGATATATATATATAATATACTATATATCTATATTATATAATGCAAATAAGTATATAGTATATATATAGTATATGTAATATTTAATAATATACTATATATAATATATATATATATATATATACTATATATATAATATCACATATTTACACTCATACATTCTAAATAAATTATTTTGGGATTAAAAAAAATTGAACAGAAAATGATTTTTTTATTTACGAGAAATAGTATAAAGTTTTAGATTTAGTAAAAAAAAAAAAAGAGGAATAGTTTACAAATTATTTATAATAATTAAGGAAAATTTAGAAAAAAAAAAAATCATATGGTTCAAGGGTTGCTGACGTAGCCCTTGAATTGTCAGTCCAAGTGAATTGACTTGGACTCATTCTCTTAAGAGTCGAGCTCGATTCAATTTTTTGCATGCATGCGAATTTGTAGTTCAAGGTTGCTTCGAGTTGACTTGACTCGATAAATGCCTCTATCTAAACTTCCAAAGTGCAATCTTACCTCTTATGACTTTTGAAGGGTAGATTACATCGATAAAATCAACGAAAACTATTTTGATACCCTTACTTTAATTGAACATATCTTCCCATTAATGTATATAGGGCTTACTTACATTGGTCTTAAATAAGAATTTCATGTAATATATATAATGAGGAGGACGAATTTAACCTTATCCATTCTAATCAAAGGTACGTATTCATGTTGCTAAACTATAAGAGCTTTATAAATAAGAATAAGAATATGATATATTCTACTTGTAAATATATCATTATCTTATGCAAAAGCAATTCTTTCTCTTTTACTTTGAAAAAAAAAGTGAGGAGGCTTATTGTTTTTCTTTTTATTTTTTCCCCTTTCTAAAAAGGCTTCCTCTCTTAGAGTAAGATATGGACTTAAGTCCTCTTAAAACTAAAAGGTTTTAAAGCTTCTTATTTAGTAAATGAAGTGACCATATGTGATATCTTATAAATTAACAATCCAGACATGAACATTTGAGTATTAACATAAAGCTCTGTTCTTGTAGGATTAGGGGTCAATAGTTAATTTAAGCATCCGAAAAAGTAAACCAATTAGGTTAGAAACTTACAAGAAACATGATAACTCTAATAGAAGAGTTCTTGTAGGTTTAAAAATCTATAATATAATAAGAATATCAAGAATATAATCAAAATACTGAAAATTTATTTTATATGAGACCCTAAAGTCAAATTTAGGTAATTTAGGGTAATCGTACCTAAATTTAGAGTTTTTGGGAAAAGCTATCTGATTGAATTCAAACTTTACAACTAAGATAGGAGAGTTAGTTAAAGTAACTCGGTGAAGTAAGATTTTGAGAATAATCACCCGAAATCCAATTTTCTCCTTAGAAATATAATTACTTAATATAGTTCAAAATTACTCGAAACCCCTAAAATTAAGCTTAGAATGCGACGGGGACTTAAAAATAAGATAATTAGGTAATAAAAGAAAATAATATAACATAATTTATTATATGAGTATACACGTATTTTTATGAGTATACCCGGTATATATAATAAATATATCCATAAATTAACCTAAGATAATATAATTATATATAATGAGTGATAGAATCACAAAATTAAAGAGGGAAAAGTATCTTAAAAATAAAAGATATGCTATAAGCATGATTACATGTATCTAATTACTTGTTATGTGTATGATATATATAGGATATATACCCGTATATTAACAAAAATCATTAAATACTGATATAAAATGCCAAAATACCCTAAAATATTATCTAAAAATTATAAAAAAATAAAAAATGACTTGAAATATGATTAGATTAAATGTTGAGTAGCTTAAAAAGAATAAGCAATTGCATTAAAAGCAAATTTATAAAATATTGATACCTCTTACTATACGTTTTTCGAGGAAATATTAAAATAAATTACTTAATAATTAAGAAAAAATTCAACCAACCTAAACTACTATAAATATGATCCTAGGACTTAGATTTAACATTTTGACAATCAAGAAAACCTAAGAAAAATTCAGAAAAAAATTAGTAAAATTTGACAAAAAATAGGAAAAAAACAAAGCAAAGACCGAATCTAGTTAGTTCCTCGACCATTCAATGACCTGATGTGGAGCCCCATCACTACTTAGTAGAGCCACCACCAACTAGGTCGGTCGATAATCTCTCTTTAGCTAACGGTGGCGGGAGCTTTGATAAACTTAGGTTCCGAGTTTCTGCCCTATTTTTCTTTATTTTTGAAAAATTATTAAATTAATTATGAAAAATGTAAAAAAATTAATTCCTAGGTTATTTTATATGTACTTTCATTTATTAAATTTATTTTTACAAAATTAGGAGTATTTAATGTACTTGATTAACAAATGTATTATTCATCCGAAATTTGAAATTTAAAATAAATACACTAAATGATGTTGTTTCTAGCTCAAAATTTTTGTGTAAGACACTTATGATGTATAGATAATTTATATATAGCTCAATTTTTTATTTGAATATTTTTAATATTTATTGTATTTTTCGGCCTAAAAATAGCTCAAAAATATGCTGAAATTGTGAAATAAATAGGAAATTATGAAATTAAATGATGAAATGGACATGTACTGATTTCTAGTGAATAATAATAATGTTGGGACAGGTTGAAATCAATTTGGTGTAAAAAGGATATTAATTAGGTAATTTAGGATAATTTAAGGGTAAAATCATAAATATGAATATATAAGCGATAGATCAGAAACTTGAAACCAAGTACTAGCTGAATTCCACATATTTTTAGAAGTCTATAGAAATTTTCGAGAAATTATTTAGTAACTCGAGCTATTTATTATGAATTTACGTAGTAAAATAGCTTAAATAATAAACCATTATCCAATTATAGTAATAATAGGTTAAAATATGATAAATAGGTGAATAAAAACTATCTATTTGTGTACTAGTCGGATTGTATAAAAATTATATATTTTTTAATATATTTAATGATATTTTAATAACCGGGATACGTTATAGAGATATTAGGGTTAGATAATTAGATAATACCTATATTATGGGTTATATTAATAAATTTGGTAAAACATGGTTTAATAACATAAATTAAGTATAGTATGTTAATATTTGATTAGATATGTATAACTGTGTTAAAAATTTGAATTACTCATTAAAAGTCATCTCTAGAAATTAAGACTTGTAATACATGTCGTTAAGTTTGTACGAGCCCAATGACACTATTTTTACTAAAATCGGATAAACTTAGGTAATATAACCTATATCTCTATAATATTACTGATTTATGCACTATTATAACTTTACCATAATCGAAACGTGATTTAAACAACTAAAATTATGTTTTGATATAATCAGAATGATATATTATACGTAATAGTATAATTGTGTATATTATTAATACTTAATAACTTAAGTTGATCGATATAATGAAACTATATATTATTATATAATAAAAATGATAATATACTTTTTATACATATATATATATGTATAGCTGCTTTAGATAAGACTCTAATGTTTTCATAACCATTAAGAAAATTGAATTTAGGTTTTGTATATATAGGGCCTCCTAATGATCAGACCGTTGACGATACGAGTTTTCTGAAGTAAGTACCAGGACAAGTAAGTGGGATTAATGCTTTACAGCATTTTGAGATATTATTTCAGAATATCTAGAGACTTTGGTATGTATTGGCTTATGAATGTAGTTAGCTGTTTGTGCGTATGCAATACTTGTGGTTGGGTTTTGATTTGTTGTAATGGGAGTTGAGCTCCATGATATGATTGTTCTGCGAATATTATTATTGAATTGTTTAAGCTTGGTTAATTACCCTAAAAAGATGAACTAACTCAAACTTGGCTTAACATCTAATTTAATATGCATCGCAACCCATTAGGGGTAACGATTAAGATTCTTAGGCCAAACACGGATTCTTTTCGATGAGAATAGTTGAAATAGTCCTTTCCTTACCCTTAGCCGAACTAAGTGGCAGGAGAGGAGGTTGCAGTAAGATTGGGGCCCGTAGTTCGAAGGTGGTCATGGGATGAGGGTATTCTCCATTGCATAAGCCCCAGTTTAGTTTCAATCTGTGAGTGTGTGGCGTCAATCTTCTTAATTCGAATTAGAGCGGATGAAATTTCTTTAATCTCATGACGTACCAGATAACGTTGTGCGATGGTATTTGCTTGTACATACATTGCATTTAACTGACTTGATTGAAAACCTCAATTGTGATGTGCTGAATGTATACTTCTATCTCTACCCCCACTTACTGAGTAGGTTATTGCTCATTCTTCTATAGTTTGTTTTGCAGGTTCCAAATGGCTTATAAGTGCTCACCTAACACTAGAACCTTAGTAAATTGGGACGAGGAGCAAGATACAACAAGAAATGGTCGGTTATTGCCCTTAGTATTAACTTTTTATCTTTTAAGGAAAACTATACAAGAGTCCTTAAAGAGGCTTAGTAGTTTTCAATATTTTGGTCTGTATATGAAATGATAGGTACCTGTGAGATTTACTACTACTTTTTTTTTATAAGGTTAAATGATAAGTTTATTATTACAAATTATTTCACAGGATTACTCTACAAGTTTATATCAAACAGGTATCGAATTGAACGCTTCAAAGGAGTAGAGTTGAGTACGCCTTGTGTGAACTAGATCTAAGATAGTAGCTGTGAGGATAGTTTCTATCTTAAGATGGTTCACATGGCAAGATTATTACGACTTCACCTTTTCGGGGCATGACACCATATAAATAAAAGACCAATGTGATCCGTAACTAGAGTTTGCTAAGGTGTGTGTTGATAGGATATTTTGAACATGGGTTTCTCAGATCTATGCTAACTTATCTAGATAATGGGTCGACTTAATTGGGCTATGGCCGGCCTAATCTAATAGCACTCGACCTGGTGGTCGTACTAGTTGAACTTAGTATAAGCTTTCTAGACAAGTTAATCCATTCATAAGACTTGCTTAGGCTTATAGCTTCATAACGGTTAACGAACAAGTGGTTAAGACTTGGAGACTCAGTCAATTACCACGGTCCTACAATTTTAGAATACATTGAACTCTACATTCTCACTACTTAAGTTGTATGGACGTGTCAACATGCTATATGTGCTCTCTTGATTCTCAGTAGCCTACTTCTATAAATACTCATAAGTAAGCTAATGGTAATCTACCTTAACTCTTTGCACACTCGTACTGTTTTTGTCAGCTTTTAGCATTCTTACTTTCTTCTTCGCACAAATATTGATTTAAGCATTGGAGTGGTTACGCTAGATAACTCCTTGATGTCCCTCATAGTGTTTCATTTTGTAGGCTCGATACTTAAGTACAAAGCCTAAACTAATCCACTTTACCAACTGAATCCTACTAATGACTATGTATATTCTATTTTTGCTTTGCTAATGTACAACGTTCACATATCTCTTATTTAATGTTTAAGACATTGAGGGAATATAACTAAGCTACTTGAAGTCTTAAAATTGACCACTTTATAGGGTGCAATTTTACCTATAATAACAACTATACTTGTGATACAAGCAACTCGAATGAAGAGTTTACTCATCCTGAACCCTTCATTAGCTATCCTCAAGAACATCGACTTTTGCAATCTTAACAATCTACTATACCTTCTCTACCTTCATGCGATAAATGCATATCTTGGCTTGATACCTATACTCATACATGGACATATTTAGATTGTTGTACTGCCAAGACTTTTGCCTACCTTAACTAACTAGTCATTAAAAGGGTCATTGTTGTTGTTGGTGGTGTTGTTCAATGAAGATGGAAATCATTAAACAAGAAAAAGCTATCTTAATTAAATCAATTAATATAATACTACTTGTATATAAAGAGGGGGTATGAAAACCCAATTGATACATTAGCATGTCTCTTCAAAAGTCAATCTATCCCACCTGTAAGATAATATGATTTATTCTAAATGAATAAAAAACCCATTAAACTAGAAAGTGAAATAAATCCCATAAAAAGGATGACATAAGCTTACATAGGGAGTTACTACATGAGAGAGAGAGAGAGAGCATATAAAATTAACTTTTTATTCTAAAAATTACTAACAAACTAATATTTGGATCACCACTATCACTTTAGATTCTTCAGATTTAAGGAAGTAGACTTATAATAATAACTACGTAATGGTAGAAAAATAATATATTTTGAGAATTTTTATTCAACAAAAAAGTAGGAATCTTTGAATATCGAAATCA
Organism: Lumnitzera littorea; assembly: GCA_024138015.1. NCBI lineage: Eukaryota > Viridiplantae > Streptophyta > Magnoliopsida > Myrtales > Combretaceae > Lumnitzera > Lumnitzera littorea. Next base: position 92,634,023 of record JAMXBB010000011.1, read on the forward strand.
ATGGTGAAATATCTACGGTTCTAAGGCAGTGAAGGAAAGAAAGAGGTTAATCGTATGGTTTTATGAAACTATGTATTATGGCTTGAATTCATATTGAATCTTATTTTTAGTAAGAGTGGTTGACAATTGAATCCATTTTTTTTAGTCATTAGTATCTATAATAGTACGAAACAAAGGCCCTTCTCCAACTTGTCCAAGAATAGTGGCATTGAGTTTCTCAACCTTTGTCTTAAGATTAGTCAATTCTATTTCTCTTCTTGATGGCAATAAGGAAGAGATATAACTCAGTGGTATAGTATCACCTCGATGGTTTTGACTTCCCCTAGGGCGAGGATTTGTTAAGGAGGTTTTGTGTACATTAGAAAGAGAAATAATTATTGAATCTATAGCATGATTATTAACAACCAATCATCCAGTTTACTCATCATATTTGCTATTAAACTCATCTTATTGTTAAGTTTATTTTTACTTATTGGAAGGAATTTGAAATCCAAAAAGGTCAATATATTAATCTTATAAATTGTAGTTTCCCATAAGATATTATGAGAGGAAAACAAACAATACAATAGTAAGAGCACTAGGTGTTCATTATCAACTTATACATCAATATTCTATTAATCATTAATCAAGTGTAATAACTTAAGTAAATATGTTAATAGTTAAAAGAACAATATAAAAGTGCTTAAATAAAAACAAAAGTTTATAATAGGACATATGATAAATATGGGAAAACAAGACAAATAAATAATATGAAAATTAAAAAACGAGTAATGTTAATAAATGAACTTTTTATAAAATGACAAGATAAGTGTAGAAAAAGGTTTTTCCTTTTTCTTTTTCCCTTATATATATATATATATAAGTCTTAACTCTTCCCATGATCTTACTCCAGCAAATCTCTCTTACTATGATAGGGAGGTGGAGGAGACAAGAGATACCATAATTCGGTAACTATCCAAATTTTAAAGTTTCATTTCTATGAATATAAAATTTTGCTTGATTTGTAAAAGATATTATGAATATTACTATAATAATTGATAATTGTTCATTTAATGGTTATAAGGGATTTGAAATTTGCTGAGTTAAGGTTTTGTGAATTAGATTTGTAATGGCAAATTTATAATTACAAGAAAACCCTTAGATAGCTATGATCAATGAATTAATAAGAACAAAACGTAGAACTAATAAATAGATTAAAATTACGTTTTTATATCATAATAAGTAACGGATATATCACGTTGATCGCAATTTTATGTATTAATTATGTTAGATTAAGTGTTTTTGAGTGTTTAGTTGAAGATCTTGAAATGTTCATGTTAGTATTGTAATTGATCTTGAATAACCAATGTATGAAGTGTATAATGTGTCATAAAAAGTTAATTTTTCTTAATTCAGTTACAATTTTGGGTGTTGATTGAATGTTCTTGATGACAATTGAAGTGTTCTTGATTATCTTCAAGCATGTGCCCAATATAGTATGCTTTAATCTTGTCATGAGAGTTACAAGGGGTCATTCAGGTATATCTAAATAGATACTTTGTTTACATATGGACCCCTATGTCGTTACATTCCATTTTGAAACTTAGAGAGGAGAAAAGAGATTTATAGATAAAGTCAAATATGTAATGTATAGTTGAGATGTTTATGAGTTATTTATTTTTGGAAATTTTGGATTCATTTAAGTATTTTTCATGTGTTCTTATGCACATTCATAATGTTATTGAACAAAAGTCATGTTTCATCTTTTAAGAGAGTTAAAATTCACTAGAAAAGAATGTATTTTTTGCAAGAATTTAGATATTAACACATACACATAGATTAAATCTTGAATATTATTCTTGATCAACAAATTCCCAAGATCATGAACAATAAAACAAATTATTGCAATCAAATATTTGGATTAAGTTCTTAAATGATTTTGGTTTGTATGTTCAAGAGGTGTTAAGACTTGAAAGTTCATGCTTCTAAGCCAAGACTTTTATATCTTAGTGGTGTGAACGTTGCTTGAAGAATTGTGTTAATATGTGTTTTTGATATAACAAGTATAATGAAAACTGAATAAAAAGAAGAGGAAGAGTAAATAGTTGTAAGAGGAGACGATGAATGAGAGAGAGGATGGAAATGATGAGACGTACTATTTTTTTTTTGTACAACTAATATAGATATTTGTGCATGTATTGATAGTACATAATAAACAAAAACATCTAATCGATATTTATAATTCTCCCCTTTAAGATGGTACATATATGTTAAGAACACTCATCTTGTATAACAGAGAATGAAACTGTGTTTAAGAAAGTCCTTTAATAAAAATGTTCACTAATTGCAATTTACTTTACATATAAATTGGCGAAATAATCCCTTCAATAACTTATCTTACACAAAATGTAAATCTAATCTAAATGCTTGGCCTGGTTGTAAAATACTAGATCGTAAGCAATGTGAAGTATGGATTGATTATCATAGAAAAGTTGCATAGCAGAAGAAGCTTTAACATGAAACTCTTTGAGTAATGAAATAAACTATATGATTTCACATGTTGTACAAGATAAGGTTAGTGTGTCTCGAGGTCGGACACATGAAAGTGTGCTAAGTAAGAACCCAAACAAAAGAAAAAGCTAGAAAAACACAAGTGCAATACAGTAGATGTGATGCACTAGTCAATCTACACGGCTTAATGAGCACTTGATGCAACAAATGCTCACTAGGATCACTTGCCACTAGTTCTTGCTAAAGAAGTTAGATAAGAGCTAAAAGAGTTAGATAAGAGCTAAAGGTTTCTCAAGAGGAACACGAGGAAAATGTCTTGTAAAATGCATTCACTTGATTGTCTACTAATTACAAAAGTAGCCTTATCTACTCGACTACTAAGGATACATCCAAATAAGGAAAAGACAAAAAGCAGTAATTATAAGCATATTCTTAGGACCTGTACAAAAATGGGATAAGGTGCCTTAGGATACGTTTTACTTATTAGTTGGTAATTTTGACAAATGCTGAAAAGAATTGTGTTAGGTTGTTGTTTGGTGCAACAAAAGCTCTAGTCTTCTAATAGCTTGGCAACCAAGTTAGATAGCTTGGCAATAGGTAGAATAGCATATGGTCAGGATTAGTTGACTTAATCTAGATTAAGTCAGCATGGTGAGTGGGTCAGCTCGGTAATGGGCTTGCTTGGTAACTGGCCACTCTATCTGAAGGTCAAGTTAGCTAATTCCTCTAGGATCATCGACTTGTTTTGGAATAGGTTGATAGTGGTCCTAGCTATGATACATCAAGTTAGGACTTATAGTCCTTTAGCTCGATTCCTTGGTTAAAGGTTCGATGTGTTGAGGCCTTATACTTTGATTCAGCCAAACTGCAAGCTACTATTGTTTGTTTCTTTGACTTCTAACTCACCAATGAAAATGTAAAAACCAATCATTGAGTGCCTTATATCAGGAAACTTTCCCTAATCACTATCACTACAAGCTCTAATAACAAGATTAGACTCATTAAAGAAACATCAACCTTGACCAGGCACTTGCTTAATATATTGAAGAACTTTTCCTAGGGCTTATTAATGTGTATGTTTGGGTAAATACATTAATTAACTTAATACATGTACATCGTAGGTAATATTTGGCCGATTAATAAACAAATAAAGCAATTTAACAATAATCTATCGATAATAAATAGTATAAAAAACATTTGATTGATTCTATCTACTTAGCTTATGATTTGCAAACAAAAGCTATAGATAAAGGCTTTGAACTAAGGAATTGGGTTTTAGACAACAAGTCTAAAGAAAAATTTCACTAATAAAGAATTAATCCTTCATTTGACCTTGCTAATTTTAGGCCAATAAAGTACCTTAACAACCCTAAATCTTTTACTTTGAATTGTGTATGAAAAACTGCTTAAATCCTTTAATCACTTCTAGTTGTTTACATGTAATGGCAAGGTCATCAACATAAACAAGTACAACAAGAAAATCATCCCCAACTCTTTTAGTAAGTAAAGCATAATCATGATGCGAGTGTTTGAAGCCATTAGCTAGAAGACAAGATGTTAACTTGGCATCTACTACTTAGAAACTTGTTTTAAACAATATAGGAACTTCTTTACCTTACAAACCGACCTATTACTATCCTTGTCATAAGACATCCCTTTAAGATCTAAACCTAGAGGTAAATCCATATATACTTCTTCATATAAGTCACCATTAAGAAATGAATAATGAACATCCATTTTATGGATATACTAACTAAACATAGCTCACCGTGGTATGCTTGGTCATGAGGCTTAAGTTTTTGTTGTAGTTAAAACCCTCCAGTTGGCTATAACCTTTAGCCACTAATCGCACCATATAACGATCAATACTTCTACTAACCTTAGTCTTAAGTTTATACACCCATTTTCATTCCACTATATGCTTATCTTTAGGCAAAGAAACTACAGTCTATGTATTATTATTATTTTAGCCTTTAAGCTCTTTAGCTAATATTGACACTAAGTTTCAAAATGAAAAGCTTGTGCTTAACAACTAAGTTCAAAATATTGACACAATTGCATTGAGAAAGCATTAAAAAAAGGAGATAAGGAACGATAAGACAAGACATACTAAATAAGATGAGTAGTAGAAGTAAAATGAGATGATTTGTTAACCAAAGCAATGGAAGATTATGATGATAGCCAGATAAGCAAGATGGAATGAGATGTACCTATTGACTCCTTCGAAGACTTAGAATATTTGTAGTAGCAGGACTGGGAACGTTAGAACTACCTTCTTGTATAGAAACACCTAAACTACCTTCAAGATCATCAATAATAGTATTGCTAGGACCGTAGGAAACAAAACGATTATATTGTCCAAACAATTGATCTATGTAGGAATGAAAATTGTTAGAAGAACCAAAGGATATAGTGTTTGAAGTGTTTAGGTAGTTGAGAACATGTTGATGCACATAGGATATTTGGAAAGGAAATCCATGCTCAATAAAATGAACATCTCGTGAAACTATATATTTTTGATCCATCAAATCAATCAACTTATACTCTATTCCAATAAGATACCAAATAAAAATGCATGGATGATCTCGAACATCAAGTTTTCCTCTATTGTGTGTAAGACTAGAAGCAAAACAAAGAGAACCAAATACCTTGAAATAAGAATAAGAAGGACTTTATGAAGTAGTGTTTTGAAAGGTGTAAGACCATTAAGAATGAGAGTTATAATGCAGTTTATTAAGTAATTTGCTATAAGAATAGCATCTCCCCAAAAAACCAAAGTTAATGAAGATTGAACAAGTAAAGCTTTGGTAACAAAAAAAAAAAAAAAATATGTTGATGTTTTTGCTCCAAAACACCATTTTGTTATGGTGTTTCAACACAAGAAGTTTGATGTACAACACCATGAGATGAATAAAACTGAGTTACAGAAAACTTGAAACTATTGTCAATCCATATCGCTTTAATTTTCTTATTGAATCATGTCAAAACAAGCAGATAGAAGCTGGGATTAATAAACGAAACATCATGCTTAGAACGTATGAGATAAACCTAAGTTGCATTGGTAAAATCATCAACAATAGTAAGGAAAAACTTATATCCTTCAACAGTAGGAGTTGTATATGATCCCTAGATATCCATACGAACAAGTTTAGGGCTCTATAAGTATTTCCAATGTGTTTAGAAAAAGAACATCTATGTTGTTTAGCTAAAGGTAAAACTAAATAGTCAAATTTATTACAATCAACTGAATTATCTAATTTACTAATAACTTTGACCCTATTAAATGAAGGATGACCAAGTTTATAATGCCAAACATTAAATGAAATTGGCAATTTATTTAGTACATTTGACACAAAAAAATAAGTGTATGAAGATTACAAGAGGGATCATGAACAAAGGACTTATCAATGGACTGCTTTAAGAAATATAAGACATCTTTTGCCTTGGCATGACTAATCATTCTTATTATAGAAGAGTCTTAAATGTGAACATAATCATTTGTGAATGTGAGTACACAATTGCTTTGAGAAGACAGCTTAAGTGTAGAGATCAAGTTAAATCAGAAGGAAGGAACAAATAGAATATTATGAAGAATGTGATCATAATTTAAGTAAACTGAACCTTTATGAGTAGCTTCAAGTTTTTATCTATTTTGTAATTGAACATAGCAATTATGAACAATAATTTAGGAATAAAAAAAAGACCAACTGACTAATCAAATGATTAGATACTCTAAAATCAAGAATTTTACGCAACTAAATTAGTAGATTTAGACAAAATATAGTAAACAATAGATAAAATGATACTTGCCATATTACTGATCGATGAAGAGGTAGAAGAACTTGAAGAGCTATTTTGCATAGCAAAAGACTATCTAACAAAAGAACTACTAGAACAATTGTTAGGTATAACTATACTATCAAAAACATCAAGCAAGCTTAAAAGATGAAGAACTTGATCCTTTGTGAGATTTAATGTTGAGCCACTATTATCTGCATTCTCTAAAGCAATAAAAGTGGATTTTGACAAACTAATAACACCAAAAGTTTGTGATATATCAAATACGACTTGCTTTACTCCAAAAACCTTCGTTTTGTTGAACTTATAATGTGGAAGAAAATCTTATTAATTTATAGCACTTTTCCTTTACATGTCTATGCTTTTGACAATAACTACATGTCACTTCATTTTTAGAGTTCCTTCTTAGATTAGTAACATTTACCATTGCAGAAAAATTAGTCAAAGATATATCCTTAGGCTTATTAAGTCTATGAAATTGATCTCTAATAACTAAATTATATACTTCATCAAGCATAGGAAAGTGCTTGAGGACCAAGAGTTGAAAAACTATTATTTATTCCATTTAGAAATTAAAAACATAATCTTTCTAAATTATAGCAACAAACTTATTAAAACATCCTTGATTACACGATCCACAAGTACAATGTTAGAATGAACAAAAATTCCTTAATTTCTCCCAAATGACATTTGGATATATAAAATAGTCATTTATGGACAAACTTCCTTATATAACATTACTAAGTAAGTGATGTAACTGATAAATTCGTATATCATCAGGTTGTGAGAATCTAATCTTTTGTATGTCTTTCCTAGAGTTCATATGCAACATTATTGAAGCGATTTGAGGAGATATTGAGCATAAAATCCAAGCCATTATTAGATTGTTATATTGGTTCCAAATCAAAAAAGGATCATTTGACTTTGTTGGAATAAAAATGGTTCCATCGATGAATCTAACTTTATTTCTAATGGACAATGCAAGATGAAATGATCTACTCTATTTATTATAATCGAGACAATTCAAAATAGCAGTAATAAAAACCAAAATTTGCAAGTTCCAATGGTGAATGTAGTACAAGGATAAAACATCTTCTAAAGGTGAAATTTTATTGCTCATATCTCTTTGATACCATGAAGCATTGTTCAAATATGTATTTTTGATATAACACGTTTGTTGAAAACTAAATAGAAAGAATAGGAAGAACATATAACAAGAAGAGGAGGAGATGAATGAGAGAAAAGATGAAAATGAAAGAATGAGACATATTATTTTTTCTGTTACAACTAATTCGGATATTTATATAGGTATTTACAGCATATGATAAATGAAAATATCTAATTGATATCTCTAACACTGCCCATTAGTCTTCTCACTACAACAAATTTTGGAATTAGCTGCAAAGTGTGAGAAAATGGAATTGTCGCAAAAGGAGATATGCTAGAAAAGATATAGTGAGAAATAATATGCCATATATGCAATTATGTGATGCATGTTTCTCACAAATGCTAAACATTGGGTTTCCAAGAATTTAACTGCTACGTATGCCTATATGTGTTACTTTTATTCTTATAAACGCTCGCACTTTTTCTTTGACTTTTCATATATTCTTATGAAAAAGAAGAAGAAAATTACTCTTTTCTCATTTTGAAATAGAACATTAAGAAGAAGAAAGCACCTTATTGTCATCTTGCTGGAGCTCTAGGTATTTTCCATTTTTATCTCATCTTTTGAGTTATGGCTCTTGCTTTTTATATTAAATATATCATTTTCTTCTCCAGTTTTATTATATACCTATGAAGCAATCGATAGGATTTACTATTTTCTTATTTTGAAAGAGTGTACTTAGGAAGGACATTAAACACCTTGTTACTGTAGTTTCATTGGATTTACATCTATTTTCCAATTTCCCTTTCATATTATTGAATTTGGGGTTTTTGTTTTCAAAATCAACCATGTTAGCTTTGTAATTTTGAATTAGGGCCTTTGTTTTTTTTTTTTAAATAAATTTAGGGATATTAGTATTTAGGAAAAAGTTTGAATCTTTCATAGCTAAATTTAGGGTTTTGATTATTAGCTAAACTTAGGGCACTTGGGCAGAAAGCATGCATTTTATTTCTAGCTAAATCTAAGAGTATGCTAGGTTGGTAGAAAAATTATCAAAATATCTTTAGTATGTACAATAATGTAATGTTATGCTACAAATGTAAATTATCAAGAGGTTGTGTAACGAATGATACTATGAAATAAATAAATATCTGGTGCTTAATTTCTCTAACTCATGACCATTGACTTGCTTCTTTAGTACTTCATCAATTGGCATGAGATTTTGGAATCAGTGTTGGTGATAATATGACTTTTATTTGGTTTTTCTATGCTTCTTAATAACATAGCAAAGTCGTTTGTTGGTTTAGTTATATGTAATGCTTTATGCTGGATTTCTGAGTTGATTATGTGCTTTATTTTAATTATGGTTGAGCAATCATAGATCTATATTACATGTTAAATCGGTGCAACTACCTTCCCCATCTCAAATTTTGGTTCCTCATTTCAAGGGAGGAGAAATATATTTTATCTTGGTAATCTTGTATAAAGAGTTGGCTCTTTTACATTCTTTAGGAAACAAGGTAACCAAAAACATGATTAGTTCTCTTACTTCATTAGACATATTTAATAAACATGTGTATCATACATTGCTATGTATACTTAAGTTTTATATGTGTTACTAAAGATTTTCGTGAAGTTATCATAATATTCAATATAAATGTGTTGTAAAGTATCACATAATGCAGATAATTTCTGACATATATTGGATAATTTTTATGGCATTCATGTTGAGTTTGTGATAAATTTTGTGTTGTTTTAACCATTTTTGAAGGTAACTTATAGCAAATAGTGAATAAGTAGTAAACTAGATCCGATTGAATTGCTGACATAGGTATTATACTATTGATGTTCACATTTTCCATTCTCCTTGTAGCTTTGTTAAGTTGTGTGTTCTCCATTTGGGCAACAAAATATAGAATAGCAAATTTCAAAGGTACATATGCAATTCTTTGGAGTTACTTGATAAAATTGGTATTATTTAGTTATTTTTCTTTATGCTCGAAGGTGAATATTAAGATTACAAATCTTAAAATATATATTTTTTTTATTCTTATCAATAAAAAAAAATGAAAACTAGCTAATATTAATGATGAAATTTTTCCTATTGAATTATTGAATTTGTTCTAATAAACTTTGCTTTGTTGTTTTTTTTTTCCCCCCCTTTTTCTTTTGAACTTCTGATGATTAACCGCTGCATATAGTAATGGGAAAAAGAAAAATGATGACAAGGCATTTTATGAGCAACAAATCTTAGTGAAAGTTCCTTAAAGTATAGCGTAAATCCTTGAGCTAGCCTTCTTTCTCATGTTCATTGAACTTTTGATTTAGTCTTTATGCACTTACCTCTAAAATGCTAATGCCATTTTTAGAGACAGATTCAATTATGGGTTCACAAAGCCGAATGAGAAAGTGTAAGATTATTAAACATCCCATCTTTCTTTGCTACTTAAACAATTGGTGTATACTTCCATTTTCTTTTCTTTCATTCCATTGAGTTTAAGCTTCTAAGTGAGCTTACTCATTTCAATTCTACTTTTATTGTGGGATGCTTAGGAAATATATATCTTTCAACGAAAAATGAAGTAAAATATCACACATAAGGATAAATTTGCTATTTTATTGGGAGCTTTGGAAAAAGTAATAATTATAATACATGGCATTTGATTTGAAGGTGGCAATTTAAGGTAGGAATTGCTGGTTTCTTTTGTAGGAGTACCAGGTAACATAGGTTTAACATTACTAATTTTTGTGGTATGCTGTAATTTGTCGATATTACCACTCTTTGGACTAACAATGGAAGCAAGTATCAAGTATCATATATATGGGTTGGACGCATTGTCATTACTTGCTTTACAGCTCATGGTCTTTCTTACCATATTGCTTAGATTGTTGTTCTTTGTTGGTTTGAGGTAACTTCCTAAAATTCATTTTCTTACATTTTTATTGTTTAAAGGGTGAACATTGAAATTGCTACACCTTTATAGAGGTATTAGCTAATCAAAATTCACAATAGTATCATAATTAGTATAGTTGAATTACATGATTATATATAAACCTAAGATTAAGTGAAACTTAGAATTCATCAATGATATAAATTGTAATGTTGTATTCTTTTCTCTCTAGTAATAGTAGTGTGGTATTTGCATGAATATACACGCACATGACAATGTATGTTTGTATATACATATTATTGGGGTATTTTTCCTTTTCACCCTTTTCATTATCATGAGGTATTCTAACTCCAAGGGCTTAATTAAAGCTAAATTATAATGATTTTTGTCAAGAAGCTGAACTTGTTATAGGTCAGCTTTTGAATCTCAAGCGATCAAGAAGGAGTTTTACCTTTAGGGGGATTACTAACCTACATGTTAGAATCAATACAATTTCATTACTCAGTGTTATTATTGGACTATTGATCATTGTTTAATCTTAGTAAGATTCAATCCTTTTTCTCATTATCTTGCTTCCTTTGTTTAACAAGTTGTTTTCTTAAAGTTGCTATATAAAGAATGTTAGTGCCTACTTTGAGATATGGAGCATAGGAATCTTAAGACTAGTAATGTTGGATGGTCTATATGAAGTTTGTTGTAATCATTTAAACTTGGTAAGCCTATTTTGAAGAACCCGAAGGAGATGACCCTCTAGACCTAAGAACTGTTGGAAAGGTTAGATATGGATCAAGGGCCAAAGTATAGAAAGATATAATATTATATTGTTTGTGTGCTCTTTTCTTTCTTTCTTGTTTTTTTTTTTTTGGTGTATATGTCTCTCTAATATATCATGAATTGCTATCATGTAATTTAATTCTGTGTTTATTTTGTTTTTGTTTTTTTTGAATTAGATCTAAATTTGTCTTAAAGTAGCAATTGTATTCTACTTATTGGTGAATTTTGTCAATTAGTAAGTTTATTGATTGTTATTTTCTAATGATATGTTTTATAGAGCAAAAAGCTCATCCTTCTCTTTTTCATTTCTTTCAGTCTTATCTCTTTGGTTTGACTCTCATCTCAGCTTAGCTCTACATTCCACAAATATGTTCTTCTTACTCCACCTCTTTCTCTTTTTCATGTATGCAATTCTTTGTTTATTTTTTATAGATAGACTTCTCAGTGATGATTGTGCCATATTGTTTATCTATAAAGATTGATAGCTTTTTTGTTTTACGATCTTTATTTCTAGCTTTTGGAAAAGATAATAGATCGATCAGATTCTTAAAAAATACTTGTTTATCTCATATGTTTACAATAAGTAGAAATAATTATTTTGAGATAAATTGTTATTAGCAGTATGCTATATGATGTTAAAGATCTTACATGTGTATTGGTGTAGAGAGGCAATGTAGTAAGTATGTTGAGTAGTAATTGTGAAATGGGTACCTTGAATGGGGTTGTGTTTGTAGTGGAGACATATGCAGTCTATTGTTATTTGTTATTTATGCTATGTGGGTGTGGATGTATGTAATGGGTACGTGGAGAGTGGTATGGTTGATGAATTAAAATGATGTTTAAGTTCTAAATGCCAATCCACAGTTCATCTACTAATTAAAATGAACTACTACTTTCAGTGCATTAGATTGCTATCTCCATTTATTAATTTCTACCCAACAAGCTTTACACAATTAGTTCTAAGTACATGAAACAATACATTCAAATTCTTTGGTTAGTACTGATAATTGGAATGTGATGGTGAGAGTTAAGTATTGGTTATTGTAGTACTTACTATTTGTGTATGGAAGAATACATTCAAATACACTGCTAATTGAAATGTGAATGTGAAGGTAGGAGTTAAGCATTGGTTGTTACAGTATTAAGTGTTAAGCCATAATTTAAGTAATTCCTCTACCATTTCTCTCATAATGTGCAGTAAACGTTATCTCCTTGCCTTAAGTCATATTGGAAGTATGAAACATTCTATTTCTATGCAATATTTTTATTTCTTTTTTTTTTTTTTAACCATAGGTTAGCATTGGCAATCTTTTTTCCCAACTTTGTTCTGTCCTTTCCTTTGTCCAGCAATAACGACCATAATCTCTAGTAAACAAACCTCAGCACTAGATTCATTCACTTGTATTCGATCTATTTGAATTTTAATTATAAATTTGCTAATTTTTTTGCATTTATTATGTAACTTGTTGATATTTTAGGCTTTGTTGAATATATTTGAAAAGATGTATGATTAAGTACTTTGGATTTACAATTTGTATTTTACATTGTAGAGGTTTAAGTTTTATTATAAATCAATTTATTTATGTAGTAATTGGTACGTTGTTTATTTTATTACATATAATTTGTAGTATATTTAAATATTATGTAGATTATTTATTAATATATGTATTGTATGGAAAAATGAGAATCCAATTGTCACAAATGGTCCTAAATCCACTATATCTGATCCTTGTTAGAATGTTTTGCAAGGTTGCGAGATTACGTTTGTCGCAAATATATAGAATTTGTAAATTCTCGCTTATACTAAATGGGAATGTAATTGTTGCAATATGTCAAAATTGAGATAATTTTTCTACTATTTACGTGGAAAAATATTTCTCATTATTTGTAATAATTCTTTTAGTTATCTAATAAGGTTGACCAAGTTTGAATTCCTTCTTTTTTGTTGTGCTTACTGAAAAAAGCAATGCCATTAAAAAAAGTTTGTGTTTATAGCTAAAAAAAATGGTAAAGTAATAGTATTTGATTAAATAATAATAATTTTGAAAATATATTGATAAATAATACAAGAAATAGGAATTTGAAAAAGGTAAATTTCTAAAAATGTCGAGTCACCCTAAAATTGGAGTGAATTGGTCCAAACCCTGTATTTTATTGAATTGAACTGGTTCCTTCTCTAATAAGCTAATCAACCATTTAAAGTATTAAAATTGATTCATAAAATAGCTACCGAAACTAATTTAATTATTAAATCTAAGTTGGGCCGATTTAATTTTAATTTTAGGCTAGCTTAGTTAGTTTTGGGTTGAACAATTTGGCTTATAATTCTCTATATTAACTTTTATAATGTGTATTTGTCTTTATGACTTCAATATTAAATGTAATGTTGCGAACAAAAGTAGATAGTAATCAAACCAACAAACATTGATACGTTCTTTTCAACTATTTGGTATAAAAGTTTCCAATTAATTTTAACATGTTCACTATTTGGCCTTAATACCAATCCATTTGTATAATCCATATAAGATTATAATATTTTATGGGATATTATAATCTTCCCTCTAACACAATGATATTGTCATCGATTAATTACACATTACAAGCCAAACTGAATATATGGAAATTCATTTTATTAACAAATACAATATCCATAGCCAACTTGTTACCATTTAGAAAAAAAAAAAAAAAACACACTCGATTTCTATGCTTTTTTTTTCGGCAACCACAATGGCATTATTTTTTTTAGGGTATGTTTATAAAGAATTACTTAATGGAGTTACTTAGTTCGCTCTATTGGTATTTTAAACAATCAATTTTCATAAGTAACTTTCCACTTTATAAATGAGTATTTAATGAAAATTATTTATTAAATTTTTTATGGGTCTTATATTATCATTATCTTTCAAATAATATATAATATATGTTTAAGTAAATATTAAATGCTATAAAATTTTTTATTATTATTTCATATTATAATTATTATTATGAAAAAAAAATAAATTCAAGACAATGAATTATTTCACTAATTTACTGGCAATCAAATATTACTGCTCAATGGCCACATGTTTCTTTAATTCAATTGAAGTTAATTTAATAAAAAAAGAAGAGAGATACAACTTGTAAAGCAAGCAAAGCCTACCAAAATGTCAAGGAAGTACCAATATCTTATATGGTACTGTATAGCTTTTAAGCACCCTTATATGCTTTCAAAATATAAAGAAGATGAGTTGCTGGACATGAGATGATGTGTCCCGCACCTTCTATAAATATAGTCTTACAAATGGGGAAGAAAGTTGTGCTGAAGCAATAATGATTTCCTGGGACAAATGCAGTCGTTGCTTCTTAGTCTTCCACTTGTCACCATCCAAAGCACCGACCAATGTGGGGAAGAATAATGGAGATTTGACCGCTGGATTTGGACGTAATGAGCATGCCCAGGGAAGTTGATAACCCAGGATATTCATTGAGACGTCTACTCCTTGACGAGAGAGAGGAGGTTGGAATATTAGAAAGTGAAAGAGAAAAAGAGCTTTAGGAATGCTGTCAGCAAATTGCATTATCATTTAAAAAATAATTAAAACTTGACCTCATCACGACCAAAAAGGAATAAACACTTCCATTGCCAACGGAATCCCATTAGCCAGACACTAGTAAAGGGAATTTTTGTAAATTGATCATACATTTTATAAAAAAAAAAATAAAAAAGTGCGTATAAATTTACAAAAAGTTTTTATTTTCCCCCATCTCTCTCGAAGAGCTCAATTGTTGTCCGGAAACAATGTGCTAAAGTTTTTCGCAGCTGCCATTCTTTTTCATGGTAGACCATTGTTTGGAGGGGGAGCCTTAAATAACCAAAAAAAAATTTGTAAAGAAATAAACTCGTGAACTCAACATCATTATCAATATAAAACTTAACGTATTATGTTATGAGTATTATCTGTTTATACATCCTTCACATTGACTCTTATATTATCAATATAAGAAAATTCACATTGACTTTTATATTACCAATATAAAAATTCCTTTTCTTTTACTTGCTCCCCTTAAGTATGAGTCTTGAAAAGAAAATCTATAAAGATATAAACTAAGTGATCTAACCCAAAATGGTATTAAGTTATGTATCTTTTACACTTACACAACCACTAGTTAACCGTATATTTCTAATGTGGGATTTTTTTCCCCTATTTGCACTTCTGCTACAAAAGCAACTTTCACCTCTCCACTTTCTAAATACATGGTTGTTGTCCTCTAGAAGTTCCCGATGCCACATCATCGTCGTTGTCTTTTGGCATAACCTTGTGACTTCACTTTCATGACATATTGTAATCTACTAGGATTTTAGGGATAACAACATATCGCCAGACAGTCTAATCTCACATTATATCAAATAAATCTTTCATTATAGTGGAATCGGTTTCAGAAAAAAGACCATTTTGGGTTTCCTTCAATTATCCATTTGCCACGTGCTACTTTCCAATTTCCATTGATCCTCTTTGTTGACTTTGGAGTCACATCCCAGTTTTTTATTTTCTTTTTCCTTTTTCCTTTTTTTCCCTTTCATGCGAGCTAAGTAAACCTATAAAAGTAGTGGGTCTATATCTGTTTAATGGATTTATACGGTAAAAAAATTCTCTCCATTTTATTTTTTACGATAATTGAACTTAAATGTTAGAGTACTTAACTAATACCTTACTGTAATGACACGAGAATTACGATTAGTATATTTTATTATGGAAAATCTAACCATTTGAACAGCATGATTGCCTTCCCACTTGTGGAATCACGATTTTGGAAGACAGGAATCAAGAAATATCATCTAAAGATAATATATAATATAGAATGATTTTCCAAGTTTCCGTCCCGGCTTTTTCTTTCCATCATACATACAGTATGGGAACTGAAAATTCAACCTTAATTTTTGAGCAACTATATTTTAACAATTAACGGGAACATCATGTGACTCAGCATTTGGGATAAAGTTGTAACACTTCATTTATTTATATGAAAAAGAGTAATCATAAATACACTTCCATATGATTGGTTGCTTCATATATGCAGACAGTCTCTTTAGATAAATATTTTCTTGGACCACCAATCTTTTTTTTTTCCCTCTCAAATTGGAGAAAAAGTAGAAAACTCATTGTGTTTCCAAGTCTACACCCTCTTCCATTTATCTTCTTTTCTTCCTTTATTTTTTTAAAGATATTTCTATAATTTTACATAATTCTTTATTTTGTCTTTAGTAATTATTGTAATTCCTTTTATTTTCCTTCCCCCCTTATTCAAACATATAGGAAAGAATCAAATATCCTACAATTCTTTTTCCTCATTTTCTTTCTTTCCATATTCTTTTTTTTTTCTAATTCCCTCCCTCTTACCAAATAAAGTGTAAAAGTGTGAGTCTTTAGCCATAATTTTACTTATATGTGATATGATTTTTTTAATGCCAAATGATAAAATAATTAAAAATTATAGTAAAACCACTTTTTAATTAGAAAAAGCACCTTTTTTGAAAAGCTAGAATGCTTAACTTAAAAATGAGATTACGTGTGTATAGAAAAAAAATATAAGGGAGTATACTTACAATTTATCCAAATTTTTATATTGAGAACTTTTACATTTTGAAATGTATCATGTTAATTATACTATTATTATTAAATTTCTGTTTCCATTGTTCTCCTTGTTGAAATATAAACTTGATTTTGGGCTTATTAGTTTTAGGCCTTAGTTGTCTAAATAAAAGCCTAAATTCTAGAAAGTAAAATATGTTCTAGAAAAGTCCTTTCTAGAAGTCTATATATCCTAGAATAATCATTAGAAAAGTCTAGAATTTTATGGTTATTTTGTAATTATAAAGATAATTCTAGAGACTCACTTATAGTCATTAGATTAGAATTGTGATGGCATAATCCTAGCCATTGGTTGAGGAGGTGTCACTAGTATAAATAGAGGTGATGTTTTTTAGTTTGGATCAAGCAAAAAACAAAAAAAAAACAAGAAGTGGGAAATAATACAAGTAGCCTCTTTCTCTAAATTATCTCTCCTATTTTCAAATATCTCTTTCACTATTGAAATTTCATTCCAACAAAGTGGTATCAGAGCTTGAAGATCCTTCCTAAAGAGATGGCAAGTAGCAGTATGATTCCCTTTTAAGTCCCAACACTAAATAAAAGCAACTACGATAATTTGAGCATCAAGATGAAGGCTCTCCTTAGCACCTAAGATGTGTGGGAGATAATAGAGAAAGGCTACATTGAGCCGGAGAATAAGGGTAGTCTATCTCAAACTTAAAGGGATAGTTTGAGAGACTTAAGAAAGAGAGACAAGAAGGCTCTCTATCTAATCTATCAAGGATTAGATGACGATGCTTTTGAGAAGATTTCAGAAGCAAAGTTAGTTAAGGAAGCATGGGAGAAGCTTCAAATCTCTTGCAAGGGAGCAGATCCAATCAAGAAGGTACATCTTCAAACTTTAAGAGTTGAGTTTGAAACCTTGCATATGAAAGAAGGAGAAGTCATCTCTAACAACTTCTCAAGAGTCTTAACAGTGACCAATCGACTAAAGAGGAATGGCGAAAAGTTAGACGATGTAAAAATTATGGAGAAAATTCTTAGATCGTTAGATCCTAAGTTCAATCATATTGTTGCCATCATCGAAGAAACAAAAGACTTAGAAGCCATGACAAAGGAGCAACTTTTGGGTTCGTTGCAAGCTTGTGAAGAAAAGAAAAAAAGGAAGGAAGGGATTGAGGAGCAACTACTCAAGACGCGAGTTGGTACAACTAAAGATGAAAGAAATCGCAATGATAAAAGCCAACAAAGACGGGGATGTAAATATGGACATGAATGAGGTTGGAGGCCCAATAATGAAAACAACAACAACTTCCAAAGAGGAAAAAGCTCAACAAGAGGTTGAGGGAGAGGCAATCTTAAATCAAGGTATGATAAGACGTATATTAAGTGTTACAATTGTGAAAAGTTTGGTCATTACACTTCCGAATGTAGAGCTCCTAGCAATAATAGAGTTAAAGAGAAGGCCAACTACATTGAAGAAAGAAGTTAAGAAGATGGTACTTTGTTGCTGGCTTATAAAGATAATGAAAGAGGTGAAGATAATAGATGGTACCTAGATACAAGTGCAAGTAATCATATGTGTGGAAGAAGAAGCATGTTCGTGGAGCTTGATGAATCTGTGAGCGACAATGTGTCTTTTGGAGATGAATCTAAGGTAGCGGTAAAAGGTAAAGGTAATATTCTCATTTGATTAAAGAATGGAGAGCATACATTCATTTCAAATGTCTATTATGTGTCGAATATGAAGAGCAATATCTTGAGCCTGGGGCAACTCTTAGAGAAAGGTTATGATATTCACTTAAGAGATAATAACCTTTTTATAAGAGACAATGTTAGTAAGTTAATTGCTAAGGTGCCGATGTCAAGAAATAGAATGTTCGTGCTCAACATTCAAAATGATGTTGCCAAATGTCTCAAAGCGTGCTACAAAGATGCATCTTGGCTTTGGCATCTTTGATTCGGACATCTCAACTTTGGAGGTCTAGAGTTGTTGTCCAAGAAGGAAATGATGAGAGGATTATCTTGCATTCGTCACCCCAACCAAGTATGTGAAGGATGTCTACTTGGGAAGCAATTCAAGAAGAGCTTTCCAAAGGAGTTAAACTTAAGAGCTCATAAGCCACTAGGACTCATACACACGGATGTGTGTGGTCTAATCAAGCCAAGCTCACTAAGTAAGAGCAACTATTTCCTTCTCTTCATAGATGATTTCTCAAGGAAAACATGGGCATATTTCTTGAAGCAAAAATCCGAGGTCTTTGAAGTTTTCAAGAAATTCAAAGTTGCTGTGGAGAAAGAGAGTGGCTTAGTGATCAAAGCTATGAGGTTCGATTGAGGAGGAGAATTCACCTCAAACGCATTTCAAGAATACTGTGGGACTGAAAGAATATGTTGACCATCGACAGTCTTAAGATCCCCCTAACAAAATGGAGTAGCAGAAAGGAAGAATAGAACGATCCTTGACATGGCAAGGAGCATGCTCAAAAGCAAAAGACTACCAAAGGAGTTTTGGGCAGAAGCGGTTGCATGTGCAGTCTATCTATCTATCTAACCAATCTCCAATAAGAAGCGTTTGGGGAAAAACACTGCAAGAAGCATGCAGCAGAAGGAAGCTCGGTATTTCTCATTTTAGAGTTTTTGGAAGCATAGCTCATGTGCACATACCTAACGAGTAAAGAAGCAAGCTGGATGACAAAAGTGAGAAGTAGATCTTTATTGGTTACGACACCAACTTTAAAGGTTATAAGCTCTACAATCCTGATACTAGGAAGACAATCATCAGTAGAGATGTCATATTCGATGAAGAAAAAGAATGGGATTGGGGATTGCATAATGAAGACTACAATTTTTTCCCATACTTTGAATTAGATGGCATGGAGCAACTAAGGATAGAGCAAGCAAGAGAAGAGTCTACTACCCCACCAGCTTCACCGACTGCGAATTCTCAAGAAGATGGAAGCTTAAGTGAAAGGGTTCCATGCTTTAAGAGTTTACAAGATCTTTATGAGGTAACTGAAAATCAAGATAATCTTACTCTCTTTTGCCTCTTTGCCAATTGTAAGCCCATGAACTTTCAAGAAGCTGTGGAAAACAAGAATTGGAAAAATGCTATGGATGAAGCGATAAACGCGATCAAGAAGAACAATACATGGGAGCTAGCTTCACTTCCAAAAGGGTACAAGGTGATCGGTGTAAAGTGGGTGTATAAAGCAAAGAAAAATGCTAAAGGAGAAGTCGAAAAATACAAGGCAAGATTAGTAGCAAAAGGCTATAATTAAAGAGTTGGCATCGACTATGATGAGGTATTTGCTCCTGTTGCTCGATTAGAAACTATTAGACTAATTATTTCATTGGTAGCTCAAAATAATTGGAGGATACATCAAATGGGAGTGAAATCTGCCTTCCTTAATGGAGTTCTTGAGGAAGAAGTCTACATTGAGCAACCACAAGGCTACGAAATCAAGGGAAAAGAAGACAAGGTTTTAAAGTTAAATAAGGCACTTTATAGGTTGAAGCAAGCTCTAAGAGCCTGGAATGCTCGAATCGACAAGTATCTATAAGAAAGAAATTTCATCAAATGTCCATATGAGCATGCACTCTACATCAAAAATCAAAACGGTGATATCTTGATTGTATGCTTGTATGTAGATGACTTAATATTCATAGGTAGCAATCCAAGCATGTTTGGTGAGTTTAAGAAAGAGATGATGAAGGAGTTCGAGATGACCAATATTAGGCTCATGTCTTACTATCTTGGTATTGAAGTGAAGCAAGGAGACAAAGGCATCCTAATCACTCAAGAAGGCTATGTTAAGGGAGGTACTTAAGAAATACGAGATGGATGACTTTAATCTAGTCGGCACACCAATGGAATGTGGAATCAAGCTATCAAAGCATGAGGAAGGAGAAAGAGTAGATCTAACACTCTTTAAGAGCTTGATTAGAAGTTTGTGATACTTGACATGCATAAGGCTGGATATTCTCTATGCAGTTGGAGTTGTCATTCGGTTTATAGAGAATCCCACGACAACTCATTTGAAGGCGACAAAGAGAATTCTTTGCTATCTTAGAGATACAACAAACTTTGGCTTATGTTATTTTGTTTCTGATGATTACAATCTTATTAGATATAGCGATAGCAACTGGAGTGGAGATATAGATGACCGTAAGAGCACAAGTGGCTTTGTGTTCTACATGGGAGATACTGCCTTTACGTGAATGTTAAAGAAGCAACCAATTGTCACCCTTTCTACATGTGAAGCGAAGTATGTAGCTGCTACTTCATATTTTTGCCATGCAATTTGGCTCCGAAATTTATTAAAGGAGTTGAGTTTTCCACAAGAGGAGCCAATCAAGATTTGTGTAGATAACAAGTCAGCAATAGCTTTGGCTAAGAACCCAGTCTTCTATGATCGAAGTAAGCACATTGATACGCATTATCATTACATTCGAGAGAGTATTGTGAGGAAGGATGTGCAGTTGGAGTATGTGAAGTTTGATGATCAAGTAGCTGATATCTTTACTAAGCCTTTCGGGCAAAAAGACTTTGTGAAGTTGAGAAGTTTGATTGAAGTAACAAAATCAAGTTTAAAAAGGGGGGGGGGGGGGGGGTATAATCTTTAGAAAAGTCTAGAATTTTATGGTTGCTTTGTAATTATGAAGATAATTCTAGAGACTCACTTATAACCATTAGATTATAATTGTGATGGCATAATCCCAGCCATTGGTTGAAGAGGTGCCACTAGTATAAATAGAGGTGATGTTTTTGAGTTTGGATCAAGCAAAAAACAAAAAAACAAGAAGTGGGAAATAATACAAGTAGCCTCTTTCTCTAAATTATCTCTCTCATTTTCAAATATCTCCTTCACTATTGAAATTTCATCTCCTTTCCTTTGGAAGAGATGAAGCTTATTTCTTTACTACCTTAGTTCCTTTCTTCTTCTTCTTTTTTTTTTTTTTTTTTTTTTCCGTTTTCCATCTTACGTCATAATTATTCAAAAGAAGGTGAGTGTGATGGGCAATGTAATAGTTTTGGGAACCGCTAGAATTCAAAAAGGGGGTAGCCAAGCGTATCTTAGTTCAGTGGGTGATATCTTGTAGGATGTTTAACTCTACCAAATCCAAATTCCAATAGGATATGTTCTAATAAGGTTTAGAACGGATTTTCTTTTCTTTTTTCTTTTAAACAATGTAGGATATGGGTCAGGGCGCAGGAAAATTTTAATATTTGATGAGGAATTCAAATGTGATAATAACTATCATGCTTACATATCTATATTTCATATTGTTGTGTTTTCTCAAATTTTATTTAAAATTGCAGGAGTAATATGTAGTTTATCACTAAATTTTTTTGTAAGATTTAAATTGATGATTTTATTTTGCTATGCAAATTAAATTATTTTCAAGAATATTTATTTTTTCCATAAAAATATAAAACTAAAGTAATATAATAAAGCTATAACAGTTTATTCGGTAGGTTTGGATGAGCTTCGAAAACCTTATAACGAGTTTGGATTCTCTCAGTTTTTTCTTTCAGTTTTTATTGATTTACAAATCACTAGTGAGAATTGTTTAGATTTTTAAAATATAATATGATGTCATCATGACTTCATTTTCTTTTTTGTAGCATCAATTGTTGATTTTATGTGGCATTATTTTAATGGAGTCAATTAAAGGAAACCGATAATTTCGGAAAAAAAAAAAGAAAATCAATAAAAAATAAATTAAGAGGGTCTATTTTCCCTTATAATACTATCAGGCGACTCTTGATCACAAAGAACAGTTTAGGATTTGGGATAAGCACGAAAGAAAAGCATTAACAATCTAAAATAATGGACTACTGAATCCTACCTCGAGTTCGAATCCAGGACGTGGGTTCAAAAGTCTACTGTTGTCGATTTTCATGCTCGAAGATAATTAGGTATATATTCTATAACATCTTTTTACATAGTCTCGATTTTTATTGTTGGCCAAATTATGTTGTTGGCTTATATCCAATTCTGATTCAGTCTGTTCGCATTTTTAATAAAACGGAATTCCTTACTTGTCTTGGTACGACTCATACTTTTTTAATGTAGATATGCAGTCACTTAGTTCCAATCAAGTTATTTTAGATTTGAACGAAGTTGAAGTCTGTAGATTTTCGTCGATTTGGAATCTGCTTGAAAGTTGCCTTTTGAGCAAATAAATATGTTAGTTTCAAGCACCTTGGAATGTGATTCTTGAATTTGAAACATAAATCGCCCGAAGGAGACAAGCGATAATGGGCAACACCTACACGACAGGAAGATGTTCCACAAGACACACAGGACTTCTCTAAGATTTATGTTCGTATCGCTTATTTCATTCCACCACTAAGTGAGAGAAAGATTCAGTTGTTTTAATACGATACATGAATCCATTTAAATACTTGATAATGAAATTATTTATTCTTTTAAAAATGGTACCAATTATATTTTCACAAATAAAAAATTTGTTATTATTTATATATCATTTTTTTATTCATATAACGTATTAGTATTATTAAAATTTTTCTCTATAAAGTTGTCGACAATGGCATATGCCATCATTGTCAGGATCGCTTTTATGCCTTTAGAAAAGCTCAAGCAGCAGATATCACTTCTAGTGGACTTTGAATTTTGGCAGCTTAAGATAGCAACATTCAATTGGATTTACAAAATGATGAGTGTTTGATTTTGTTAAATTGTGTTAATAATTGCTATAGTTTCGTTTGCTCCTTGCTACCTTAAACATTGAGGGCAAGATATTCTCTAGGGGATGGGAAAGTGTTATAATCTTGGAGATTAGATAAACAAGTAGGTAAATTCTTGCAATTGATATAATCAGTTTGGTCATTAATGGTTAGAGGGTGTTGATAGTCCCTTTTTTCACTTGGCACTCTGGAAGCCATGTCTAAGTCACCAAATTTGCTTAACGTCTTCAGGCGACTCTCTCATCCCCAAAGTCTCATTCGCCTACCAAGTGCATGAGTCAGCTCAAGTCTACTCCATTACATTAAATGCCTATGCGAGGGCTCGGACAATCCTCGAGCACATCTTAAGCTCCTAACTCATCCTTAGCCTTGGATAGGGAAAGAAGCCAGATATTCTTCATGGGACCCATGGGCCACCAAATTCTTTAAGCTCGAGCTTTGTGTACTTGGGAAGCCTATTGCTAGTAGATCCTGAACATCAAGTCGAATTGTGCCCATTGTCCAAAGTTTAGCTTAGACAGCACCTTGTAAAATGGAACTTAGCTCTCTACTCTTTTCTCTCCTAATTAAATACTATATGATAATCTACTGTATGACCTATGAATCTAGCCCCCTAGATAATAGCAGTTGCCTACTTCATGTGATAGGCTCCTTCCTTGAGGCCTACTAATCAATACAAAGGAACTATTCTTTCTTGTATCGATTATGCCCCCGCTTTGGATTGCATACAAACCAATCCTCAAGTACTACAGGGCTCAATAGGTCAACTCCACTCCATATAAATAGGATATGGAGCCTTAACTAAAGGGATTTTGAACTTGTCTCCCAGCATCTACTTCTAAGCACTTTTAATCCTTATTTTCTAATTCTCTCATTATCAACTTGAGCATCAGAGGGTTCTCATTGACTATGTCATGTCTAGTTTTTTGCTACTCCACCACCATTATGATTGTCGGATCGCCAACAGTACATGTGGAGAGTTACTAAGGGAATAATATAAATAGCTTTTTAGGAAAGCCGAAAGTATTCATCTATTCACAATTAGATTGGAGAAAATTGTCTTTTCCAAAATTCTCTCTCCTCTCTCTATATTTCTAGGAGATCTCTCCTTCACCAATAAAGAACTAAAATTTCATTTTTCCAATTCATTACTGCTATCCTCCATCAACGTTTTTGAGCACTGTTGCTAGATTACTACTCCAACGTTCTGCAGATTGAAGGCAATCTGGATGCGACGTTTCAACTTCTGACGGCAACTATATAATACTGGAGATTCTGAAGAATTACGGGGCAATATAATACTGGAGATTCTGACGGCAACTATATAAAAAAGTAGCAAAACCTGGCTTTGGTATCTGGATTCTCAAGCACACATTCCCTTCCACAATAAATATGCAGTTTAGAACCAATTAGCGAAAGAGTATGCTCGCAGAAGTAGTTCGTTTTGGAGGAGATTTAACGCCTTCTGTCATCACTGCTATCCTCCATCAACGTTTTTGAGCACTGTTGCTAGATTACTACTCCAACGTTCTGCAGATTGAAGGCAATCTGGATGCGACGTTTCAACTTTTGGGGACCCGATTCTTCAATCTACTGGATTTAGTGGAATAGAATAAACTTCTCTGCTGGAATTGGGTTAGCATTAGATAGATTTAGTTCCAGGAAGGCAACAGTAGTAGGATTTGGTGATTTCTTGTGCTTCTGCTGGACTTTTGTGGATGCTGTCAGGGTTTCACTGACTTCATGGCGGAAGTTCGAACTGGTGAAAATCAGGAAGGGGCTAATGAGATAGCTAGATCACCCCGCAGTCTCAAGAAGTCCTTTGCGGAAGTGGTTGGCGAATCGATCACCCAACAAGGAACCATACTAGGGGTAAAGAAAGCCACAACGTTCAAGGGGGAACCTGCGGTACTGCTCAAGGATGAGGAAATTGATAAACTATGCTCCCCCCTGAGATACGCTTTGATTGGTTCATTCTCATACTCTAGGCCTTCAATGCAAGCAATCAGGGCTTTCTTTGTCGCTAGGGGACTAAAAGGATCGGTTGAATTTGGCCTTATCAATCAGCGACAAATCCTCATTCGACCAGCTCTACAAGAGGACTACATCAGGATCTGGGAGAGGAGGACATGGATGATCAATTCTTCTCGGATGAGGGTGATCAAATGGTCTACGAACGCTCACTTTAACAAGGAAAGCCCAATTGCTCCAGTATGGATTGCATTCCCTAATCTTCCAATTCATTACTATGACAAATCCATGCTTTTTGCATTAGCATCAGCATTTGGTACTCCATTAAAGCTAGATGAACCTACTGCAAACTTAACAAGGCCATCTGTGGCTAGAATTCTGGTCGAAATGGATGTATCCAAAAAAAGAAATGAAAGAATTTGGATAGGGACGGAAAAGGAAGGATATTTTCAGCATGTGGTGTTTGAAAATTCCTCTGATTATTGTTTAGGATGTTTTAAAATGGGACATGCCATAGAGTGGTGTAAATCTGGTGTTAATAAAGGTAAGGAAAAAGAAATTGAAATGGACAAAACAGAAAAGGGAGACAGCAAGAATTATCAGAAGGAAAATAAAGGCAAAACTAAGCAAATATATGTACCTAAACTGCATATTGAGAAGCAGGGAAGAGGGGAAAATGTTGAAGAGGGTCAGTGTTCCAAAACGAACAATGAATTTGAGAAAGCTGTAGTGAACAACAGGGATGGAAAAGAAGTTCCTCCCAATAATGTCGGGGATGATGTTCACAGTAAGACAAAGGCTAATGCTGTAGATCAGCTTTCCCAGAGAGAGTTTGATGCTACTGTGAATGTATCAGAACCAGATAAAATAACCAGCAAGATCATTCCAGTGGAAGCTAATACTGCAGAAGGAGTCCCCGATGCTCTTTCCTCCGATTCCAGGGATGCTCAGGACAAAGACCGAGGCAAGGAGGGAGAGGATACTGATGAATCGTCGGAGGCTGAGTATGACTCAGATTTCGACCCAACACCAAAAGTGCTAAAAGAAAGGGCATTGGACGACTTATATGTAAGTTCTTCAACTGCTGCCATAGCCAAGAACAAAGGTGCACATTCTGCTCCTTCTTCTCCCAGTCACCGCGAGGTAGGTGGAAACTTCTTTACCTCAATCAATGATTTACCATGAATTGCATGTATTGGAACATAAGGGGTATAGCGAATGGAAGGTCTTTGAAACGACTACACAAATTGATAATATTAAAGAAGTTGCAGCTGGTTATGATTAGTGAACCAATGACCCCCAGCTGTAACATAGAAAAAGTAGCGAAATCACTAAACTTTAAAAACTATAGATCTAATTTAAATTCGAAAATCTGGATTTTTTGGCATGATAACATAGAATGCAACTGTTTACATGATGCTGAACAATTTGTACACCTGTCATGTCGATTAAACAACTCACTTTATTTTCAAATCACTGCGGTATATGCGAAATGCTCAAGATCAAGTCGTAAAGATCTGTGGGAGGGTTTGGAGTCCATAGCTGATCAGAATAATTGTCCTTGGTTAGTACTAGGTGACTTCAATGTAGTACTATCTCCAAATGAGAGAAAAGGATGCTCAAAAAATGATGAAGGTTCAAGCTTAGATTTTAAGAATTGTATCAATAGATGTCAATTAGCGGATGCTGGATTTAAGGGATGTCCATTCACTTGGTCCAGAAAGAAAAGCCATGTGAGATTAGATAGAGCTCTAGTTAACAATGAATGGATTGTCAAATTTGAAAGCTTTAATGTAACTCATCTCAATAGAACATGCTCGGACTATGTGCCTCTCTTCGTGGAATTTTCAAACAAGGTAGGAGCAAGGGGCCGTAAGTTCAGATTTCAGAATATGTGGACAAGGCACCACTCATTCCTCAATTTAGTGGAGTCATCATGGAATGCAGATTGCAACTATAAAGGATTAATTAGATTCCAAATTAAATTACAAAGATTAAGTCACTCTCTAGCTAAGTGGAATAGAGAGGTGTTTGGCAACATACACAAAAAAGTCAAGGAGGCTGAAGAACGTGTTAATGAAATAGAAAAAAAGAATATGCTTGATGGACAGGAAGAATCATATATAAATTTACAGAAAGCGAAAAAGGAACTCGTGGAACTGATTGAACAAGAAGATATTTTTTGGAAGCAAAGAGCCAAAGTGAAGTGGCTGAGAGATGGGGACAAAAACACAAAATACTATCATGCTGTTGTCAAAGAAAGGAGAGCCAAAAATGCAATTACAAAAATAAAGGATAGCAGCGGTTCTTGGATTGTCGGGGAGGACCTCGGTAATTCTGCTGCAAATTTTTTTAAAGACCTGTTATCTAGAGACAGTGAAGTAGAGCCATTTAATTGTCCCAGTTGGGTGTCCAAGATTATTAGTGAGGAGGAAAATAAGAAGCTGGTGTCTGCTCCTACAGTTGAAGAAGTCTCTAAAGTGATAATGGAACTGGAAACTGATTCGGAGCCGGGGCCAGATGGTTTCGGAGGGATGTTCTATAAACACTGCTGGGAGGTCATCGGAACGGACTTTTACGAAGCAGTAATAGAGTTTTTTGATGGTTTCCCTCTTCCCAGATTTTATACAGCGGCCACCATAGTCTTAATCCCGAAATCAAACACTTCTACTCAATGGAAAGACTTCAGGCCAATCAGCCTTTGTAATACATCATCTAAAATTTTTTCAAAAATCCTTGGCAACAGGCTTAGTGATATCCTTTCTAGAATTATCTCTCCTAATCAATCAGGATTTGTGAAAGGGAGGAACATCCTCGACAACATTCTTCTGGCCCAAGAACTAATGCGTGATTTAAATAGAAGAGTCAGGGGAGGTAACATTATCATGAAACTTGATATGGAAAAGGCATATGATAGGATTGACTGGGTCTTTCTATTTTCTATGCTTGATAGCTTAGGATTTCACTGGAAGTTTACATACATGGTTAAGAGGATTCTGTGCAATAGTTGGTTTTCAGTGCTGGTCAATGGGAAATGTTCTGGTTTCTTTCAATCCACCAGGGGTCTGAGGCAAGGGGATCCCCTTTCTCCCTCAATTTTTATCATTGCTGCAGAATATCTAGCAAGGGGATTAGACTTCCTTTTTAAAAGATTCAGCTCAATAAGATTCAGGACATCATCGCAACAATGGATTTCCCATCTCAGCTTTGCTGATGACTGTATTCTGTTCTTGAATGGTGCATCTCCTGTTGTCACAAAAGTCATAACATTCCTTAAACATTATGAAAGAGTCTCGGGTCAAAAGATCAATATTCAGAAGAGTTCAATTTTAATTCCCGACAAATTTAAATCAGCTAACAAAAGGAAAATCAAAACAATTACCGGGATGAAAATTCAAAATACACCAATGGTATATCTTGGTTGTCCATTGGTGGTCGGTCCCAAAAAACGACATATATTTGACGCCATTTTTGGAAAAGTTTCTAATAAAATTAATCATTGGTCATCCCTGTGGTTATCTGCTGGGGGTAGAATCTGTCTCATAAAAAGTGTACTAACTTCACTCCCTTTATTCCTGTTCCAAGCTATTAAACCCCTCATATGGGCTATTAAAAAATTAGAGAGCATGTTTGCTAGCTTTCTTTGGGGAGACTCGAATGAATCAAAATCGACGCATTGGGCTGCTTGGGGGAAACTATGTCTTCCCACGAGTGAAGGCGGAATAGGAATTAGGTCTATGAGAGAGTTTTCACAGGCCTTGGAAATTAAACTTTGGTGGAAAATAAGGAATGAAACATCTATTTTCACAGAGTTTATCAGCTCCAAATATCTGAAAGGGAAACACCCAAACGAAATGGTGGCTTCAATGGACTCTTCTCCTCTTTGGAAGAGGATTCTAAAGGCCAGGGAGTTAGGTGAGAAATACATTTATCATGGGTTGGGGAAGGGCGAAATAAGTTTTTGGTATGATCAATGGCACCCACGAGGTCATCTATTTCAACTAACACCAGTAACGTACCCAAGGATTTTAGTCAAAGACCTTTGGATTAATAATCAATGGGATAGGGACTTAATAGAAAGGATCCTTCCCAGTGAATACATAGAAGAGATGTTGTCTTTATCCATTATCCCTGGGGCTAAGGACACAGTACTTTGGAAAGAGTCTCCAAATGGTCTTTTTTCAGTCTCCAATTCCTGGAACCTGATAAGAAGGAGAGCAAACGAATCGGTTATCTGCCCTCTCATCTGGAATAAATTTCTCCCAACTAAGATTTCATTCTTCATGCGGAGAGCTGTGAGGTCTTTCATTCCTACGGATGATAAACAATGTGCTTGGGGAAGATCAATGGCTTCTCAATGTGAGTCTGCTGCACATGTACTATTAAAATGTAATTATGCAAAGGAAGTTTGGAACGGCATTGGTAAAATTTTTGGAATCTTACCTTTCCCTAATATTAATCATATAGATGTAATGTTAAAATATTGGAAAAGTAAGACGGGTAATATTTCAAACCACATTAGGACATTTGTGCCATCAATTACAGTGTGGCACATCTGGGGTGAGAGAAATAATCGAAAACACAGAAATTTAAGGAAGAATGCAAAGGTAATTGTTAATGATATTATTAATGATTTGTTAATGTTCGGAAAGGCATGTCCTCTATCTAAGAAACAAATCAAGGATGATGAGTTAATCTTTAAGAATATAACCTATAGTAGAAAAAAAGCAATTCGTAAAATTACTACATGGAATGCTCCTCCCCCCAATGTGGTGAAACTCAATGTTGATGGCAGCCTCGTTAATGGTAAATGGGGGGGAGGTGGTATCTTAAGAGACTCCAAAGGTAAATTCTTATGGGGATTCGGATTCAAAACCGAATCTAAGTTTATTGATATTATTGAACTACTTGCTCTTAAAAAAGGACTAGAGTTATGCAGGAAGTACAATGTAAAGAACATATGCATAGAGACAGACTCCATGGTTGTGTCCAAATGGCTTTCTTCAGAAGTAACAAGGTGGGATGTCTGGAATGATATTTCATGGGCAAGGAAGATGATCAAGGAAGTCAAGGCACAGGTAACACACATCCTAAGGGAAAAGAATAAGGCAGCGGATTGGATAGCCAAGGATGCTCGGGAGAGGCAAGAGGATTTCACATTACTCCATTTTGAAGGCTTGTCTCCTGATCTGAAAATAATTCTCAATAAAGAATTAGAAGGTATGTAGCATTGTAGTAATTTTAGTGCACAGCTAGTTCTCTCTAGTAACCATTCTCATTGTAAGGGGAGTAGTACTTCCTTGTTTATTTCCTACAAATATATCAATGTAAGGAATATAGTACATCCTTATTTATATTTTCATGCAGGTCAAATATGTAACAAAGAGGTCAAGTATAAGCCCCCCTCTTCATTGTAAATCTTTAATTATTAATAAAATTAGGGCTGGCGACCCCCCATACCCCCCGGTAATCGGGTTTTGCCAATTAAAAAAAAAAAAAAAATACTAAAGCTATGATAACGATCATTTTGCAGTGGAAGTTACTCTTGATATATATTGGAAGATTTGATTAATTCATCTAGTTATGTGTTTTAGGCTCGAGATTGTATAAGTTGACAATCCACAGTTACAATTGGATTTTACGTAATTTAGAGCATTTCATATGTGGGCAAATTGCAAATATGCTATTTTGTTTTATTCTATGTGCCTTAGCTCCCTCGTGAATTTTTTTGGTGAGTGTTTAAACTTTCAAATCTTTACAAAAAATATTTTTATATTCTATTATACTATCCCATCCTAAATAACTGAAAATATTAATTAAAAAAAACATTGCATAAAAGCAGGAAAAAGGGAGAGAAATTCTGTTTTTATTATTTTAGTTTTTGAGTATATCGTCTTGTTGATTTTTTTAATTGTTTTTTAAATTCTCATTATTTTTTAATGGTAAAAAGGTCATATAGTGGTCTAAAAACACTTCTTTTTTTTTTTTTTTTTTTTAAGATCTAAGATATACCCTCGATTTTAAATATAAATGTTAAACACAAATAAATCAAAAGTAGACCATGTGTCGTGCATATTTGAAGATACGGCATGGATTACAGAACAAACAGTAAATGATACAAGCTGCAAAAGTAGACTACATGTTAATAATAAGACAACAAAACTAAAAACATGCTTCTCTTTTGTCGTATCCCCGAATAACATACAAGAAAGAAAGAGGGGGAAAAAATAAAAGAAAAAGTCAAGTGAAATAAACAGGACATCTTTTATTTTTTGAACTAGCCAAGATCAAGCCATCAGCACCAACACCAACATCGCAATTAGCATGCATCTTGTGATGCTTACTATTCCATGTCGAAATCTTAAACCGAATGATCGAAGTCAATTCAAATCGAAACACTACGTTCCCATGTGCACGATCATTCTGAAACTCCGTCCAACGTTGGCTGTTCACATTCAGCGTAGACCCACTCAGGACGTCCGACACGAAAGTCGTAGTCTTAGGTTGTTGATAGAATGGAGACAACAACGATTTCGACCCGATCTTCTGGTCCTTGTAATAAACCCCACCCTCCGTGGAATCGTAATATATCCCAATGTGTTGGTTCGAATTTCGAGCTGTTACGTTGAAGGATATCTCAGCATTTTCGAATCCGCTCTCTTGGTTTAATCCCGGGACTGAGAATTCATTCATGTAGATCCTAGGACGATGTGGTCGTAGACTAAGCCACAGCACAAACGTGATGATCCCTACAACAAGAAGAAACATTAGGAAAATCGAACATATCAGCATGGAGATGCGAGTGGTGAGGCTCTCTTTCACCCGGTGGACGTAGTATCGGACGGTATGGTGGCGCTTGAGGGGTGGTTCTCCCGCGATGTATTGGATTGGCAGTTCATTCTTACCGCCGTTCCGCATTTTTGTGGATGGAAAATTGATTTGGGAGATGGAATTTTGGGATGAACAGGCATTTGTATATGAGTTGTTTTTGTACCAAGCAAGGTGGCTTGGAAGAGAAGGTAGCTCAAGGGAGAGAATTTATGTTCGTTTTTGCATGGACTAAGAAAAGAATAGGCCTAGCCGGTGGTTTTAGTATTCGGATATGCAACAGACGGATAGGATTCAGTACAAGCAATGCAACTGCTTCTGTCTTAAGTTTTGTAACCTTAACCATCTGCCCATTTCTTTCCATTTTAACTATCTAAAAGCTAGACACTTTACTCTGGTGCTAAGCATAAAGTTGAATGGAGAGGATGAATATAGCAATGCTTCTTCGGAAGGAATATCTTTTTGTTTGTAGAATATCTCTCTTTCTCTAAGAAGGATAATCCAAGCAATTCATATAGTATATATTCTTTTTCTGATATATTAGGATAGCTGAAAAGAGATAAAGTTTTCTTATTTCTAAATGATATATTTATTTATATTCATTCAATCATATATTGTTATATATGTCTAGATGAGTAAAAAATGACTTATATATTTTAGTATATGATTGAAAATAAAATGGATCAAATGGGTATGACGGACAGAAAGTGAGATGGTTAATTTTAATGGTGAATGTGAATGGATATAACTTACCAGGACACAAACACTATTAAGGGTTTGAGCTTAAAATAGGGTTCGATACAACTCATGAACATTAAATGTTGCTCAGGATTCAAATGAAGGTTAGATGCAACTCACTAACCGGTTCAAATGAAGGGTTTCACCACAATCTTAAGGTCAAGATCAATAAGAACATAAGAGAGATTAAAGAGCTTGATCTATACTCGATAATACGGCAAATGCTAGCTTAAGAGTAGCCTTGCTCAGAAAGGGAAAGATTCCAAAATGCAGGACTATACTTTTTTTTGTCTAATTTCGTATATCTGTGTCTATCTTTGATGTTTACAAATGTTGCTATTTATAGTGAGTCCTAAATCCTAGTGGCAAAACCGTAATTAACATACAAAGCCTTAAACCCTAAAGAATTAGGCCCATAAATAAAATAAAGGAAAATATGTACAAGAATATAAAACTGTGCGTTTTATAAGGGAAGTTAACATGCAGTTACTCAGCATGTCCTAAAAGGAGTAGTATTTGAATTGAACGGGATCGGTAGTTGGATGTACGGGTTCAGGAAGGAGTCCCTGAAGTCTTGCAGTGTTTGGCCGAGACACTAGAAAGGTTGGCCCATAATTGCCAAGTTCTAGAATCAGTCGGCATGAGTCTCTTAGTGCTGTATCGAATGGTTATTTTGTCTCAAGTACTCAGCCTTGTGGTATCTCGACACTTCAGTTGACGATAGTTTTGATACTGAGTGTTTATCTTCCTTCCTTTCATCCTTCCGGCTTCAGTTCGGCCTTGGCAAGCATTGTTAGGCTTCGGCTTCGGCTTCAGATAGGTTTGCCACAACTTGGATGTAGTCGGAGGCTAATTCCCATCATTACCATGGGTCTGAAAGGAAGTCGTCCTCAATGTTAAGTGTTGAGCACGGGCTGGGATGTTAAATAAGCTCCTTCTCCCTTTTCGCTTTACCATGGGTGCCAAGTGTCTCTGGATTTCCTTAATGCTCATCGAGGTTAAGAGATAGTTTTTCCCATCCTTCCAAATATTGTAAGTGTTGAGGAATTCGTCATGGATCACTTTCCAATCAAACTCCCATGGTTAGCCAAGAAGTAGATTCACGGCATTCATAGGTTCCACATCGAAGTTGATCTCATCCCTGTATTGTCTAACCTTGAATGTTATCCATGCTTTTTTATGCACATGGACCATACCTTTGCCATTAAACCATTTTAGTCCATAAGGTTGGGGGTGTGGGTAAGTTGGCAATTTCATCTTTTCTACTCATTCGGCAAAGACGATATTAGTGTAACTACCTCCATCAACAACCAGGAAACAGGTCTTCTTATTCAATAAACACCGTATGTGAAATAAATTTTCCCTTTGTCTAGGATTTGTCTTTAGGTCAGCTTATGTCAGTGTAGCTAAGAGTTTATTCAGGTCTTTGACATAGATATCTTCTTCTATCAACTGGTCTTCCAAACTCTTGTCACTTTAACTCTCGATTTGAGCCTTGGGCCCTTCGCCCTTCAAGACCATGACTCTCTTATTCGGGTATTAGGACGCAATGTGTTCATAACCTAAGCATTTGAAGTATTTCACATCTCGAGCCTTGTTGCTAGGTGCTTTTTCTTTCTCGATAACCTTCTTTTCGGCATGGATAAGTTGGATAACCTCTCCTTTCTCCATCCTCCTCTTTAGCCCTTTTCTCTTGGCATACCTCTCAGGCTTAAGGCCGTCTTGTTGAGGTTGGCTACTCAACCTCCGATGCCTCCTCCTCCTCTGTCTTTCTACTCTTAATGCCAAATTGATTAGCTTGTCCAGAGAATTGAACAACTACAATTCAACTATGTCGGCAATATCATCTTGGAGTCTACTTAGGAACCTAGCAATGGTGTGGTCTATGGCTTGGTAATCTTACATCTCATCATCTAGGTCTTAAACTCTTGCAAATACTCTTCAACAGTATTTCAACTTTGTCTCAGGTGTTGGAACACATGGAGCATCTCTTACTTGAAGTAGGTCGACACAAAGCGCTAATTCATCAATCGCTTCATAAGCCTCCAAGTTCTTATTGGCTCCTCTCCTTCAACATCTCACTTGGCAACTAACTTATCCCACCAAAGGCTTGCATATTCAATAAGGGATAACAAAGCCAGCTTAACCTTTGTTCGATCATTACACTCATAGCATTCGAACAACTTCTCGACTTAAGGAATCCAGTCAAGGAATTCTTCAGATTGACTACTTTCACTGAAGGTCGGTAGTTTTAGCTTGACATTATCAAGTCCTCAACTAGGTGCTCGGGCTTCATTCCTTGCATTCTAAGTTGGTCAATTTACCTCAGCTCAACCACTTCTATTAGAGCTCTACTTGGCCATGTTCCTTCTCAACCTTGGCTCTCTTATCCAGGCTTTTTGATTTGTTTTGGAGTCAACACTCCTTTCATTTCTTCTTCTTGACTTAGGTTAGTTTTCTCTCCTTCTAGGCTTGACAGCTCTTCTCAGCTGGCATTCATCATGATCAAGTTCATTAGAGCTACTCCTATTGATAGGTATTCGTTCCCTTCTTTCTTTTTGGCCATCACATCTGCAACCTCTAACTAATTTGACGAGTTCTTAGATAGAGTCAGTGAGATTTTGAATTTGATATTCTAGGTTATTAACATATCACCAATATTGTTGACAATATCCTTTGACATTCTTGTCTATATAGTAATTTTCTAGAAAATTGAGTAAACAACAAAACACAATTATAGTAGGCCAAAAACAACCACTA
Source organism: Lumnitzera littorea (assembly GCA_024138015.1). Classification (NCBI taxonomy): domain Eukaryota; kingdom Viridiplantae; phylum Streptophyta; class Magnoliopsida; order Myrtales; family Combretaceae; genus Lumnitzera; species Lumnitzera littorea. The sequence goes on from JAMXBB010000011.1 coordinate 92,669,666, forward strand.
CTCAGCTTCTGCAGCTATCACTATTGACAATCACTTTTATAACAACTAGAATCAACTACTGAAACTAATGTTACTGGACTCAATTACAGCACAATACCACAATTGCTAAAAATATGAAAAACGCACTAATTATGGAATGATGATTATAAGAAATGTTCAACCCACAAATTAACTTTGAAGAACACTAGCACGCGTATCTCCCCAAAGCTCTGATACCAATATGATACGGATCAACGACAATGTATCTCAAAAACTCAGAATGGGTATGATGGACAAGAAGCGAGATGGTTAATTTTGATGGTAAATGTGAATGGATATAACTCACTAGGACACAAACACTATCAAGGGTTTGAGCTTGAAATAGGGTTCAATATAACTCACGAATACTAAATGTTGTTCGGGATTTAAATAAAGGTCAGATGTAACTCACTAACCAATTCAAATGAAGGGATTCACCATAATCTTAAGGTCAAGATCGATAAGAATGTAAGAGAGATTAAAGAGCTTGATCTATACTCGATAATTCGGTAAATGCTAGCTCAAGAGAAGCCTTACTCAAAAAGGGAAAGATTCCAAAACGCAGGAATGTGCTTTTCTATCTAATTTCGTATATCTATGTTTATCTCTGATGTTTATAAAAGTTGCTATTTATAATGAGTCCTAAACTCTAGTAGCAAAACTATAAATAGCATACAAGGCCTTAAACCCTAAAGAATTGGGCTCATAAACAAAATAAAGCAAAACATGTAAAGAATACAAAATTGTGCGTTTTACAAGAGAAGTTGGTATGCAGTTACTCGGCATGTCCTAGAAGGAGTAGTATCCGAACCGAACGAGGTCAGCAGTTGGATGTACGGGTTCAGAAAGGAGTCCCTGAAGTCTTGCAATGTTTTAGCTGAGACATCAGAAAGATTAGCCCATAATTGTTGAGTTCTAAAATCAGTCGGCACAAGTCTCTTGGTGTTGTGCTGAGTGGTTCTTTGGTCTCGAGTACTTGGCCTTGTAGTATCTCGGTACTTCGACTGACAACAGTTTTGATGCTAACTGTTTATCTTCCTTCCTTTCATCCTTCTAGCTTTTGCTCAACCTCGACTTCAGATAGGTTTGCCTTAGCTTGGATATAGTCGAAGGCTAATTCCCATTAGCTCTAGTGATGTAGCTTTGGCATTGTCATATTTTGATGCCTTCATCACTAGCTCGGTCTATAGCTGAGAGACCAATGCCTTTAATCAATCACTAGCTCGGTCTATAGCTGAGAGACCAATGCCTTTAACTCGGCATTCTCCCTTTCAAGGTCAACCTTGGCTTCCCTCTCTTCGTCCAGTTTCTAGGAGAGTTGGGCCTTAGTCCTCAGCTCATCCTTAAGCCGAGCCTTCGAGTTGTCAGCTTCCTTAGTATTCTCTTTAACAGCGATGCTTCCTCGCTTGGCATCTTGGAGCTTCGCTTTGATCCCAGCTACCTACACATAAAAGTGGCGTAGGTGCTGGTTAACCTTAATGAACTTATCTAAATGCTTATTGGAAGAGGACTTTGCTTCCTTTAAGCCATTCTTGACACTAGATAACGTTGCTCTAAATCCCTTTACCTCTTTCCGTACGGCGTCGTAGTTGCTTAGCTAGAGCAATAGTTGGCCATGTTATTTCAAAGAAATATAAACTGAGATTAGATCAGTGATGACAAGAAAGGACATTAATGGAAAGAGGAGAAAACTTACTTATCGAATGAGTGAGCTTAAGTGACCTACCATCTCCATAGGATCGTCTTCTCCTACCTTCGACAGCTTCGTAAGGATGGCTTAGTTGCTAAGGGTATAAGACTCCAGTGAGGGCTGATAGCTAAGAGTTCGGTGATGTAACGTAATGTCCTTACCTTGGATTTCCTACTTCGACTTTAGTAGCTTCCCCTTAACCCTTTTATTTTCAGCCTCGAAATTGCGAAAGCACAACTCTTCATTATGGGAGACATATGATATGTCCTTAAACGAGTCCGACTCAATCCTTAGGAACTTGAACTTGTTGAGAATATAAAAAAATTTGACCTTAAGCTCATTAATACACTTATAGGGATGAGCCATTGACTACTCGTACCAAGTTGCTTGGCTTAGGGGCATCTTCCCTACAGTCTTCTACTTCTTTGTCCTAAGTGTTGCTTCCTTAGTTGTTTTAAGGGCCTTCCTCTTCTACTCAGTTACCTTAGATGGAGTGCTAACCTCGGCCCCCTCCTCCTCTCACCCTTATCAGGAGGGGCAAGCATCTCTATGTTTGACTCATTGGTGTTGATGGGTTTGTCTTCTACAATAATGGGCTCAAAAGTGGGGACTAAGGTAGTGAAAGGAAGAGCCATACTTACAGGCTTGGCAGCTAATGGCTTTACTCAAGAACCAAAAGGAATCCCTTGAGGTAAAGTTACTAACTCAACCTTGTTGGTCTCCCAAGCCCTTGACCTCAGTTATACGACATTGCCCTTAAGGTTGGAGGCTTTCGTGGTTGGCTTTAACTTAGCCTACCAACGCCTGATCAACTCATCCACCAAGGGATGGGGAATCTCTTCGGCCAATCTCTTGCCTGTAAGGAATCAAGCGAGCAGTTAGGAAAAGGAAAACAAAACAAAGACAAAATATAAAGTACTATCATTTAACAACTCCACTATGACTAGCACAGACAAGCAAGAACCTCCCCCCCCACCCCCCTCTTCCTTTATTCCTCTTAGAAAGGACATTTGACGAAGCATAACTTTACACATTAGCATGACAGATGAAGCCATTAGTAAAAAACGAATCTATATCTTTGACCCATTTCTTTACTACATTTTTCTTCATGCTAGGTAAGAGCTTGGAGATCGGATACTTTAAGTATCTCTCCATCGTCTCTGTGGCATTTATTTCATTGTCATGTTTGATGGCCATGAAAGCTTGAATCTCCCTCTCGGGCTTGGCATCCTTTAGCCTAAGCTCCTTTTGGGCTCTAGTTTGGTCCATCTTAGTTAGAAGTTTACCTCCTCTAATAGCTTTACTATTATGTAGTTGTCTTGTCAACCTTTAGCAGAGTCTGCTAAGCCATAGAATAGCTTCTTCCTCGAATGAGACTGGAGGTACAGCCACTTACCTACACTTTTCCACATGTAGAAGTGTTTGAAAAGCTCGATGGTGGCCTTTATCACCAAGTACTCACATAGCCTTTGGAAAGCTTTCAACACCTTCAACCTACTGGAGGTACCTATGCTGGATTATATTGATGAAAGTTGAAAAGCTCCTTCTCAAAGTTGCTCAACGGGAGGTGTTACCTATACTTTAGGCACTTCTCAAATTCGGTAAAACGCCTTTCGGTTAACAAGGGCACCTTTTCCTCCTTCCTTGCCACCTGTACCATCTAACTCGGGATCGGCTCAACTATAAAATTGTTTAAAACCTAGCTAGGAGCAAAGGCCGTGCTTTCACTAACTCAATTACTTGGACCCTTGCCTCTCCCAAGCGCCTCAAACAAATCTTTGGCTACTGGTAAGTGAGCATATACATAAGGGTCCCTCGGGATGGCATTAATCAACCTAGCCTTGTTCAATGCCTCTACTATTATTCTTGTAGCATTGTCAAGTTGTGTTATACTATCTGACTTATGTTAGTTGACATGATTGATAAGGAAGCAAAAAGGAATGAACTTTTGAAGAAAAGTTTGTCAGAGAGAGTTTCAAAGAAGATTGATGAAAAGAGAGAGTAAAATCTGCAGTGAAGAATTGCGGAAAGATGCTCTCTCTAAACAATTGTGGTATTTATAGGCCAAATGCTTTAGGAAGTGTATCGGCGATTATAGGATTTGTATAAGCAAAAATCCCTTGAAATGCTGCAATGCGAACATGTGGATGCCATTTTGATTAGATGGCCACATTTGAAAGACAAAGCGAATGTAGCTGCATGCAAACTTGCTATGATAAGACACCTGTCACTATGCATTAAGTGCATTGAAAAGGGGTACGATAAAGTAAGAATGTGAAAAGTTACTTTCACAAGAAGTTTCCCCAAGGCTCCTTCTACTTCTACAAGAAGTTACTTTCATAAGAAGTTACTTTCACCTAAGCCTCAAATCAAATAAAGCATACTCGTGCGAAGTCCAATTTACACCTACAAAGATCTTGATGTCAAGTCTGATTTTTTGATTTATTTCATTTAAAATTAATTTCCCCATTTCCTGATTAATACTAAACCTTAACCCATTTAATATTAATCATCGACTAAAAAAATTGAGAAATTCTGGTTTCTTATTGAAAATAATTTTTAAAGTTGCCACTCGACTGAAGTAGGGAAAAGAAAAAGAAATCGTAACCAATTGGGTGGATTGATTACGATTTAGGTACCGGTCTTTGATTTCAATTTTAAATGAAGAACCAGAGGGTTCCAACTTCGGAGGCTAACCTATTAAACCCTTAATGGATACCACTATCTATTTACCGAAATTAGGATTATTCTTCTAATTATAATATTTAAAAAAATAAATAAAAATCAAAAGAAAAAGAACCTAAGTTTCTACAGATTTTATCGTCGCCCCGAAGGTGCCTACGTACCCGTTAGCCGGGATCAGACAATCGTAGTTCTTTCCAAAAATTTTAATATGTTGGTTCTTTTTATAAAAAAAAAAATAATTGGTTGAATTTGTGTTTTTATTAACCATTTCATTTTTATTAAGAAAAATCCTTAAAAGCCTAATTTTTATTCCTAATTATAAAAAAAAAAAACCTAAAAACCTAATTTTTGAAAAGTCCTAAATTAAGATTTTTATTTAAAAACAACTAAGTGATAATTTTTTTATTTTCAAGAAAAACTCTAAAGATTTTATGAAATATGCAATGTTCTACATGATGAATCTTTTATATAGAAAAGATGCTTAAAATATAAAAAAGAAAAAAAATTCCTAATCATGAGAAAGATATCTAAATCATAGAAAAGACATTTAAACCATAGAAAAAATGTCTAAAGCATAGAAAAAATGTCTAAACTATGAAAAAGATGTTTAAATGATAGAAAAGAGAAATCTAAATGATATAAAAGATGTCTGAATCATAGAAAAGAAACCTAAACAATGGAAAAAATATATAAACTATAGAAAATAAGCCTAAATTATGGAAAAGATGTCTAACCATAGAAAAGATGCTTAAACCACAGAAAAAAAAATCTAAATTATAGAAAAGATGTCTTAATCATAAAAAAGAAACTTAAATAATGGAAAAGATATATAAACTATAGAAAAAAAAATCTAAATTATAGAAAAGATGTTTGAACCATAGAAAAGATGTCTAAACTATGGAAAAAATGTTCAAACCATGGAAAAAAAATCTAAACTATGGAAAATAAGTCTAAACTATGGAAAAGATGTCTCACTGTAAAAAAAAAGTCAATTAAATATTTTTTTTTATTTTATGAACATCAAAATGATTTTTTTTAATCTAAAAAACCTTAACATGCCTAATACAATTTTTCAAAATTAATACAATATGCAAAGAGCAAGATTTTGTAAAATGTGAGATTTTATAAAAACGTTATTTTGAAAATATGAAATCTAAAAAAAAAAAATTAAAATTTAACTTACCACATATTCACTAGATACTAATGCTATAACTAATTACTAGCAATTAAAGATACGATAAAGAAAAAATTAGTACAAGTCTTAAAAACAACTACGCATATACTAAGTGAGATAAAAATAAATAAATAAGACAAGCTATAGACAATAATTAAAAACCACTATGATGTACTTGCAAGGCAAAGCATGCAAAGCTAACGAAAGAGAATAGATTGGATCCCCAGTCCTATCGTGCGCATAACTATATAATTAGTCTAAGGAGTGGGTTCGAACATGTTTTTAACAAATGTGTAATTGTTCTTTTTGCTCGCACCATGCAACCCCTATTTATAAAACTCGAAAACAAATCTTTTGAATCGAATCGAATCGATAAAGATCCAAAATAGATTTGAATCTTACAAATCTTGATTTTATTAAATTTAATGTCATTATATTAGATTTGTTTTTTTTTTTTTTTTCGACAACTATTTAGTCAAGATTCCATCAAATTAATTTTTTCGAATTTTTTCTTTTTAAGTTTTTTTTTTCAATAATTTTCTATTTTTTTTCTTTTTTATCATTTTTCAATATTTTTTATTATTTTCTAAATTATGAACCTAAAAACAAAAATTATAACTACTATGGGCAAAAATCGAGTGTCTACACTTGAGATGACAAACCCTATTGAAAATGTATACATCTTATGTGTGTGTGTGTGTGATGATTATAGTATTATTTTTGTTAGCATGTTATATAAATTTACATCTTAAGTTCGTGTTATTATAATCATCGACTATTGGATATATAAATAATTATAAGTACATTTTCAATTTCACTATTCCTTGTTATTTAAAATTTCTTATATCTATTTGTCATCTGTGAAAATAATATTCAGTACAAGGGATTGAAACTTTTGCAACAAAATATTGCATTGAAATATATATATATTGTGACGGTTTTGCTTTTCTAATGCAACGAGCTAACTACTACAAAAAGGTATCTACATCATTTGTTTTTTTCCTATTACAACAACATTTTGTTTCCTTATTTTTATTAGTGATAGCTTTTGGCAATTTATGATTATTTATTAATCATATATACTACATGGTTGTTAGTGCCCTTTATTTGTAAAATATGTTTTCTTTTAATTCTATATTCAAGCAAAAAAAAAAATGCATAGAATTTTATTAGTGTATTTCTATGTGATGTCATTACAATAATATATAAAATATACAACAACAATTTACATACATTTTTGCAATAACTAACTTGTAATAAATCCATAGGGAAATTGACGGTTATAAAGTTAGTATTTACAAATAAAAATAACATAATCTTAATACTTGTACACGAAATCATAACCAAGAAAAGCTTAATAAAATAAAATTTGATCAAATATAGCAATCTAAACATTAACTGTCTATGTAACATTGTGATATTAAGTTAAACCATATCTTAATGGTATACTACCATTAATGATAATGTCCCTAAAGATACAATCAAAGAACTTGCATATAAAATTTTGGTGTTAATAAAAAATAAATGATGTCGAAATATTTGCTTTCTCCATGAAACCAACTCTTTATACGTAAACGGGTTTCCACACTTTCTAATTTCAATGAGCTATGGATTGATCAAGAATTTGATAGTGTACTAAATATGGATTCTAAAACTCTCATAAATATTAATATACTTAAGATATCATATGTCATTTTCGTAACTTGAGGATATTAAGATTAACCAGTATTCTAATAACTCCAAATACTTGATTTGACCATCATATGCCACCTATTATACAAATATAGTTCTAATTCAACTTTATTGTCACCTTTAAGCGCTCGCACACTCTTAAAGGATTGAGTTCCTAAATAAAGTAAAAATTATAAGTACCATAACAAATGAAATAAATTTAAACCTAGCATATGTACTTGTAAAAAGTAAAATTACTTGTAAGTCATATTTTCATTTATCATTAATAGAATCTTGAGCTCTTGGTTTATCATTATTAATCTTTGGAATTATACTTATGCCATATCTTTCTTTATGTATTCATAAGAAAAGAGAAAATAATACTTTTTTAACTTTCAAAATATTTATTATTTTAAAATTAGACAAGTTCACTTATTAAACCCTGAACATATTTATAGGACTTGTTTAATAAATAGGTTTATAAACAGGTTTATGGGTTGAACCCAAACCCGAACCCAAACCCCAACTTAAACACGAATTTTATCGTGGTTAAATGAGTCAAATACATTTGTGCCTCATGTTGGCTTTTTCATACACAAACATGTTTATAATTATATCATATTGTGTTCAGGTTTACGGGATGTGTCTTGAATTGCCCTCTTTACACTAAACACCAAAAAAACCTCACTAAAGTAGCCATATATAACAACTTTCTTCAGGTTTTAATGATATTTTTGGGCATTTATACCATTTTACAAAAATTACAAGCAGAAAAAGTCACTTGTTGTAAGTTTAGGACATCTATTTGCACATGATGCACAGTATAAGAGATGTATTTGCAATTTTTTCTTAAAATAATGAACTTCATTAGTAAGTTAATAAAAGAAAGAGTAAGTGTAATTTCTTCTAGTTTGATGGGTTTCAAAATATGAAGACAAAGATTAACCATATGATCCATTTGGTTTAAAGAATACCTATTTCATTTTTTTCTTTTGAGAAACAATTTGTTTGCTAATTTTCATGGCTTTTACATTGCACAAAAAAAAATAAAAAAATAAAAAAAACCCTATTATTTTAGAAAGGCCATTTTAAAATGGAGGTATTAGTCATTCAAAGCATATTTTAGGACAAACAATCAATTTCCCAATGCCATTCCCCATTTTTTTTTATCAACTTTTGTAGCCTAATCTTGACAAGTTGTTGTATACCACATAAAGATCATAGATTGGCTCTCTTGCTACTTATCGACCTTTTATACGATATACAAGACTACTATACTAACTAATTACCTAGGAGTTTTGAAGGTTAAGATAATATTGTAGCGATTGTAATAATATAAATTTTTATACATTAATCTAGTAAATAAAAGAGTATGAGACTCTAAGTTCCCTAAATAATAGTAGTCTAGCTACAATAACCGAAATAGCAATCCTACAAGGCTATTAAATATCAGAACACATAATAGATATCAAAATACAAATCGAGAGTACAACTAAATATTATTATTCTTTTAAGCTCTCAACCTCTACAGACTTCTCCCCAACAACACAAGACTTACCTCGGATATGCTTCGGCCTAGTATTATAAAGAGATCTTTTCACAACAAAAGTCTATAAGAGTATAAGCTATAAAATTTAATAAGATATCTCTCAACTATATTGACAAACAAGTTTAAAGTAGTTAATTACAAATATATAAATGCATGACCAAGCAGAATGCTATATACATACATATAGTTGACCCGCTATAGTATGCAACTCAGATTTAACGTATTTTGAAGTTAGGGTTAGAGAATACACAATACCAATTAGATTTGAAAACTATACCTAAACTTACATAGATTATGAAACTTCACTTTTCGTAATTCAAGAAAATAGTTTTCATCAAATTTCTAGTTTTAAAAACCAAGTTCTAGGTATGGTTGTAAGTGAGCCCTCACAGTCTACACTCATTCTTAAATGAAGGTCTTTAAACTCGACTCTTAGCTAGGTAATTGGTGTATCCAATACTTAGTAATCCCACGAGTTAGGGTAATGTCATGTTGTATAAGTATATTGTATTAAAACAATTTAATTTTCATTATATAAAACAATCCCTACATGGTCTTTCACTACTTCCATGTGATGTGACGATCGAAATAATAATGCAAATGCATGATCTAGATTAATTAAATAAGCCGAGTACAATTAAGTCCGATTATTAGGTGATAAACCAATGTTACAAATAGCTATATTTTTATAGTAGTCTATAATGTAGCAAATAATTCATTATAATAATTTACAATATTTTCACACAATAGATAAACAACAATAATCACATCTAGATCTCAAGCCCCAAACATCAACTAAATCAATAATAACATTTAAGTTCACTATTTACAATCACAAACAAGTATGGGATTATTAAGAGTACTCACTCAACCATGATGACAATCAAGAGTTATGGTAGTCAGCATAGAGATTGGTCGTAGTTGGGATCACCTGATAATTAAGTAATATAAAAGTGTAATGAGTATCTAATTAAAGGAAACAAACTATTTGAATAACTACATAATAATCTATCTTATTTTCTATCTATCTTACCTAAGTTTTTTGGTCCGAACTTTTTCCTTAATTGTATATAACTTTTTTCATTTTGAATTTGATTTTTATAATCTTATAGTTGATCTTTATCATTTTTTAATATATTTTCACATAGTAGTGTCTATTTTGGAAATCAAGACTCTTATTTTCTGATATAGGCCTGATGAGTTACGAATTTTACCATTTTGAGCCTAATCACTTATTAATTGCTTTTTATTGGCTTTTCTTGGTAATTTTACTAATTGAGCTTTAATTAAACTTTATTAGTAGGTGTAAAATTATGTAGGCCTAACTTTTATTTATTTCATTCTTATTGGGCCTTTCTAAAATTGTTAGAATTCCTTATTGGGCTTTCATGTTAGTTTTGAAACTCAAATTTTAATTGGGCTTGTTTTAATGACCAGTGGACTTTCAAAAATTGTGCTTGGGCCTAAACAATTTTAATAAATTTTATATTTGCTGGGTCCTTTTATTTTTAGGTTGAAATCTTGGTTTACTAGCCTAAGATGGGTCTTTCATTAAGTTTTTCAATATTTCACTTTATGAGCCTAAATTATTTGCACATTTTTTTCTTAATTTAATTAAATAAAATTTTAGGGGCTTCTTTTTCTTCTAAAAAAATCTAGATGTGGGCCTTGCTCATGAGCCTTGAAGTGTATTCCATTCTATTTTCATCAATTCACATTTTTAAGCCTAAATTTGTTAATTATTCTAATTATTATTATAATAAGTGTTCAAAATTAATTTATAATTATTATTTTTCATAAAGATAAACTTTTTAAAAAAAAATTATTTTATTATTTTTTTGGCTGATCATAGTGCATGTCCTTGTGAATTTTCTAATTTTGTTGATTTTATTATTTTTACTAATTTATACTATTAAGTTATATATATTTTACACCATAAAATAATTAAACAAAAGAAAAATAATCTCAAACTCAAAAAATTTATACAACATATATGATGTCACGGTTACATATACTTATAAATATTTATCTTGTATTTATTGTCATATTTTTAGAAAAAAAATACTAAAATATACTTATATATATATTTGGGATACACCTATATACACATAAATACATATATTATTATACATATTTGTACTTTAAACTCAAAAAAAAATATATATGTATATATATAATATAATATGTGCAAGTGCATATATATATATATATATATATATGTTTAACCTTTTTTATAAAATATATATACTTAAATATACTATTTTTGAAATGTATACATATATATGCATAAATACATATATTATTGTATGTTTTATTATTAACCAAAAAAATACATAAGTAAATATATATAATGTGTAGGCATGTACATGTACATATATATATGTATATATTTGGGTTTAACTTTGTATTTTTGAATTATATATATTTGTATACTATTTTCGTAATATATATATGCACCTAAGTATGTATGTTTTCGTTCATATGTGTATCTACATATATATACCGCTTCAAGTTCTGAAAATAGAAATAAAAAGAAAAGAAAATACTTATAGAACCTTAGCACCGTGGCGTAATATGCATGTACATTTAAACAAGTACTTGTATTTCAAAATATATACACATATACTCAACTTATACACCTTAGTTTTGCTATCATACATAAGGAATCAACTACATGTACATATAAATCCTCAGTTCTTTACAACAAGTATCCTAGTACATCAGAACATACTAAAGAAAATACACATGAAATTTTGAATACAAAGATTAGCAAAGTACATTGAAAGGAAAAGTTACAGGGAGAAAAATGAAAAATATTTTAAAGTTACTCTTTGAAAATTGTAGTTGATTTTGAAAGCTCGATGATGATCTCCTTCTACACCTTTGCTTACTCTAAGTATTTTTCCCTTGTAGCTTAAAGTTGGAAGGTGAAATAAGCGGATAAAAGAGGAAGAAAAGGGAAGAAATGAAGGGAAGATAGATAAAGATTGTTGTCGATCACATTATGGATGTAGAGAAACATTTTTGAGTGTGTTGAATTGTGAGAAAAAGATGAAGAAAAGATGGAGAAGAAGTGGTGTGAATGGAGAAAGAAAAAAAAAAAAAAGAGATGTTGATTTGATTTCTCAATTTTTGGGTAATGGGAAAGTTTCAACCGAAAATCATGAAGCAAGGGTTTTATTTCTTTTTTTTTTTTAGTCAAATAATATAGGGTAGGCTTAGGAGTTGATGGGCTTTTGTTAGGGTTTAGTTGGGGTATAATGGGATTAGTCCTAATTTAGTTACATTAGGGATTTGGTCACATAAAAAAAATTACTTAGTTAAGGTATTTAATTAGACAAAATACTTATGTATAATACATAATGTAGTATAACATAATATTCTACAATATGTATATATATATATATATATGTATATAAAATACATTAGGAAGGGAAAAAATTATATAATAATATATATATACACATATATACTAATGGCACTACATGTAGTTGTATGTTTAGGGTTTAATTTGCAATTCATTAATTTATCATTTTTATTTGTTGAAATCAATTAATTGTTATTATTATTTAAAATTATCTCTACTTATTCATTAGTGATTTTATAAGATTTCACGTATTTAATGATAATTTGAACAAATTAGGGTTTTCTTAATATTACGGTAAACTTTTAGGTTTTATAAACTTAGGGTTTAAGGTTTTTATTAGGTTCGAGTTCAATTTCTTATAAGTACGTGTACATAAGGTTTATGGTTTTTTTTATGTGATTAAGATTTTCAAATAGCATGTTAGGGTTTTTCTTGTTCATCATGAGTTTCAAATTATAAATTAATTGATTTTAAATTTATTTGATCTTGTTAACTCAAGGAAGCATCTATAAGTGTACATTAGGTTGAACTGCACCAAAATCGCCAGCACAAAGGCCAATTGTTAGTTAAACCAGGCTTGGCCCTTAAGGGTACGGGCCCGAGTTGGTTCACATGAACTAGTGGTTCAAGGGTAAGTTTGAAATTCCTTGAACCGTACCATTTTTTATATTTAATTTTTTGTATTTTCGTCAATTATTATTAATAATTTTCCATTTACTCGTATATTTCTATTTTTTTCCCAAATAATTCTAATACTTTATATAGATATGTAATAACGCGTGAATGGTTCACTTTCACTTTTAGTCGATAATTTTTTCCACTTCAAAATATTTGATTTGAATTGCGTGAGTGTGATGGTATTTGATTTTTTTTTTTTTTAAATTGAAGTTTAGGTGGACCTAAATAAAAGGTCAATCCACTGGTTCAAGGGTTTGCTAGGTTAGCCATTTATTGGCTAGTTCAAGCTAGTCTCCATCCAGGTTCGGCCTGTTTAAAGCCCTATTGGATAGATTTACGATTCGAAACTACCCTTTACACAGGTTTAGAAGTATCTAAGACACTCGACTTCGATTTAGGGTCCTATTTGAAACTTTACGGAATTTGCAAGTGCTCTCAGTTCCTTGATAGTATGATTAACAATTTGCAAGCGCTTGGCATACTTATGACCACTACTACTAATACTATCATTGTGCAACTTACTAAAGGACCCATCATTAGAAGACTCACCACAACGAAAAGATTTTAACAAGTTAATAATGACTTATCATAGCAACCATGAACTACATGAGCCACTAATGATGACCCATAATCACTTGACACCATGCACCTTTTTAGACAAGAACAAATAACTGCTACCATTATGGCAACATGATTTTATTTTCATGTAATTTAACATAAGACATAGGGCTTAAAAGAGAGCTATATATAAGTAGGCTATCTCATCATTTGTTTTAATTCTTATATCATTTCAAAATGGTATATATGATATCTTATGTAAGTAAAGTTTATAAGTGCTAAATATTAAGTTAATACTTGTTAGGAAGTTTTGAGCCTAGTAGTTAGAAAGGCTCATTACTTACTTATTGGCTTATCTTTTAACTACTTTTGACTAAAGCATAATAAATAGCATTAGAGTCGACCTCTTGTAAATAGGCATATGATTTAGGAACAAACCAAGATAAAAGCTAGTATGCTTGTATCAACCTAAACTAATCATGGAATCTTTGATCCATAATCATTTAAGAGAGTGATAGGAATGAGCTAAATTGCAAATATTAAATCCACACTATATAGACACTTTGACATTTGGTGATTGAAAATGCCCATTAATCACCTTTTGTCTTAGTTAGTAATTGCTTTTAAGCTGCGATATCACAATATATTTTAGTCAAACCAAATATGAGAGTGCTTTATGCTTTAAAGTGGCATTCCTCAAAAGGAAGTGACTATTATATATTACACCTCTTCTTATTCCTTTGCATAAGGATAAAGAGAGTGAACCATAGAAAGTAAGGGTTGATATGTGAAAGAGGAAGAAAGTCAAGCCAAAGAATGAGATCTTTAGGGTTTTCATGATACTGGTGTAAATGCCAAGGAGATTAAGGGAATAATTGTAAGAAAGAATTTGCCTAATGATTAGTTTATCTATGTTCATTGCTTGTTGGTTGCATTTGCATGTTAGAGATATTGTCTACTAATATGTGTTGCAACACTGGATTAATATTGATGTGAATTATAATTCATCCGTTGTTTGTTGAATGATGTTAGTTGATTCATAACAAGTTTTAAGGAACAATATTGGAAATTTAGTTATAGAATAGTAATCAATTAGACAATTGAAGGTATTAGTTTCTAGTTGAGAAATTGATGGCAATGTCATGTCATGCAACTATAAAAGTAATGGTACACAGGGAATTAATGGTAATGATCAATAGTATGTGTAATGAGTCGACAAATTAATTATTGAGTTTTTTTTTTCCTCAATATGTGAAGGGGATAATTGAAAGAGAAAAAAAAAAAGTGAAGTGATTGATGTGCTACTTGATTATTCTATTGCATTTGTTGATACTTAGTTTATACATAGGGATTAACACAGAACCATACAAGTAGAAGGTTGGATTTAGAATCATGTTAAGATTTGTTTCATAAATTGTACACATGATATATACATTATTCTTTTTCAATTAATTTCTTTTTTTAACTTGGGGAGGGGCGAATCCCTTTCAGCCCCCCTAACTCCATCCCCGTTATACTATATGGAACCATGACCATATGTACATTTATACTAACATTGGTTTTTAGCGCTCATCTATTGAAATTTTAACAATATTGATCGCCAACTCGAAAGATAGCATGTCCTTATCCTCTATTTAGTAGATGCACGGCTTGGAAATTGCCTTTCCCTTTATCTTCTTTATCGAGCATCTTTTAAAGCCTAAAATGTTTAAAATGAGTTAAAAAAAAAAAAAATAGGGTCTTTACAATTGGATGAGCTATGAACCTGGCGAATAAAAACCCTATCTACAAATACATACTATAACATGACACGTATAATTATAATAGTATCTAAATGTAACATTACAAGTACCTATAAAACACATTCCCAATTATCAGTTGTTTAAAGGTAAGGGACAGCATAAATAGACAATCCGAAAACGATAAGAAAACACTAGAATCCCAAGGCCAACACCATGATATTAACTATTATCTCTATAGTCCAGAAGTCAATATACTAATCATCTCATCCTGAGTTCACCATTCTTATACCACAAATACTGCCTGTCAGTTGTTTCATTTTGGATTTTCTAACTCTTATCAGTTATAGTTTTGCCGTATTGACAATCTAATTCATAACTAATTGAGATATTATATATGGAAAATATCTAAATTTGGTTGGTATTCCTTAATCAAGTTATGGCTACTTCTTAAGTAACTCCTACTTTCAGGAGTTGAAAAAAAAATTGTTGCACAACCCATTTAATATCTATAGATGTAAAAAATGCTTAATTCTTATTTAAAATGTTTCTTTATTGCCATGCAAATTGCTTGAATTCTTAATAAGATATTCCAGTCAAAGACAGAGACCATCTATCTTTTAAGAAGGGCCTTTCTTCTATATATTAGAAACGCGTTAGGAAGGGCAAAGTAATTAAGGATTATCATCGACTAGTGGCAAAAGAATCAGCTCAACACACTGGGGTCAAATATTATTCGCTTGAATAATTGTTATAATGATGAGATTACGTGCAGCATATATGAAAAACATGCCCACCAAAGTAACAAAGAAAATATTAGTAGGTTTGTTTAGTTCTATTTTTTTTTTTTCCTTCAACTAGAAACTTGGGAATGCAGGATTTAGACCCCAGGTTTATTCATATGAGAAAATAATGGTAATATCATTAAATTATAACCGTCTTAACTTCTTAATTTCCTGTTAAAAGACTAAATAAAAAATCTTTTTATATTTCCATAAGACTAATTTGTTTATTTTTTTTAATTACGTAATAAGTGCTGAAAAGTATGAAAATTAATTTTAAAGACATTTAACAAGTGGTCCAAAATACTCGAGACCCAAATGCCTATAGTACTCTCGAGTTGCCCTAACATAAATTAGACCACATGGTTATCACTGGTCAGACGGAAGACAAATATAGGCACTTGTACTAACTTTATGCAAGCATTTAGCTTGTTAAGTTTGCACACCGCCATGTGCACTTAGCTTAAATGTCTAGAATTTTTGTCCATGGAATTTCGAGATTATTCGTCCACAGATTTATAGTACACCTACCAGCTGGAAATTCCCATATAACGTTTCAAACTTATCATAGAACCCCATTAATTTACGTTAGCATGTTTTGTAAATTCCAAGTTTGGCATCATGTATTACGTGCCTCAACTATCTATCTGTCTATATATGTAGACAAAGGTGTAGAAGAACAACATCGACAGTGACATTGGTACCTAGTTATATCAAAATGTCCGCTTTTATTCTCTCTATTGTTCTTCATGTCCTTATGGTTTCTACTTTGATGAATGTTGCTTGTGGGCAGCTTCAAATTCATTTCTACAAGGATACTTGCCCTCAAGCTGAGTATTTGGTGAAAAGCATTGTGAAAAAGCATTTTAGCTCAGACCCGTCTATTGCCGGTGGCTTGCTTAGGCTGCAATTTCATGACTGCTTCATCAGAGTAATAATCCTACTCCTCCTCTCATGTTGACACATCTTTTCAAATCCACGTAACCGTAAATTAATCCATGTTTTAATCGCTTATAACAATATATCATGAGAATTTCTATGCACAATTTATCTTCCTATATATATATATATATATTATTTCATTTTTTTAACATACGGTTTTGATAATTTCAACCATAACTCAACTGATGTCGGTACTTTTTGTAGCATCGAGTACAGAAGTATGCTGGCCTATGGCGGCAAAATGGAATCAAAATGTGATAAAAAGTGGTCGTTGGATCATATCATTAAACATTAATATTTTGATTTTGTAAAGAATGGGTTTGCCATACTAAAACCGGCTACTTCTAAGCACAAAAACACCATTTAAAATTACGTCCACATAGATTAAAATATGAACCAGGTCATCAGGATCTCATACAAGTTTGTCATGTAGCATTAAAAATCATTTATAACTAGGTCAATCACCTAAGTCACGACGATAATTTAGGCAGATGTTACTATCGGTCCATTGCCTAATCATTGGAATACCTGTATAAACCCCTACAGTTATTT
Source organism: Lumnitzera littorea (assembly GCA_024138015.1). NCBI lineage: Eukaryota > Viridiplantae > Streptophyta > Magnoliopsida > Myrtales > Combretaceae > Lumnitzera > Lumnitzera littorea. The sequence goes on from JAMXBB010000011.1 coordinate 92,687,071, forward strand.
AGACTATGTACTGAACTCGAATTCTATACAATCTCACCTGGTAAATAATATGTGTGACATGATTCTAGGGTTGTGATGCTTCAGTCCTATTAGACAGCACAGACAACAATGTCGCAGAGAAAGAGTCTTCTCCAAATTTGACGCTACGAGGATTCGAAATAATCGACGAAATCAAAGAAGAGTTAGAGAAGAGATGCAAAGGTGTTGTGTCTTGTGCAGATATACTAGCATTGGCTACCAGAGATGGAGTTGCCTTGTCCGGAGGTTCCGCCTATGCTCTTCCCACCGGGCGAAGAGACGGTAGGGTCTCGAAAGTTGAAGAAGTTCTTCTTCCAGGCCCGTCTCTCTCTGTACCCGATGCTGTGAAGGCTTTCGAAACTATAAATATCACAACGGAAGAGCTCACGGCGTTGCTGGGTAAGAAACTCGTGGTTTGCAATTTAACTCGCTACCTATAGAATACAGTGCTAAAAAAGCCGGTTAAAGGCTACTCACTACCTATAGATTATCCTAAAAGCATGCAAAAGTCATATTCTACTTCCCATCTTTTTGAAACTTCTACTCTAAATTAATGCCAAATCCAAATTATCCACTTACTAGTAAGAAATCCACTTTAGTATTATCTTAGGTAAAAGCCAAATCTAAATTATCAGCCCACCGGTAAGAAATCCACTTTGGTATCATCTTAGGTAAAAAACAGTAAAAAGTAATGAATAATCAAACCAATAAATACTAATTGATCCATTTCAATCACTTATTTAAAAGTTTCAAGCTTGTATTGATAAAATATTTATCATCATAACTTTATAAACTAGTATTATAATCTCTTACAATTCATGTAGGACACTTAATCATAGAGTCTCACAATCGTATTCTTGATTTTGTATTTAAGTATCATGATTCTTTTTTTTTTTCTTTTTCTTTTTTTTCTTTCTTAACCATGAGAGATAGAGGAATCTAATTTAATCCAATTTACAATTAGGAGACCATATTCATAATTGTGTTTCTAATTTATGCATTTTTAGGTTATTTCCGTTAGATAAGATTATTTGGATTATACTCTAACGTTTTTTAAAGTTGAGTGAATAGGGATAAATATTAAATCCAGTACAAACCCAAAACACGTCTCACCTTATATATATGGTTGGTTTTTGAGTGCGAATGCCATTGAAAATTCTGAATCAAAACTTTGCTTTTATGAGGCGTAATATAAGGTATGACTTCATATATTATAACTTATGCCATTTTTATGGTTGAGTTTAATGAGTCTCTTAGAATGCCATATTTATATTTTAAGGAATTTTTCTTCTTAAATATCTCTTAGCATTATTCCAAAATCCTTTTTAAAATTCTTATGAGTCCAATGTTATGACACAAGTTACGCTTTAGCAATTAAGAAAACAAAAAACTGTGCATAGAACATTGCTAAGTTAAGCAAACTTGGTTTATTAGTTGGAATTCCTTTGACTTGAGTTGCCTAGTCTAAAGTATTTTGCCAAGGAACTCTAATAGGGATTACCTAATAGAACATGAACATGTATAATATATACCATAATCTCTAGATTCTACGACCTTGTCTACTTCTCCATTTACGTATGGTATCTTATATCGAATATGCAAATATCATCGGAAAGTGTGACTAGGTTTACTAGATATAATGAAAATTCGATCAAATCAACCTAATCTATAGACGGTTATCTTAACTCAAGATTCAATAAGACAACAAGTAAACGTGTCTTAATTTTTAATATAAAATGCTATTGGGGTTCAAGTTTATTGTTATATTTTTGTGTTTTCTATTTTGGTCAACATGTTTCCAATGTTGCTATTTCTTCTTAAAGACGACATTATTGCTTTGCAATTTGAATGCATGTTATGAATTATATAAATGGCTACGACACCTAGATAAAAGAAATTAAAATATATATATATATATATGCTAAATGTTTCATAAGTAACCTGATCTTTGTGCTTTTTTGTAATTAATTAGCTATTTAGATACTACAAATGACCTCAAAAATTTGTTAATGAATTAACATTTTTAAACTTTAAGAGTTAATTGTAAAAAATTGATTATACTTAAATATCAAATACAGCATTATCCTTTTTTTAAACAAATGTCTGCTTGCTTCATATGTCTTTTGTACTTTCTGAATATCCTCTGACCCTTAGACCATCAGCATACTAGCCCTAACCCATAAATTAACCTTATGTCTTGAGGAAATAATTTATCATAATAGAAATTTAGATTTCATGATCATTTACATGACATAATTACTACTCTTTTTTTTTTTTTTTAATCTTTTCCATTTTCAGGGGCACATGGAATTGGATTCAGTCACTGTGTATTTTTCATCGACACCCTCTACAATTTTCTAGGCACTCAACAGGCAGACCCCGACATAGACCCTCAATACCTAAACATCCTAAGACAAACTTGTCCAAGGCCAAACCCTAATGTTCCCTTCAGTTTCAGCAGTGACCCAAAACTATTGATGACTCCACCCAATATTCCATTCATGCTTGATGGCTCTTTCTATAAGGGAGTTCTAGGAGGACAAGCAGCGCTCCAACTGGATCGACAACTAGCTTTCACTGATGAGACACGAAAGCTTGCCATGGTTTACTTCACTAGACCTAAGGTGTTTCGTCGAAAGTTTGCCAAGGCTATGATCAAATTGAGCAGTGTTGGTGTGCTAATTGGACAGCAAGGAGAAATTAGAGAAAATTGTAGAAGGGTGAATCAACAACACCACTGAAATGTTACCCCTCCACCCCCCTCCCCCTTCCCCCCCAAAAAAAAATTGTAAATAAACTCATTAAATTATTTGCTGCGTTTAAAGAAACTTCTTAAACTTTCAATACTTGATTTCACTTTCTCATAACTTTTGAAAATATACATATGAACTTTATATTGTTGCTAAATCCACATAACTTTTGAGGTTTTAGTAATAATTTGGAGGTCATTTGTACATTTTTGAAATTAGGATGAGGTAAAGTTAATTATAGTTTGAAAGTTTAAGAATTGTATCATTTGTAATAAAGATGTACTTTACAATTATTTCTTATTTTAAAATGGTTAAAAAAGTGACATTTATTCTTTTCTAACTTTTTTTTCTTCCCTAGATTTCTTTGATTATTACACCTTTAAATGCCCGATAGACATTAGAAATATTTTTCATTAATCAATTAAATAATTAAGCTAATAATATGATAAGTGGTATGGGACATTAGATATACGATCGAAAGATCGATGTTAGGAATTATGAGATAAAGAGATTACATGATAATGTCTTTGGATTTTAATCTTCTAAAATTATTTCTTTAAAATATATGCATGTGTAATCAATTGCTGATATTATAAGAAAAAAAGATGATGTAATAATAATATTACATGATATTTAAAAAATTGAGATAAACTCAATTATTCAATTTATAACTTCATCCAAAATATTTGAAGGGATTTGTTTCCTACCTATTGGCATAGTTATGTAATTCTGATACTATGATGGCATGCAGTGTAATTCTACAAACACACTCGTAATCTCTAACATCCACTTTCTCTAATACTTAGCGATTACTAAAATGCCTTACAAGTAACCATATCTGCATGTTACTTATCAACCCCAGCCACCATATGCAACACACAAAACACAAATCTTTGTCGCTTATCCATTTCACTCACATTTGATGGCTAATTTTATGTCTACGCAACCACAAGCAGCATAACTGTTAATATATATTTGTTCGATTTGATGGATCATTCACCCGCTAAAGACTTTTACCAATATATCTCTTAGTCAGGTAACTCGGGGTTTCGACCTATAATTAATCACACTTATTGTATTACAATGCTCAGCATCGTAAGGTTCTAATTAATGTCTTTCTTATAAGTTAAGGACAAGCTTTCCTAAAGTGAAATGTAAAGATGAAGTGAGAGATTCATAGCTTCTGACGTGTAATATTGTTAGACTTAGATCCAAAGATGTGTAATTTTAGCGCTAGTATTTGATAATGGGAGAACCTTGGAAGTATTTGATGTTGCGTTTAGAATGAATCGAACCAAACAAAGGCGAGCTAGTGACTGACCTATATGTGTTGGCGGCCACCATCGTCCCTTTAGCCCCTTGGCCTATATGACGGCTCCCATCTTATCCAAAAAGATTTTTATAGACTATTCATTTCTTATCATTTTAATTTGTTTTATTTAACCCTTATTTTCTTGTTGTTTTGGTATCGTTTTGCTATCCATTTAAAATTTAGACAAATGGATGAAAATAGAGATGAACAAGTAGCCTAAATATAATTTGAAATCTTGTAATACCTTACTTGATTCGGTAGGTTTGAAGAGGGTACTGAAGCTCACAAGATAGGTTTCAAGAACTTGTATTCTAAGATATGTATGGCAAAGCTTCTAAATTATAGTGCGTCCAACCTATGAAAATTATTGAATAGTAATATGGATGTAAAGCAATATTATATTTCTACTTTAGCTCTTATAAGTTCTAAAAGAAAATAAAATACAGACTATATACCCTAGACCCATCACCCTACGATAACCTTAATATAAAGCATTTCATTTTCTACTTTATACAATAACGAACAAAATCTTTATTGGTGAATTATTAAGTTTTAGATTAAATGTTAGGAAATGAATATATTTTGGCAAATGAAATTGGACTTAGAGGTACGATAGAAATCATTTTCCTTAGAGAATTTACATCTCTCATATAAAGTTTACTACTAGAGTTTAACTGTGAAATTTCCTTAACATACAATTAAGTCTTAGTGTATGGCTAGTAAAAATTCATGAACACTAAACTACACTTGAAATATAGATAAGAAGAGTTTTTTTTGTAGCATTTGAAGAAGGAGGATTTGCAGAAAATTAAATGAAAATTCATGCAAAAAAGAAGAAGAAAAACAAAGTTACAAACAATCATTTATAATGTACACTTTAAAGGTAAATAATATTTTACTGAGTTATATTGATTCAATGATCAAATTTATCTAATAGATTGGATAAAAATCAATTATAAATTGATCTAAACCTTATATTAGGAAGTACTATGACTTTTGTGATTATAACTCATGAGAATTTGATCAAAGGTTTCAACTATTTCAAGTAGCATGATTATTAATGTTACTGACATACCAATCACAAGCAAAGTTCATGATTGTGATATATGATCATGAACTTCTCGTACTTAGTTTTTCTCTTCACTATTGCAGTTCATGCCCCAGGTTTATAATTGTGATCTTGGCTATAAAACTTTCGTAAATTTATTTACTTATTTCTATGCTTGTGAAAAATCATGCCTAATATGAACCTTAGCTATAATCTTCTCAAAAAGATTTAAATTCTCCTTTTCAATTCTTGTAATTAACACGGATACAATTGTCTAGCATTCTAAACATATAATTCAAACTTTAAACACATAATTGGCAATCTATTTCTATATTCTCCTACTAGATTACTGATAATTTAAATATAAACTCTTCATTAATTATGTATAAAAAATAGTATTGTTGGATTTGAACTATTTCTTAATGTGAATTATCAAAGTTGCAATAGAGCAATAAGTAGCTTGTAGCCTTGAACTTTCACATTATAGGTCATAGTTGGAGAATTCACGTACACAATCATTTTACATTCAATTAGTAGATTTCATAATAGCACAGTTATAACTATGCATTCATCTTAGTTTCATTGAACATTTACAAAGTAAACTTCTTTAAATTTTTGCTAAGAGTAGAACCATTCTCATGTTCAATTAGGTGGACATCATCAATTAAAATCTATCAATTAATAGATATTTATTACATTATATCTCATTCTCTTTTGACTAACAATACTTATAGTATACTTAGTTAATAATGACTTGTTTTTACCCACTTATAGTGAATTGTCTTAGATTCTTGAGGCAAATTGACTAGAATCCATGTATTATTATTAGATAATAAGAATTCCATCTCATTGTTTACTACCTCTTTCTAAACTATTATATCTATAGAAGCCATAGCTTCTTCGTAAGTTTTACAATCACTTTCTACACTAAGTATTATGGGGATTTTATTTATTATTAAATCTCTACTTCCCTCTACCAAAAAGCTAAGGGCTTGTAAATTTATGAATTTTAAATTTAGATCCTTACTCTTCTTTGCCCTTTTACTTCTTCATGGTTCAATAGCAAATTCTTCGTTTGTTTCTCTATTCATATTTTCTCTAGAGTCCCTTTGTTCTATTTCTTATTGTATGGTGGGATTTGTGTCCTTTTTGACCAGATCATCATAGAATTCGTTTTCCAAAAATTTTACATCTCTAGTTTCAATAATGATATTAGATTCTAAATCTAATATTGTGTTCTATATGCTCTAGAATTGTATGCAAAACCAATAAAAATTCCTTTCAAGGCTCTAGCACCAACCTTTATCCTTCTAAGATCGATCACCCTATAATAAGATATGCACCCTATACTTTAAGGTATTATAAATTTAGTTTTCTTCCTCTCCATTTTTCATATAAAGCAAAACTTAATGATCTTGATGGACTCTATTTAATATATAACGCGAAATTAACAAAGCTTCTCCTCATAAATTGAATGACAATTTAACATTTAGAATTAGTACATTAACCATATCTATTAAGGTTCAATTCTTACGTTCTACTAATCCATTTTGTTGCGATGTATATGGAATACTGCATTGATGTATAATTCAATTTTCTTCACAAAATTAGTGAAACTCAATTAAGAAATATTTACCTCAATTATCACTACACAAGCATTTGATTCGCTTATCATTGGAATTTGCTACTTTAGATTTATAACTCTTAAAAGATTCAAATGCTTCATCTTTATGTTGTAACTAATATACATATGTATAACGAGAAAAGTCATCAATAAAAGTTATGAAATATCTCTTTCCTCCTCTTGTCAATGTATCATTCAATTCACAAATATCATTATGAATAAGATCAAGAATTTTGGTATTTCTTTCCATGTTAGGAGAATGCTTCTTAGTTATTTTGGCTTGAATACATATTTCACGCTTATTTATGATATCATTAATATTTATATATCCATTCTTGTACATATATTTAATAGTGTTTGGAATGATAATCCTAATAAGGCATGCCATAAATCATAAGAATCAACAATATAAATATAACACTCATCTTACTCATATCAATACCAAGTTTGAACATACAATCAGTAGCATATTCTTTTTCTATGTATAAATGTCTTTTTATGAGTACAAATTTGTCACACTTAATAATAACTCTAAATCCTTTTTTACACAATATTCCTATAGACACTAAGTTTTTCTCTATATCTGGAAGACACAACACATTCAATAGTCTCAACATCTTTCCAGATGTAAAGTTTAGATTAACATCACTAACTCCCTTCACCTTAGTTAGAGTGCCATCTCCCATTAAGACTTCACAGTCATCAATTTCTTTAAAGTTCTAAAATTGATGTCTGTTGTTGTACATATAAATTATTGCTCCAAATCAAGCCAACAATCATTATATTTGACCATTGTTGCTACATTTGATTCAGTGATCATACCAATGTGAAAAAAATCGAATTCGTCAGTAACCATTGCTACAAATCCTTATTCTTTCACCAAATTGGCATAGTCATTTTTAGCTTTCTTTGGTTATCGATATTCCTTAGGGTAATGTCCCTTCTTATTGCAATTGTAACATATACGAATTATTTTCCTAACATCAAGTTCCTTAGCTTCTTTTTTTTTTTTTTCTTATTGGGTTTCTTGATTTCTCCATCTTTCACATTGTTCACTCTAGAACTAATTAGTAGATTCACCACATCATGCTTTCGAGACTCTTTTTTTATGCATATATGCCTAAGAATCTTTCCTATAAAGAAATCATCAACTAAGTGAAGAATTTTCTTTCTATAGTCATTCTAACTAGAGGGTAATTTAAATAAAATCACCCTCACTTACAGTGACTCAGGAATTATTACACATAAGTCATGAAACAGTTGACAAGTACTTATAGTTCATGAACTTGATCTACTATAGGAATGTTGTTAAGTATTTTAAACTTAAAGTACTTTAGCATTAAAGACCTACCTATACCTTGTCTTTCAATGCTGTATTTTTCTTCTAATGCTTTCCATTTCTCTACTAAGGACTTAATTGCCATGTAAAGATTATACAAATTGTTGAACAAGGTATTGAAAATGTGATATCTACAAGCAAACCCATCATTTGCTCTCTTTTTCTTTGCTTCTTTATGCTTAGCATTTTTTTTTCTAGACTTACATCTTCCTTAAAATCCTCAATTAGTTGAGTTTTTTAATATAATACATAGCTATATTGAGCATGAACAATAGAAAAAACATCTTGTCTTTCCGATGGTTGAAATTTATTCCATCAAAATGATCTAACTTCACGAACTCTTGGTTCATAACTCTTAACACGACATTTGTTTCACTTGCTATCTTGAATTCTCTAAAATTATTAGGAAATGAATATGATTTGGTAAATGAAATTGGACTTAGAGGTACAATAAAAATCACTTTTCATAGATAATTTGTCTCTCACATAAAGTTTGTTATAAGAGTTTAAGTGTGGAGTTTTCCTAAGATATGACTAAGTCTTAGTATATAGATAGTAAAAATTCTTATACCAAACCAAACTTGGAATATAAATAAGATGAGTTTATTTTTGTAGTATTTGAAGAATGAGGATTTGTAGAAAATTAAATGAAAATTCATGCAAAAAAGTAGAATAATAACAAAGTTGCAAATAGTTATTTATAATATATACTTTGAAGATATACAACATTTTAGTAAGAGCTATATTAATTCAATAACCAAATTCTATCCAATAAATTGGATAAAAATCGATAACAAATTGATATAAACCTTATATCACAAAGTATTATGACTTTTGTAACTGTAATTCATAAGAATTTGATAACAAGTTGCAACTATTTCAAGCAACACAATTGTTAACACTATAAATGTATAAATCACGAGTAAGATTTTAAGTCGTAATCAATGATTGTAAACCTCTCATACTTAGTCTTTCTCTTTATTGTTGTAAATTATGCCTCAAGTTTATGGCCATGATCTTACTTATGAACTTTTTATAAATTTATTTACTTCTTTGTATACTCGTGAAAAGATCATGCTCAAGTTCATGTTGGCTATAATCTTTTCAGAAATATTTAAATTCTCTTTTCAGTGCTCGTAATTAACATGGGTACTCTCTAGTTCAATTATCTACCATTTCAAACACATAGTTGAAACTTTAGATACATAATCGAGAATCTATTTCTATATTAAATTTATCTTCTCTCCTTTTACAGGATTTATCGGGAGTTAACTTATAATAATGCGAGTGATGTACAGCTTGAGGCAGGGAATTCATGTACTTCACACTCCCGATGCCTCATTAAGAGGCCATCCCTTATTTTCTTAATTTGTGCATGTTGGAAAGTTTATAACTAAACCCTGCAAAATATTTTGCTCGAGTGAACTCAAAGTTTAACGAATTAAAATAGAAATGATGTTAAAATAATCATTTAAACTATTATAGTCTAATAAGTACTGATTTTTCATAAGGTCATAATAGATCATATTTGATTCTTCTTTTCCTCAATGATAGTAATCTATAAAGATGAAAAAAGAAAAAAAGAAAAAACTTTTACCCGTCAAATTTTAGTAAAAATGTAAAGTCATTAAATTTTATACGCATTACAAATTCACTCGGCAAGGAAGCCATCATCAACGAGCAGAGCACTCGTTTACGGGGCCAAACAAACATGGCTACTGTACTGTACGAGAGAATAAGATTTGTGTACGACAGAGAACAAAGGGCCTCAGACATTGCCTTTTCGTTTTAATTAACAACGTGACTGAACCAAGAGTTAGATGGGCTTTGAGCCATATGCCGCCCAGTATGGCCCCAGTGAGAAATAGCTCGACATTTGAATGGGAAATGGGTTTGCAATAATTCTCCACAGAGTATCTTTTTTACTTTGCAATTTGCATACTTTCAAATTTTACTCAAAGAGTTTGAGTTCTATTGAATTAAATTTGTTCAATTGATCTTTTTGGGGAAAAAAAAAATATATTACTTTCCTAAGATAGCATTTACTTAGCAAAGAACTAGACAATACAAAAACAGGAAAGTACAACTCTCTTGTAATACATTTAGAATCTACAATATTATATACAGATTTTTTTATTGAAAAGTTAAAGGAAAATTAAAAAATTAACTATTCATACTATTGTTGTCCAACTTAATCTAACCTTAATAAAAGTTGACATATATATACATAATATATATATATATATATATGACTAGGAAAATGATCAAAAAAAGTAAGCTAACTCAATTAGTTGTTTAAGTAATTGAAACTCAAAAACAACTTAACAAGATATCTTCAATCTTAACTCAAGTAAATATAAAGTCCAAGGACCACTTTAATTCATTTATAATCCCATATTCAGTAAACTTTATTGTGCAAGCAAAACTTCTAAGTAGACTTGAGTAAGAGTCAATTAAGAATTATGAACTGGTTCGACTCGTTGGTAGGCAGGTTGAACCGCTTGGACAAACTGTTCGGCTTTTAGGACTCAAGCAATTTGCCTGGGCGGAACCACTCAATCTGACAATTCTTGAATCGCCGAGTTATTAAAAAATAAAATAAAACTTAGCTGATAAAAAAGATCGGCCCTACCCCCCCAAACCCTTATCCCCTATCCAAACTTTAGTGTTCTCTGTTTGCAAATTTTACTTTCGACGTATACACCGAAAAATTTAAATTTGCAGATACAAATTTAAAATTTGATACACGCATCGCCAATTTTAAATTAGCAATTCAAAATTTAAAATTTGCAGCGTTAAACAGCTTAAAATTTCAAATTTTAAATTTCAAAATTCAAATGATGCATTCACATATTCCTCGGTTCTTATAAATAGCAACTTCAAGTCTAATAGTAACACTTACTTTACAAACAAATTAAATCTCTCCAACTCTCACTATTTTGCCTTTAAATTTTTTTTAGTTGCGAAACGTTATTAGAAATATTTCCTACTACTAACCATAAATTTATGTGCGTAGTTCTCCACTCCACTATATAGAACAATTTGCATTAACAAATAACAGTGACATACACATACCTATCATATAATTTTCGCTTTATTTTTTCTTACATATTATTTCTATTTTTCACTCTTAAATATTTGCATCAATGGAAAGATTTTTGTGTCATACCTTTTCCAGTAAAAAACATGATTTATTATCTAGTGGTAAAAGTAAAGATAAGGGCGTTGGAATTTCTAATATGTCGTTTGTGCCACTACAATTTGAAGACGTTCATGCATACCCGGATAACGAGTACGACCTAAATGAGTAGAGGACATACAAAATGGTTGAAAACATGGAAGAAAAATTTACACTTTCTTCAAGCTTCAATTTAAAACCCCATCACACGAGTAATCAGGGCACACCACCTCTTGGCTTTGATATTGAACATCAACGTATGAGTTATCGGGATATGCCACCTCCTGATTTCGAACCCTGACGCATGAGTGTTCCTGAACATCATGTTAGATTTAAACCTTCTCATATGAGTGTCCCTATATAACCCGCGGGATTTGAACCCCCATAGATGAGTTATCCTGCAAGTGTTACGGGCCGATTTAGAAGGGCCCAAAATCATGAGGTTCGTTCAAGCCTAAGAGAAAATAATCCAAAATATTCTAAAAGATCTAGAAGGTTCCAGAATAGATGGTAGGTAAGGTAGATAGATACATTTAATGTAAAGGTAGGTGGGATTCATTTGTAACCGTTAGATTAAATTGATCTTAGCCCTCCATCTTGAGAGGTCTCTTGTATATATAGGGGAAATCCCCTCAGTTGTATCAGGGAGTTATTTTCAAGTAAATACCATTTACATCAGAGTTTCTCTCTCTCTATTTTCTCTCTCTAAACATTGTGAGTGTGTTACAGGCTGACTTAGCCTTCCTTAGTGTGGTCAGGAATACTAAGTGCCGCACAGGATCGAGTGACGGATTCCGCCCGTGACAAGTGGTATCAGAGCCAAGTAAAGAGACTTTGTGTGGAGAAGATGTCCTCAGGAGGAGACAACAACACTTCGATGGTCAAAGAGTTAGGTAATCAAGAGGACCGCAGAGTCACCAAGTAGAGGGCTGGGTCTCGGGACTTGCTGAACTCCCTCCTTAATAGGATGGATAGAGCGGAGTTGAGCATTGCTGAAGCGAAGGAACAATTCGATGAATCACAAGGCAGCCTTGAAGAGATGGAGGAAGAACTTCGAGGTGAGTTGTAAGGAGCATTGAATCAAGCCATTGAAGAGCTGAAACAGCGTAATGAGGCGATTGAAGGGAAGAATGAAGTACTTCAAGCTCGAGTTATTGCTTTGGAAACTAAGGAGGAAAGTTATGAAGCCAAGATGGATGCTGTAATGGTGGCCATACGCCAGGAGATTGAAGAACTTAAGAACCAACTAGCAGCATGTCGGGCGGTAGTGGCAAATAAAGTGACCATCCAGTCTACTCATAAGATTGATGTGCCCAAGCCCGACCCTTTCAATGGGATATGATCCGCTCGGGAGGTAAATAACTTCCTCTAGGGAATAGAACAATATTTCAATGCTGTAAGAATCTTGGATGACCTTGAAAAGATACGTATTGCTGTTATGTATTTGAAAGATTCTGCTATGGTATGGTGGCGTAGGAAGGCAAACGAAATCAATACTTGGGCTAGCTTTGTACATGAAATCAAAGGGTAATTCTCTCCCCAAAATGCTGCTAAAGAAGCAAAGATAAAGTTGCGTCACCTAACTCATAAGGGTGACATCAAGCAATATGTGAAGGAATTCTCAAAACTAATGCTGGAGATCCCAAACCTTAACCAGGATGATGCTCTAGTAATGTTTTTAGATGGTCTGAAACCTTGGGCAAAGTTAGAGCTAGATTGAAGAGGAATAGAAAACATCTCTAAGGCCATAGCAGTTGCTGAAGGCCTAACAGAGTTCAAGAAGACAGAACATAAGACCCCAATGGAAAGGTGGAAGGGGGGAGTTGAGAAGGAAAGAAATGGGAGTTTCTTAAGAGGGAAGCCTAAGATGGAAGAGAAAAATAATGATCAGAGAAGGACTCGTGAAGGAAAAGATGGGGAACGATGGAAGCCTCAAGAATTGAAGTGTTATTTTTGCAATGGGCCCCATTATGCTAGGGAATGCCCAAAGAAAGATTGGTTGGCAGCAATTATGGCAGATGAAAGCTCCGATGAAGGGGATGAGGCCAAACTGGGTTCGGTATGACTACTTAGTGCTATGAAGATGCAAGAGAAGCGAAAGGGGTTGATGTATACTGAGGTGATAGTTGCTGGCAAGAAGTTAAATGCCCTTATTGATACAGGGGCATCTCATCTATTCATCTCCGAGGTAGCAGCAAGTAAGATTGGAATGGAAGTGGAGAAAACCAAGACATGGCTCAAGACAGTAAACTTAAAGGAAGTCCTTACTATTAGAGTCGCCAGGGAGATAGAGCTCCATATAGGAGGGTGGAAAAGGAAAAAATCATAGAAGTAGTACCTATGGATGACTTTGAATTTGTGATTGGGATGGAATTCCTAGATCGTATTGACGCACTTATTATTCCTCGTGCAAACTGTATATGTATACTTGAGACCAACTTTCAATGTGTGGTGCCTATTACAAGGAAAGTTGGTCAAGCCACAAAATTCCTTTCCGCTATGCAACTAGCGAAGGGCCAAAAGAAGAATGAAGTTACATACATAGCTACATTAAAGGGGGAAGAAGAGATGGGGAGTCAAGAGGTAATTCCACATCGAGTGGGAGAGTTGCTAGAAGAATTCAAAGACATCATGCCCAAAGAGTTGCCAAAGAAGCTACCACCAAAAGGGGAAGTAGATCATGCGATTGAGCTAAAACCAGGTATAAAGGCCTCCGCTACAGTTACTTATCACATATCCCCAAAAGAATTAGAAGAATTAAGGCGACAATTGAAGGAGTTGTTGGAAGCTGGGTTCATCCAACCATCAAAGGCACCTTTTGGAGCTCCAGTTCTCTTCCAGAAGAAACACGATGGTTCCCTCCAAGTGTGTATTGACTATAGGGCCTTGAATAAGGGTACTAAAAAAAATAAGTACCCTATTCCTTTGGTATCAGACTTGTTTGATCAATGGGGAGAGGCGAGATATTTTTCCAAACTGGATCTACGATTGAGATATCATCAAGTACGGATAACAGATGGAGATGAGTCTAAAACCTCTTACATCATAAGCAAGTCTATGGAAGAGTACCTAAAACATCTTCATACAGTTTACTTAGCCTTAAGGGAAAATGAGTCATATGTAAAGCTGGAGAAATGTGCCTTTGCAAAGGAAGAAGTGACCTTCTTGGGGCCTATAGTAGGAAAGGGGAAGATCGAAATGGACGAAGAGAAGATACAGGCCATTTGAGAATGGAAAGAACTTACTAAGCCTACCGAATTGAAGTCATTTCTTAGCTTAGTAATTTATTATAGAAGTTTCATACGTGGATACTCTCGAATGGTTGCCTCCTTAACGGATTTACTCGAGAAAGATGTCCTATGGGTATGGATGAAAGATCGACGGAAAGCATTTGATACCCTGAAGGAAGCAGTCATTAAAGAACAAGTTCTTGCGCTCTCTAATTTTGGTGAAGTATTTGAAGGATGCATGGATACTAGTAATTATGCTATTGGTGAGGTTTTGATGCAGGAAAACCATCCAATAACCTTTGGGAGCCGAATGTTGAATGGTATGAAGAGGCGATACCCAGTACATGAGAAGGAAATAACAGCTGTAATGCATTGCCTTCAAGTTTGGAGGCACCTTGTAAGTACAAGTCAACGAGAATGGTCTAAGTTATTAGATGTCATACAGCTCTCTTTCAAGCTACAGAAGAATGAATTAACAAGGCATAGTCCATTTGAGTTTGTCCTAGGGAGATAGCCACTAACTCCTAATATGGTAACCACAGGATATATGAGGTTTAGTTTCCCAGCATATAAAATTGCAAAAAAGTGGCAAGAAAGCCAAGATTTAACTCTGAATTACTTAGACAAAGCTATTCAGAGAATGAAGAAAGTTACAGGTAAGAAGAGTCGGCCAATGGAGTATCAAGTAGGGGATCGAATACTTGTGAAGTTATACATGATCCAGTGGACCAAGGGCCAATCACACAAAGGACTAATGAGGCATTAGAAGGGCCATTTCTCATCGTAAAACGAGTGGGATGAGTATCTTATAAGTTGGAGTTACCTCCAAGATTAAAATTCCACCCAGTATTTCATGTTAGTATGCTTAAGCCATATCATAGGGATAAGGATGACCTTAGTAGAACAATATCACAGAGGGCTCTAGTTGGAATTCGAGAGTCATACGAAAGAGAAGTTGGAAAAATTATTATGAATAGATATGTGAGAAGACGAGGCCACTCCCCTAGGCACAAGTATATAGTTATTTGGAAAGGAAAGCCGAAAAGTAAGACTAGTCGGGAACCTACTGAAGCTCTATGGCAATTTTCCAAACAAATTTCAAAAGTTCCACGAAGAAAATACGACGAGGACGTCGTCGAAATAAGTGGGGGAGAATGTCACGAGCCGATTTAGAAGGGCCCAAAATCATGAGGTTCGTTCAAGCCCAAGAAGAAATAATCCGGAATATTCTAGAAAATCTAGAAGGTTCCAAAATAGGTGGTAGGTAAGGTAGATAGATACATTTAATGTAAAGGTAGGTGGGATTCATTTGTAACCGTTAAATTGAATTGATTTTAGCCCTCCATCTTGAAAGGCTTCTTGTATATATAAGGGAAATCCCCTCAGTTGTATCAGGGAGTTATTTTCAAGTAAATACTATTTACATCAGAGTTTCTCTCTCTATATTTTCTCTCTCTAAACATTGTGAGTGTGTTATAAGCTAACTTAACCTTCCTTAGTGTGGTTAGGAACGCTAAGTGCCGCACGAAATCAAGTGATAGATTCCGCCCGTGACACAAGCATGTTTGAGGATAATGAGGACGACATAGAAATTATTCCCAAAACAGAAGAGCAACATATGAGACAATGTAAGCCCAGTAGTTTGAGACCGTCTAGCTCAAGCAAGCCCCTTAAACTCGATAGGTCTAAATTTTTACTACTAATTTCCGTAAAGGTATAGATGAAAAGGGGAACTTGAGGGCATTCTATAACTATTGCAACGCAAGTTACTCATGGAAAACGAAAGAGGGATATGGTACCTTTAATAGGCACTTAAGGTCGAAACATCCTAAGGAGGTGGGAATAAATAGAACGCAACAATAAATTGCCTAAGGTGGTGGTTCATCTGGACAAATGCTAATGAGGTATGATGAAGAGAGGTATAAATATAACCTGGTACAGTACTTGATGAATATACACCTCTCATTCAATGTGGGTGCATCAGAGTGGCAAAGTCAATATGAGTAGGAGACGTTCAACCCTAGTTTATGACAACTTAGCCGTAGAACGATAACTCGAGTCATGCAGGAGCTCTACCACAAAGGTAAAAGGGAGCTCGTAAGTAAGTTTCCTTCCCTCGATATGCAAGTGTCCATATGTATAGATATATGGACAAATCCTTTTCGTAATAATTTTTATATGGGTATTACTGTTCACTAGGTAAATAATAATTGGTAACCTAATAAATAGCTATTGGCTTTAAGGGTATTTAACGATCAACACACGGCATAAAATATTTATAAAATTATTAGAGAAATCCTAAATGAATACGGATTAGTGAGGAAAATTTTTTCTATTGGTTTTGATAATGCAACCACTAATATTGCATCAATATTTGATTTACAGAATTATTGTCAACCAACGTTAGGGGGATTTTTTTCTACATACGTTGTACATGTCATATTCTTAACTTATGTGTCAAGGCTATCATTGCAGCTTTGTACGACTCTGATAAAAAATATTGTCAAGATAATAATAGATAGGCTATCCCTTCACAAAAAGTGGAGGAACTTCTACATAGAGTGCGGGAAGAGATTTTGGAAGTTTAAGATAGATGTGTAACATCGTTGGAACTCGACTTACGAGTTGTTGCATAGCACAGTTCCTTGCAGCGAACTGCTATGTGACCTTGCAATGTAAAAGATGTATGGAGTTTACATTTTCCCCAATAACTGGGATACTTATATCCAATTACTTAAAGTTTTAAAAGTTTTAAATGATACTACTAAGACTTTTTCATAAGTTTATAAGCCCAATGTTTACTTATTTATTATGTCAACCATTAGTATACTTGGCATGCTAGTTTAAGCTTGTGAGGACCCAAACCTATACGCATGCGTATACGATATAATGTTGAAGTGGTTAACTTATTATAAAGAAATCCCTCGTATTAATCTCGTAACAACTATTCTAAGCATTCATTGTAAAGCGGAATTATTACTAATATATTTGAAAACTTATTATAGTTATATTTAAGATTTAACAGATTCTCAAGACATGTACAGCTTGGAAGCACAATAAGTATCAGCAAACATGACTGACATAGAGGAGATGCTCAATTGCTATCAAAGTCAGTACGGTGGCCAGTCATTAATCTCTCCTTTACTACCCATCAAGGAATGGCATTATTCTTTTATGGGTGAGTAATTACTGGCGCAAAAATTGAAAATGCAACAATTTAGTGGTCCAAAGTTTGAATGTAACGCTACACCAATACAAATTTCGAGTTTTCGGAACATATATCCATTAAGGACTTCAATATTTTAGAGTAGTAGCAAAGGCATAGAAGGGACTACCCACTGCTATCTTGCATCACCCGTGAAGTACTCGTTGCTCCAGCTTCAATGATTACTATTGAGCAAGAGTTTAGTATAGCAGGCCTGATTGTCGATGAACACCGAGCCTCCTTATCTGTTGTTAATATTGAGGAAAATGCTTGTATAGAAGGTTGGTACAAGACGAGCTATAGACGACAAGAACCATGCGAGACATCAAGCGAAGATAATGATTACTTCAGTGATTGGAATTGATCTGATGAAAGCCTAAGCTCATTCACGGGTTCCACTCCTATTCACGAATATGAACAATTACCTTAAGATAATACATAGTAAGTTTTCTTTTCATCATTTACAAAAAAGTTTTATCACGTAAAAAGATATTTTTTTCTAGTTTTCCAAAAAAACTAAATGGTATGGTTTTCTCAAAAGTGATGGTATAGTATTAAGGTTATCTAAATTATGACCCACTAAAATTATTTTTATTCAAAAAATTTAACTTGGATAATCACGATCACTTTGATATTTTTCTGAAAATGTAAAATTGATTAACAAACTAAAAGTTTTCTAAAAATTTAAACCGAACTATGACAATCTGATTTCGATTAACGAATACATAAGCACCTTCTGAGCGACCGTGAAATATTATAAAAAATATTTTTCCCTCTAATCATTTCATTCTATTTGATCAGATTAAGATATTAGATATTCATATTGTAATAAACTTTTTTATATTTTATTTTCTTTCTGTTTTTAATATATATTTTATAGACGAATTGAAGAAAAAAAATGGTTAAAGGATCGGTAAATCGAGAAGAAAAAAAATAATATAAAAATTTAGAAGAAGAAAAAAAAACATGGTTCAAAGGCTATAACTCGATGAGCCACATAAACCAGTCTCGAGCCAACAGCTCACGGGCTAGTCATGGTCCAATGTGACCTTGACTCATGAACTAATGGTTCAAAGCTGGTCCGAATCGCCATACAAGTTTACTTCTAAAGATGGAAAAGAAAAGTTGTGTGTGTGATTTTCTCAGCTGGTGCAAGACTCACATTTTGTAACTTGTGATAGGCCAAAGTCCAAGCAGGCCTCATTTTAACTAATTCCATCTAATTTCATAAAAGTTCGTTATTCCCTATTCTATTTGTTATTGGCTTTAATTGGATCACTAAATATTTCAAATGAATCAAACAAATCCATAATCTCTCTCTCTCTCTCTCTCTCTCTCTCTCTCTCTCTCTCTCTCTCTCTCTCTCTCTCTCTCTCTATATATATATATATATATATACACAATAACGTCTCATGATTTTCAAAATCATAACACGATTTGATGAGGTCATTATTATGTCCCTAAGCACCGTCCAGATTTGCTATGGAGATATTATGTTCTAAAATGTTCAACGAACTCAATTGAATTAAAATCGAGTATCGAGTCTAGAGACAGCATGGAGCTGTGATAATTAAAATTGCGGCAGTGTTCAGCTTTCAGGCTATTTACCCAAAAGTAATTACAAGATATTAGCCATCAATATAAACGAAGGATTTAAGTTTTAAGCTACGATTTATAAGCAAAAGGTAAATAAAACAATTTATTAAAATCTATAACATAATAACTGAATTGATCATTACCCAATGAAAAACTGATAAGTATATATGGAGAATGCCCGTTCGTCCTTGAGATAAATATAAAAGACATACATTTATTAGAATTGCAAATAAAAGATGTAATTATAACAAAATTACGCAATTATAATAGAGAATTAATAGTATTTTCCACGTGTATCATATATCTTAAATAAAATTTATCCTCAATTTACCTTATTTGAAAACAAATATCCCTTATTTATATTTAAAATCAAATACCTGTCTGTTAGAATTAAACCGCTATACCGATAGGTTGTCTCGTATGTCTACAACAACCATTTCATGGACTTTTGAGTAGATACTGATAACGAAGCCCATTCTGCTTTGTTGTGTCATCAACAATTACGGCCATGGCACAAGAGCAATGATAAATTAGACTAAACCCTAACCTACGTAAATAGATTCGACAGAATCATGCTCTCAAAAGGTCTAATGGTTACTTTCCAGTAAGGGAACAACTACGATTGGAAGAGCATAATCTATACGGTCCTCATCCATATATATGGAGACTTTCGGTTTAAACTTATACTTATCATCCCTAAAGTCTTCGCAAAAAACCAATTTAATAATAACCCATCCCATACGCCCGACATTACTCATAAACAAATCGATCTCATTCCCATTCGTGACCATAAGACCTTCCCTTTTGGCTCCAAATCGAAGGAGGACCTACTTTATCAGGTTCTTCGAGGGATAGGAAGGCTTTTTAATTGAGGACCCACTTTTTGAAGTTTTTGAAGTCGTTAGATAAGAATCTTAGAAAATTAACTTTGTATTTTTTAATATTGTTTGAATTCAAATTTGTATATTATGTGCCATGTAAATAATATAAACGAATTTTAAGAACCTTCGTGAATAAACTTATGTCAAGTTTGATATGTAGTAATGATTTAAAATGGATGATTAGAGAAAGAGCGAAATGACAAATCCTTTTTTGTGTTTGTAGTTGTTAATGGAGTAGAATGAAATAAAATTAAACATGTATATAGTAATAATTATAAAAAAATATCTTTAATTATTAAATACCATAATAAAATTTAAAGTTAAATAAGTAATTTGATTAATAATAATAAATGTTGAAGAAATAGAATTATCGATTCCGCCTTTTCAAATACGAAATTAAATTCCTCCTTACAATCAGAATCATCAATTCCATGGAATCTCGATTCCGACTTTTAAATGCGCTTTCAAATATGTGCAAAGGGAAAGGGAAATAATTTCTTCATATTCATGAAGTTTAGTTTAAATTTTCACTGTTATTTAATTTTTCTAGTTTCAATTTTATTTTGTATTTCATTTTCTCATTTTTTCTTTTCATTTCTTTTCTTCTTTATTTTTAAAACTTTTAAGTTATACACACACACACGCGCGCGCACGCACACACACACATACACTAGTGATGGCGGTTCTAAGTCTAGTTCCCAACCCTCAACTTCGTTCGATGCAAGTCTCCAATTTGGACTCGCATCATGCCTAAGTCTGGTGATATTCATTTGTGTTAAGTGTTTTAAGAGTGTAATTAGACCCATATAAGGATCAGTTCCAAACCATGAACCGACCTAACTTGGTTTATAACTGGCTTGAACTGGCTTTTGAACTATTAGGCCTCAGGGGCCTAGATGGTTTAGTTGTGAAGGCCCACTAAACCGACAGGCCAACCCATTAAAAAAAAAGAGAGAGAGAGAGAAATGAGGTCACATTTGAGAGGGAAAAAAAAAAACAAAAAAGTTAGAACTATATCAAGTCAGAAATTAATAAAAATTAGAAATTATTAATATAATTGGTAAAAAAAATTTAAAAAAAAAAGAGAGTTAAGAAGCCACGTTGGGGAAAAAATACAAAAGTTGAAACCACATCAAGTCGGAAATTAATAAAAAAATTAGAAATTATTAATATAATTAGCAAAATTTTAAAAAATAGAGAAAGGAGGCCATATTGGGGAAAAAAACAAAAAAGTTAGAACCACATCAAATCAGAAATTAATTAAAAATTATAAATTATTAATGTAATTAATAAAATTTAAAAAAAAAAAAAACCAAAAATTCGGTTCAAGGGTTGGCTGAAACTATAACCAGTCAGGCTGGTCATGATTCGACCTTGAGCTAGCCCATGAATCAGTGGATTCAGGCCATTGAACCGATATAGGTGTAATGGACAATTGCTTCTCATTCTTACCCAATAAATTAGGTTAATTTTACTGTAAGTAAGGTGTAATAGAATGTAATAACCAATTACTCATCTTCTTTGCTCCTATTGAATAGTCATTTATTAATTACTAACTTATTCTCGTCAATGAAGGGAACTCACCATATGTGTATTTACCACTGATTTTACTCAAATTTAAGTAACAATTATACTTCTTTTTTTCTCGAATGTATCTCTCACTCACTTAAGAAATACGAGAAAGAATTTCTAAAATTTTTAATTTGATTTAGAGGATTAGTTTTATTAATAAAATTTTTCGGGTTTGGTTCTATCTAGGAGAGTATTGTCAATTCAATTCTCTTAGCAAACCTAATGTATGAGGTTTCAATGCTCGACACTATTACACCTTTAAGTCATATTTGTCTACCAATGGTTATTAGATATACATTAATTATAGTGATTTCATATATTTTCGATTCTATTTGAAGGCACAACTAGAAATGATCTAACTGTAGTCCAGCTTTTTAGCAAAATATGAGCCGTGTTTCAGTACTTTTTTGAGTTCCAGTATGTAATTATCAAATTATTTTCAACAATGATAGTTATAATAGATCGTAAAGTTGAAGTACAATTCGAAATTATGTGCATTGGCAATATATACGTGTAACATGGCGGAAAACTCTAGTGCTTTACAACTTCAGCCGTCCCAATTTCTTATCGTTTTCGTTGAGAACCGGTGAGGATTAAAAAGATGAGGATAAAAAAAAGAAGTGTTATGTAATCAGCCAAGATAAATGATGAAGATAAACATATCCCTGGACTCTAGACCCAATGCCATATGGTACCTCTCTAGCCATGGGACAGATTTATCCTTACCCTCGACCAAAATCCGACCCGTCCCGCTAAATGCTATTCCCTGATCTTGCTCGCGGGGACTTATCTACAGCCAGTTGATGGACTTGCTAGGTCCATCCACAAATCAAATAGGTCGAAGGAAAAAATAAAATAAAATGAAGTAGTCTAAATGAGAGGATTTGGCAGGTCTTGGAGACACAATTAGGAACCATGAGGACCGTTGATAAGATATTCTAGATTTGGGCTCCTCAAGCTTGTACCAATTTGTTTGGACTCATGGCTTGACTTGACCTAACATTATTTGCCGACCTAACAGTATTTGACCCCAATGTCCACTTGGCCAACCTCAGCTCTAGCCTATTAGACAACTTACTCAGTTACCATAGGTTCACAATGGCTAACAGATAACATGATAAGTCTTGGAGAGTTAGTAATTGCCACTACCCAACAAATCCGGACCATGTTGAGCTGTACACTCCCATTACTCATGATATACGGACTTGCCGAAGTGCTGCTCAAGGTCTCTTAGCTTCCAGCTACACTCCTTTATAAATAACTAACAATATCCTAATGGTAATCCACTTAAACTTTTGCGTACTTTGCCTACATTTGAGTATTCTTGTGTCCTTATTCTCTCCTCACACAAAAAGAACTAACTTAAGCATTAAAATGGTAACACAGAACAATACTTGACACCCCTCACAATGCATTGTTTTGTAGGTTCCCTATTCAAACATAAAGCCCAAGGTCACATCACTCTACCGACAAAATTCGAAAACGATATTGGGTGCCATCTATGAAAACAAACTCATTCAATGCCAAAATACTATGAACACTTTTCTTGCTATATGTTCACTATGTCTCGCATCGTAGCCTCTAACCCCACAAACCACTAAGCAACTACTGAAACAACTAGAGCAGCTACTTAAAGAGTTCGTTGCTCACAATAGGGATCTCTAAGCTAAGCTTGACGAAGTTAAGAGGTAAAGTAGGCACACTTGACTGCCTAAAGTCTCAAACGCCTATAATGGGTAGAATAATCAGCAACAACAGTAAAATGGTAAGGTTCAATAGCCCCACCCCTCAATGCAGGAGCAACAGGTACGCGACTACACCCTTGCTGGCAATGAGCAGGTGGTTGACTCTCATGAGGGGTTGCACACTCTTCAACATAGAAGTTCACCCAGCTGATAGTACTAAGATGAACGAGCTTCGGTAGATGGTGAAGAGGCTCTTTGAGAAGTAGGAGAGCAAAGTAGTTAAAGGCATTGGCCTTGTCACTAACAAAAAAACCCCCTTCACTAGGCATCCAAGATAAGGTCCTTCCTCCAAACTCTATGCTCCTTATCTTAGACCAATATGATGGCACTAGTGATCCTAACGATCACCTTCTCCATTTCCGTATCCTCATGAAGCTTCATGGTCATAGGGATGCAATCATGTATAAGGCCTTTTAGGCACTCTGAGGAAGGCAACTCAAACGTGGTTCAACCACTTGCTTGAAAACTCCATTCCCTCCTTTGAAAAACTCACTTGTTGGTTCAATCTCCATTTTAGGGTTAGCAAGCCCTCATCTAAGGACACTTCGTCCTTGTACTTTATAAGACAAAAGGAAGGGGAGACCCTTCGGGAGTATGTGGCGTGGTTCAACAATGTCATAGTTGAGATCCCTTAGCTTAACGAAGGAGTCGATGTCTATGCTACTCAGCTTGGCATCAAACTTCCTTTGGATTTCATCTAGTCAGTCTCAACAAGTAAGCCTAGGACCCTAATCGAATTATGGAACAAGGCATATAAATACATGAACCAGGAGGACAACATTTATGCTAGGAGTGAGACTAACCTAGAAAGGTTTGGTAGAAAGAAGGACAAGGAAAAAGGCTATGCCAAGGATCGCATCGACAACAAGTTGCCGAGTCGAGCTGATAGGGAAAGCTCCAACAATAAGAAGTTTCCACTACCCCTATCATTATTTTCACCCAGCAAACCCCTTTAAATTAACCCTTGACTTAAGTCTATATGGAGGTTTAAGGAAAAGGCCTACTACAAAAGCCCCTTAAGATGAGGGGGAACCCCAACCGTCGGAACTCAAACAAATTTTGTTAACTCCATGAGGACTGCAACCATACAACAGATGAGTGCTTCTAACTAAAGAACACCATAGAGTATGCCATCCAAAGGGGCTTCTTTAGAGAGTACGTGGCTAATGCCAACAATGGTAGAGACAGGGTACCTCAAAGGTGATGGACTAAGGATGCCTGAGAAGAAGAAAATAATGACCATCGCAACAACTAAGCCCCTAATGGTATTATCAACATTATTATTAGAGGGCCATACCCAGGGAGTTGGTTAAGCAACATCAGCTTGGCTAACGTCTCATCTTAGGTAATGGCTATAAGAGAGAAGAGGTAGAGGCAAGACACCTTCATATCCTTCTCTAACTAAGATTTAGAAGGGGTAGGCATTCCTTATTAAGATACTTGATAGGAATTAGACAATCGGATCCTTGACTTGCACCTAAGCTCAAGGACTGGAAAGTATGGCCAGACGAATTCTTTCCTTAAGACTCACTACTAAGGAGTTTAAGTTGTTGCAATTTGCCGACTTGATGTATTGGCCAAGCTAAACCCTCATGTACCCATCATTCATCTCCAATTGCCGACTAGAACTACACTTGCACATCCGCCTGACTCATCCAACCATCAGCTTAGCCGATTCGAACCCAAGATATGCTAAAAGTATCCAAGTTGAATTTACCTTGGAAGAATGACCTGCTCAGTTTGGTATAGCTAACCTTTTACCCCTATTCGATACCTCAATTTAGCAGAAAAGAAACTGATCGTACAGAATTGTCTTTTCTACCAGAAAGTCATCCAGTTATTAGGAGCCATGTGTCTATGCAACTATGTAATAGAATCCTCTTTGTATTTTCTAATATACCCTTCAATATTCCTTGTATATTACTTCTTTTAGACACTATCCTTTTTGGTCTTTTCTATTTTAAGTAAGTTGGTCTAGTTAGTAGGTATAAATATCCTTTGTTCATGTAACCACAATACATTTGATCATCATCAATTTACTGAATATTCTTTCTTTTATGACCATTGCTTTCGTTCACTTGTTTACTCTTTTCACTCTTATCCTAACCCTTAAGCAAGGTTAGGTGATGAGTAACCTCACTGGACAATCTTATGCATTATATTAAGTTGTGCCGTAAGTCTTCAAAAGTTTCTTGGTGCGTCACATCCCTAGAGCTGTTCCTAGGTTTGCTTACTCTTTCTTTACTATTTTTTGCACACTCCCCTCACCATCTTTCAAGCTTTTGGTAAGCTTGGACCCATCCTATGATTGGCCTTGTCTATTCTTAGCCTCAATATACATTAATACTCGAGTGGTTAAGGTAAGGATCTCAAGCTTTGAGGTCGTAAAGATCATGATAGATACTACTAGCTCTACTAACAACTTCTTCAAGCACATCTATGACAAGAAGAATAAGCTGCCTGTATAGATGAAACCATACCACCATGACTTGATTCGCTTTAATGGAGGAATAGTCTGACCTAAGGGCATCATCACCTTAGGAGCGGAGCTCGACAATGATGAAAATGTTGCTTGTCATCTAGTGGAATTCGTAGTGGTAGACTACCCATCCCCCTACAATGCTTTACTAGGATGATCGAGCCTCACTAGTAGTCATTACATCATCCCTTCATTTGAAGCCTAAATTCCTAACTCCTACCGGGGTGGGAGTTTGTAGGTATGACCATAAGCTCTCCAAAGTGCTCTACTTGAAGGTGATTTGAGGTGATGGCATCTTCGTATTAGAAACAGGTTCTCATGAGAAGCCGGCCAAGAGAGGCGAGCTTGGTAAAAAGGCAAAAGAGGTGCAGATGGGCACTAGTCTTGACCAGACCACCAAGGTTAGGGTCAAAACACCTCTTAAAGTGAAGGATAGCATTGTTTAACTCTTGTGGGCCAACTTGGACTTGTTTGCTTGGTCGACATCGAATATGCCTAGTATCTCCAACGACCTGGCAACCCATAACCTCAAAATTGATGAGAATGTCTG
This sequence comes from Lumnitzera littorea, assembly GCA_024138015.1. Classification (NCBI taxonomy): domain Eukaryota; kingdom Viridiplantae; phylum Streptophyta; class Magnoliopsida; order Myrtales; family Combretaceae; genus Lumnitzera; species Lumnitzera littorea. Next base: position 92,713,598 of record JAMXBB010000011.1, read on the forward strand.
GCTAGTTAAGCAAAAGAAAAGACATTTTACACTAAAGCGGCAGATCGCCATTGAAGAGGAAATGCAAAAGCTATTGAAGGCAGACTTCATTCGAGAGGAGAAGTACCTAACCTGAATAGCCAATGTTATGCTTGTCAAGAAGAAAAATGGAAAGTGGCAGATGTATGTCAATTATACTGGCCTTAATAAAGCTTGCCCAAAGGATTGCTTCCCTCTCTCAAAGATAGACTAGTTGATTGACTCCATGTTGGGATATGCTTTACTGAGCTTTATAGACACTTTTTCAAGTTATAATTAGATTAAGATAGACTTGAAAGATGAAGTTCATACCTCTTTCATCACAGATTTTAAAACCTATTGCTACATTATCATGCCTTTCAGCCTAAAAAATGCTGGGGCTACATATCAGCGAATGATGACTACATTATTTAAGCCACAGCTCAAGTGCAACATGGAAATATACGTAGACGATATGATCATCAAGAGCAAGTAGCTAGATGACCACATCAAAGCCTTCCAAGAAGCCTTTGACAGAATGAGGAAATATGATATGAAGTCGAACCCCCAAAAGTGCATATTTAGGGTCAGCTCTGGCAAGTTCCTAGGCTTTATAATCATGCAATGAAGGATTGAAGCCAACCTAGAAAAGATTATGGCCATCAGGGACATGAAGCGCCTAACACCCCCTCTTCCACACACACACACACCCCCCCCCCCCCCTCTCAACTTGATGTATCTTTGGGGTCGTACACATAGAGAAATACCACAACGGATAAGGTTGAAAGAAAAACAAAAGAAGATTAGTAAAATCCGAGCAGTTACCAATTGGATATAACACACCAATCGGATATAACGCACCAATCGATCTCACTCGGCTTACAATCCGTCAGATATAACTCACCGGTTCGAACTATAGGATCACTCATCACTATTCTTTATTAAGGAGAATAGATAAGAGTTAGAGATAAATAAGAATATTAAGGTTGCTTATAAAGGAAACTTGTAATAATCTGATAATGTGATGTGTTATCTATGTACAACAAATGGGGTTTATATACTAGCCCCACTAAGGTTACAAGCATATATGAAAAGATAAAAAAAAAAGGTAATTTATAATTTAGAATACATGAAATATACTAAAAAGGGTAAAAAAGACAAAGAATATTTTATACAAAAGGTGAGGGAATCCTTCTGGAATGTTGTGCCAAAAGACACATATTACAAGGTAGTTGGCGTCTGAAGTATGATATAATTCGGATAAAGTAAAGGAAAATAATCTACAGTCAAAGCCGACCTGATTTAGTTTAGGTTGGAGCTCAGTCAATCAAGGATATCCAAATTCCCTTCAGGTTGTGTATCTCGCAATTCGACACAGATTGGGGTTGGATATTAGTCAGTTTGGGAGCTCGGCTCAAACAAACGTTTGTGGCTAGTTTGCTCATATATTGTCTAGGTTATGGTATGATGGTATGGTTGCTTGGTAGGTTAGCCTGTGGGCTCGAAAAGTTGGCCTATAGGCTTAACAGGTTGGTACGTTTGCTCAGTAACTTCAGAAACTATGTTGTTACATGTGAGAGCTTGGCACTTAAGTTAGCAATAGAGTGAAACATGGAGGTCAGAATGGGAATCCTTGTCTTGGATGGGGCTTCGAGCTAGTATTCTCCATCCAAAGCCTTAGAGTCCTGAAGTTTGATTGCGCGTAATTGGTCTGAGGAGTTGATTCTTATAGGTATGAGCTACTATGGCTCAGTAAATTAAGTTGGAGACTTATGAAAGTATGACAAATATAACTAGAGTTATCAAGCAATTAATTATATATAATGCAACAAGCAAGTGTCATCATATAACATAGTCTAATCCGTTGTGAAATCAAAGTAATTTCACCCACTTTAATTTAAGCTAAGGAGTTTCCGTTAATTCATCAGCTCGTAACCAAACTCAAGTTTGTACAGTGAAGATACCGCTCCCCCCAACACTGTCCTTTAAACTAATGCCCTCATCATCACCACAACCTTCTCTCCTGTTCCTTAATTTAGCTAAGGATGAAGAAAATATCATTTTGCTATCAAGTACTATCTTTTTCAAAGGTGTCGGTGTTTGGTTAGAGAATCCTAATGATCTCCTAAAAGGTTGCAATGCATGTCAAATTAAGGTATTTAGGTCGATTATAGTTAGGTACGGTTTAGGGTGATAAGAAAATTTCACACCATTCCATTCACAACAATCATCTAACATAACACAAAATATAATATGAAATCAGATACCCAAGCACATACGTACATAACTACTTGCAAACATAATCAAATACAATCTTAAGTCTTCGAATACTCTAAAATAGTACTCCAAAATATGACGAAATATTAAACCTAACTTACTTGGAATCCTTAGTCACTCATTTAACTAGTTGCAAGTCAACTTGTCTCCGTGTGTCCTATAATATAAATACACTCTTCAATATTTACATCTTAATGATATATATATATATATATATATTCTAAATTATGATTTAACTCAATTCTTTTTATCCACATATTAGTTATTATTAATTCATCCTAGGTTAGTTTAGGGTTCGAGTTCCAAATTCGGTTCTGTTTTAGGTTTTAGACCAACTCCAATTATGGGTATTATACGTAAATCCTAAAAATGTAATCCGAACACTAGTGTGAAATTAATCACACTAGGCTCAAGTATCTTAATATCACGTTTGATCCTAAGTCATATTCTAAACTACTTGGTATACTTAAATTCTTATTAGTGTATCGAATTTACTTCTGATATGAGAAAATTTTATATTTTTCATATAATTTCCTAAATTTAAGTTTTGTACTAGATTTAATACGTATTAATATTGTTACTATATTATCCATTTTAACTTAATATTTTATATTTATTATAATCCCAACTTCACATATTCTTATAATTACATATATTTACTACATAATTCCCATAATAATTACATTTAATACTCCAAGCGCTATGATTATGTTACCACATTAGAGATTAACATCCCTAAACATCTAATTATACACTAAATTAGTAATTAGTCATTTAATTACCTTATTAGTCGAAAATTACTCAATTTAGTCATCATTTTAGGGCTTAAAAATTACCTAAAAATTTGGAAAATTAATTTTACATAAATGGCTTCATAATACTATTCTATATTACTAAAATAGTCTACTAAAAAAATTTGAGCTCAAAACTACACTCTTAAAGTTATTTAATTCTAAATTAAAATATGCTCGATTTTGCTTGGTTTCTTGAGCACCCTATATTTACAGATAATTTACATATAATAAAATGTCATAATAATAAAATTCATAATTTTCTGGGTACAATTAATAATTTTAATAAATTATACAAAATCGATTGGAAATTTAGACTCACTTGTCTCTTAGACTTCCAGCCACCAACGACGGTCTAGGGTGTGTCGACCGGTCCAAGCAGTCGATTTAGAGTGTAATGGTGGTTTGTGGGTTTGATCTAAATGCTCTTGCTTTACAAAATTTTTGTAAAACACTAATTGTCTCTCAATTTCAGTGCTTTCCAATTTTTCTACTCCACAAATTGTTCAAATGAGTTTTTGTAAAAATTTGGCTATTTATAGGGGTCTTGTCAATTTTTGGTGCATTAATTAGACTAGACATATGCTTTATCTCTTCCAATTTGGCGTTTTAAGTGTATGAATTTTATTGGCAAATTTTTTTCTCTTCTTCCCTGACTTGCCATGACTCAAATCTGGATCATTCCTCTACTTCTCTGATTTTTTTTTTATAATTTTCTTTAATTATTTAGCAATTTTCTAGCAATTTTTAAGCATTTCCGGTAATTTCGCATATTTTTACCTATATATAAATACATATGGAGTATAAGTAAATATTTCTAAATATTATTTATGTTATTTTATGATTTTTAATATGCATATAATTTATCTCTAATAATTTGTTAGTTATTAAAATGTATTTTACGCATTTTCGACAAATAATAAGTAATATATTTAAAATTTGAAAATTTTATATTCTATCATTTTATTACTTATTTTCTTAAATTCAAACTTATAGAATTACTTTTACTAATATTTCTAACTTTGTTTTATAATTTAGGTTCAATTGGATTCTTTAACTGACCGCTCTAAACTTTACATATTAAATCTAATCTTACAGTTACAGGACTTAAATTCCCCCATGGTGCCCTTAGGCCTTTTCTCTTTACCCTTAGAAGGAGGAAGGTGTACCACAAATTTTGGCTCATCAGCAATAAGAGCACCTTCCCCTACAATGATTACATGCTCAAATGTTGGAGCGGAATCAAATGTAAGAGCCATCATAGTTAGAGGCTTAGAAACCACGAGCTCCAAAGAAGGGGCACTAATTAAGACCCCCCATGGCAAAGCAGGTGACTCCATCCTATTAGTCTCTCCCATCCCTAACTTCAATTTCACAGCCGTACCTTTGGGGTCAGTAGCTTTCTTCTCTAGTTTTGTCCTAGACTCTCACCACCTTAGGAGTTCTAGCCCACTAGGTCAAGGCAATTCCTTAGACTCGACTAGCTTCTCACTTACAAAAACAAATCAAGAATATCAATAAAAGATAAAGTACTACAATCTCTGCTGTAATCAACACAGGTAATAACGACCCCCCATTCCTTATAATGATCATGGAGGAAGGTTAGCTTCCAACAAGCCTATACTGGCATGATAGAAGAGTCAACTTATGATGAGGTCAAACCTGTACCTCCTAACCATTTTTTCATCATGGATTTCTCTATGTCAATAAAGAGCTCAAAGATTGACCTACTGAAATACCTCCTTATGGTCACTTCAACACATATTAACTTATTGTGCGTTAGTGCCATGAAGACCTCAATCTCTCATGCTACCTTAGATTCACTTAGGCCAAGCTTCTTTAGAGCTCAAATCCGAACCAGTTTGGTCCATCAAGTTTAGAAGTTGGCCAATGAAGGTAACTCTACCACAACAAACTCACCTTACCGGTTCTTCACAGACAAATCTAAGCCTCTAAACAACTTCTTCCTTAGGCAAATAAAAATAATTAAACAACTCAGACATGACCTGCATAAACAAATATGCCAAAAACTGTCTATCTAATTGCTAGCATAACCTTGACATACATAAAGCTCATATGATAAACCACTCTAAAGCATTTATGATTCCACAAATATACTAACATTTATATACATGACAAACTTATATTTACAATAAAGCTAGGTACAAAGTGTTTATAAAAGCATATAGTATGTAATATGATTTAAGAGTACATATCACGCCTCAAAGCAGCAGAATAGTAACAGTCCCGCCATGTAAACCATTCTAAGATAGAAGTTGGCTTTACAACTACTATCTTAGACCTGATCTACATAAGGCGTCCACAACTAACTCTTTTTGAAGTAAACAGTTTGAAATTTAAATAAATCATTTACCTAAGAAAGTGAGAAAATATATATATACACTATAATTCAGTTATTACAATTAAAGTTTACAATATTTCTCCGTAATATATTTCCTAATTATTACATTATTCAGAAATGAAAAATTCTAAAGTAAAAGCTTAAACCTTAAACCTTAAAAATATGTGTTCATTCTTCAAATATTTTTCCTCACTCCCTAAGATCTAGCAGTTGGTAACTTCAGAGTAGTTGTTTACTGCTTCTTAGCCAGCACCTGCACGACGTCTATAGGGATGTGAGCAACCACAGCTCAGTAAGTTAGGATGGAGGACCTAAAACTATACCATAAACATAACAAGGTTATCAACTAACTTATTAGGTGCAATGCATGTTCAAACAAATGCCATCACACGACGTTGTCCGGCCCGTTGTGAGATTAGAGAAATTGCGCCCACTCTAATCCGGGTTGAGGAGTTGCCATTAATGCAACAACTCACGATCAAACCCAAACTTGTGTAATGGAGACCTTGCTCCTCCCACGACTACCTTCAAACCATTAACTTCACCCTCGCCGCAACCTCCTCACCTGTCACTTAGTTCGATTGAGGATGAAGAAGGGGCCTTTTGCAATCTTGTGCTATCCCTTTCGAAAGGGTCGATATTTGGCTGAAGAATCCTAAGTTTCCCCTAATGGGTTGCCATGCATGTCCAATTATGATTATTGGTTGTATATTTGATTAAGCCAGTTTAGGGTGATCAATCGTTTCATACAAATCACACAATACAAGCCAGAACAACAAACAGAATCATAGCATCACTCATAATCAAGCACATGTACACATCCAACTATCTAACAAGCATAACCAAGCATAATCTCAAGCCTTCAAAATACAGCATCGTATTAATCCCAACTTACCTCGACTCCTCGCTCACTCACTCGAGGTCCGACTTGCTCAAGCCATCGCCGATCATCCCTATAACACAAACGTGGTTTCAGTTTTTTATATAACTATTATAGGTTCAGTTTATCCTATAACGCTTGTTGTTATGTTTTGTTTAGAGTTTAATATATCTAATTATCTAGGTCTTAAGTATTTTATAATTATTTTAGGTTTGGGATTAGGTTCGGGTTCGGTTTCTGTATCGATTTCTAAATTAGATCATAGTTCGATTTCTAAGTACTGTTTTATACCCAAACCTTATAAATTCGTTTCAACTCATAATGTGAAATTAATCACATTACTTCCCGATCCCCTAAATACCATCATTACCCCTAGTCAGTATTTTATTTCACCCAGTACACTTAAATCCTTATTAATGTACCGAATTTACTCCTGATGTAAGAAATTTTTACATTTTTCATATAATTACATAAATTTGAGTCTTCTATCAATTTTATTATATATCCCTATTATTTATATAATATCAATTTTTATCCTAATATTTTCTATTTATTATATTTCTAATAATTATGTATTATGTACTATTACTTATTATGTACATAATACACATCTAATATTTTTATCACTCTAATTACTATCTCCTAACATTAATTATCATTTCAAAATGTATAAATTCATCATAAATTAGATTTTACATCTAATTTCCCTAATTCACAAAATTAACTTAAAATTTACCATTTTTTCCTATTAGTCATTTACTATGTAATTAACCTAGTAATTACATCTAACACCCTAAATGCTACAAGTATCATACTCCATCTAATTTCAACATCCTAAAATATATACTTATTCACTAAATCAGTAATTAACCATTTAATTACTTTATTACCCCTTTTATGCCTCATTTTAAGGCCTAAAAATTATCTAAAAATTTTGAAAATTGATTTTTGAAAACGGGCTTCATAGCACTGTTCTATATCATCTAAGTAGTTTACACAAAAATTTTGGGTTCAAAACTACACTCCTAAGGTCACAAGACATATTTTTATCAAAATAATATTTTTCCAAAAAACGACATACAAAAATATTCCAAAATAACAAAATTCATAATTTTTTAAGAATATTTACTATTTTTTACAAAATTACACAAAATCGGGCTGAAAATTGAACTCACCAGTCTAGGTGACTCCAGCCGCCGTAGCCTTGTTAGCCGATCCAGACGCTGCCACTACCGTATGGTGGTAGTGGCCGTCCACTTCCAACTGCTCATCTGATGTGGGTTTCCCTTTATGGCCCTAATTGCACAGTTTTTTCTTATTTTTTTTCTTAACCTTAATTTTTCTCTTAATTTCGCCTCTCCCTATTTTTCTCACTGTCCAAACTGCCTAAATGAGCTTTTAAAAAATTTGGAGTACTTATAGAGTTTTAGGGAATTTATTGTGCATTAATGAAATAAGACAATTGACTTATCTCTTCTTTTTTTCCACTTTCTATTTGTTGCATTTTAATTGGTTGATTTTTTTTTCTTCAATATCATATTGCCACACCCCACTTCTAAACTTTTCCTCATTTTTCTATATTTTTCTTGATTTTTCCTTAATTAATTATGAATTTTTTTAATTATTTCTTATTATTTTAGTACATTTCGCGTATTTTAAATAATTATGCATATTTATACATACATGTAAATTCATATATAGTACAAATAAATGTTCCTAAATATTATTTAGGTTATTTTATGATTTTTAGTATATATATAATTTATCTCTAACGATTCGTTAATTACCGGAATGTATTTTACGCATTTTCGATAAATAACGAGTTATATATTTAAAATTTGGAATTTTTATAGTCTTTTATTTTATTGCTTATTTTCTTAAATTCAAACTTACTGGATCATTTTTTACTAATATTTTTAACTTTACTTATAATTTAGGTTTGATAGGATGTTTCAACCGATCGAAACCTTGAGTGACTGGTTATGGGGCTTACAGTAGAAATCCATCTAAATTGCATAGATGATCTAGTTGATCCTACAAAAAACATAGTTCCTCATCAATTCGATGCATTGCTTGTAATAGTTGCTTGATAACTTAATCGTATTACTCTGTTTGTATATGCTTTTTGTCTCCTACCCCTTATTGAGTTGTTGTTTGCTTGCTTCCCTATAGATTTGCTTATAAGTTTTGAGTAAATATGCTGTGTAACGATCATCTCTAGGTACACAAAAAAGGGTGTATTCAGGCTTGAGTGGAAAGGAACAAAAAATGTATCATCCGCACGATGTTATCTGATCCTTATGAGGGTAGAGAAATTTCACCCGCTTTAACCTAGGTTGAGGAGTTGTGATATAATAGCTACAATGCCAATCATAAAGACCACAAGGCCTTCTCATGGCTAATTTTAGGCTTGTGCAATAGAGGCTCTTGCTCTACCCACAATTACCTTTGTACCTAACAGCTCTAGCCTTGACATGACCTTCTCTCCTGTCATGTAGTTCAACTAAGGACTAGGAAGGGTTAAGTCATTACACCTTGTCAAAGGCATCGAAAGTTAGCTAAAGAAACCTAACCATCCCCTAGTGGGATGTGATATACGTCCATTTATAGTTTTAGTTTATGTTTAAATTAGTCTAGTTAAGAGTGATCAATCAATTCATAACATGCTAAATAAGGTCAACCAATACAGCAAAATGTGTAACTTAGCTACCAATCAATATCTTAGTAATCAAATATAGGCATAACATGTGCATAACCAACTACTTACAACCACAGGTGAGCATAGGCTCTAGTCTCAACAAATTCTACTTGTACCGAAGCTCACTCCAGTAGGTCTATAGTGTCGATGTTCCGTTTACTTGAAAGTTTTATATATACTAAAACCTAAATTCAGTTTTCGTAAGATTTACGAAAACACTAAGATTTTATATAGCTCTTTGTATTATTATATAACTTAGTTGAAATACTATTTATATAGTTACTTAATAGAGTTGCTTATATATGCATTTATATATATACACCCATTATATATACTTAAAGTATTTTACAAGCTTATTATCCTCAATTTATTATACTTGTATCTTGTCTTCACTAGGGACATATGTACATATTTATATATATAAATATATATTTCTAAAATATATTATTTATATATTCATATAGACATACAAATTCAAATATACTTTAAGTATTATATTTTATCATATAGGTTATATTAAATTATTTAATATTAATAGATATACGTAATTTTTATTACTACTATTAGTATATCATTTTGATTGAATCGAATCATACATTTCATTAGTCAAATTATGTTTCAATTACGGAAAGGTCATCGTAAGACGATATTTTTTGTATTATCATAGGAAATACATGTTTTATTACCTAAGGTGATCCAATTTTAATAAGGTCAATATTGTTGGGTTTGTATAAGCTTAACAATACATATTACGCGTTTCGTTCAAAAGATAATTCCCAAATGAGATTTCTAATCCTAGTATATAGATAAAGTCATATATCAAGTAATATCACATCAATATTATAGCATATAAATAAAATATATTTTTTACATAATTTTAAGATAAAACATGATAAATCATGTATTATTTATCCCTAGCATATAGATATCATAACCCAATTCATATAATATTATAAAATACAACAAAAACAACAAGTAACCATATCTGATTAGAGCATGTATAGTTATGATTTAACAAAATAATTAACATCTCTTAATGTATTATTACTAAAAACATGTCTTAGTTAATAATTTAAGCTATTTAACTAGGAAAATTCATAATAAATAGCACAAATCATTAAATAATTCTACAAAAATTTCTATAAACTTAGATAAATATATAGAATTTAATTAGCAACTTATTTTATGCAATCGGGTTTATCTCCTATATATGGAAAATTATATTTTTTCCCCCTAAATTATGATTAATTAAGTAAATTAAATTATTTTTACAAGTTTCTAGAAGTTATTATATGCCAAATTCATTAATTATTTCTATTAAAACTAATTTATTTCAAAAAATGCCTATTTTAGCTATTTTTAGGGTTAAAAATACCATAAATACTAGACATATATAAAATCAAAATTAGGCTACATAACATCAAACTAAATGAAATAGAAATCCTATAGAAAAATTTTAAGTCTCAAACAATATCATTTGATATATTTATTTTTAATTCAAAAATTTGGATGAATAGTATATTTCTTAAAGAAGTATATAAAATATTTAATATTTTATCTAAGTATTAATTTCACATGAAAGTACATCTAAAATAACCTAAGAACAAATTTTTTCATAATTTTCCTAACTGATTTAATATTTTTTTAGAAAATATGGAAAAATAGGTTAGATTTTTGGAACTTGAATTCACTGGAGCTCTAACCATCGTTAGCCGATGGGTAGTTGTTGGCTAGCAAAGGCACAGGGTCATTTGTTGGTGGCAAGACAGGCGCAGCAACAAATGGTGTTTTGGGTTGGGAACTAGGGTAAGTTAGTAGGCTTCCTTGTTTTTCCTTTTTTTTTTCCCTTAATTTTCTGAATTTTTCCACACAACCACTAAACTACTAAATGTTCAAAATGAAGTTAGTTGATCTATTTATAGTGTTTAGAGGCGGGTACAATTCTCTAAAGATTTAAGTAAATTTTTCTTTTGCCTTTTCCCAAGCATGAGGTGTCTGAATTACCTCATATCTACTTTTGATTCATCGATTCCATTATCCTTGGCTACTACAACTATTTCTTATCTTTTTCTAGATTTTTCTTTGGTGTTTAGATGATTTTGGTAAATATTTTAATGAGATTCCATTATTTTAAGTATGATATATTAATATTTAGGAGTTTTGTTAATATATTATATATATCCTATATACTTTATACACATAGTGGCTAATGTTATTCATCAATGATTCTTTACATATGTTATTAATATTTAAGGTATATTTTATTTTAAATTTAGTGAAATTATCGCTTATTATATATATTTATAGAATTTCGAGTTAATTTATGAATATATTTAGTATATAAATGACCACTATGTGTATAAGGTATATAGGATATATATAGTATNTTTCTTTTGCCTTTTCCCAAGCATGAGGTGTCTGAATTACCTCATATCTACTTTTGATTCATCGATTCCATTATCCTTGGCTACTACAACTATTTCTTATCTTTTTCTAGATTTTTCTTTGGTGTTTAGATGATTTTGGTAAATATTTTAATGAGATTCCATTATTTTAAGTATGATATATTAATATTTAGGAGTTTTGTTAATATATTATATATATCCTATATACTTTATACACATAGTGGCTAATGTTATTCATCAATGATTCTTTACATATGTTATTAATATTTAAGGTATATTTTATTTTAAATTTAGTGAAATTATCGCTTATTATATATATTTATAGAATTTCGAGTTAATTTATGAATATATTTATTATATATATGAGTATATTTATAAAAATATATATACATTCATATAATATTTTATGTAATATTACTTGCTTTTATAGCTTAAATAACTTATTTCTAAAGTCTCATTGCGTTTTCGGCTTGATTTTAGAGGTTTCGATAAGTTTTACATTATATTGAATAAGTATACTTCTAAGATTAAAATTGGGGTTTTAGGAAATTATTTTTAAAATTTAACTTAACTGAATCATTTCAGCTAACTTTTCTAATATAATCATAAAGTTTAAATTCAATTAGATAAATTTTCCCAAATGCCCTAAATTTAGGAATGGTTACCTTACAAGTAATTTTAAGGGTTTACAAAATACTCGTATAAAGCCTAAAATGCCTTTAATATTCTCCAGCCATTAAGAGTAATATGAGCAAGGCTGCACCAAAGATAGTCAAAAGTTCCTTCTCAAAATCAGTGAAGGGGAGGTACATCCTAAACTCTAAGCACTTTTTCTGAATGGTGAAACGCCTTCTTATAGTAAAGGTACCCTCTCCTCCTACTTTGGTAATTGCATTGTCAAGCTAACCGATTCCCCTTTAACATAATTACTTAAAACATAGTCTACAGTGGTCGACTTACTCTTACTTATCCAGCCACCTTACCCCAGTCGTTCCTAAGCCTATTAAACAAATCATGGACCTCTAGTAAAAGATCATAAGGGTAAATGTCTCAATGGATAGCCTTTATAAGCTGCCTGATCTAGCCTCTCCAATGCACTCCTTGTCTAATTGTGCCAATGTAAACGAGACTTCTTTATCCTCACTCATAGGAAGAGTATCACTCTTAGTTGCCTCAAAGTTCGAAGGCATCAATTCATACTTTGATGTACTAAAATGTGACTCACCAAAGTTTGAGCTAAAGTTGGTTGCCATTTCTAAGTATGATTGAGAAAGAAAAGCAAAGAAAGCAAGAAAGTTGGTTAATAAAGAGGGAAGTTTAGAAGAAATAGGCAGTGTTCACAGTTGCAAAAGTTTCAAGTCGCATAAAGTATTTGATCATAGGCTTAAGGCTTGGGGAAGCATATTGACAATTATAGGTAGGGGTGGATACGATTGGTTTAGTTCAGTTTTTCCTCTAAGCCAAACCAAATCATAAAAATGTGGTTTGATTTTTTATAGTTTTGAACTAAATTGTACGAATCAAATTGAGAACTTTCCAAACCATGAAATTTCAGTTTAGTTCAATTTAGCTTATCGATTAAACCATTTCTTCTAGCATAAAAAAGTATATTTGCAAAACATGTAATTTCATGTAAAAACTATTGAACTTATCTAAAAATAATGAGTATTATTATCATAGAGGTCAACGAAATTAATATTCACGAGATTAAAAATTTTCAAATGTTTATTAATACTTAATGTTATCTACAAAGATAGAATATAGTATAAACATTCAGTGTATATATATATAATTTATACATTATGGTAATTAAAAATTTAATACATATACATTTCAATAAATATAAATAAAAAAATATTTTAAGTGTTATATTATAACAAAAAATTCTTTAATTGAAGTAAAATATCATTATGTTTTCTATAAAACAATTTGGTTTGTTTTTATGGATTGATTCAATTTATCCTTTCAAGCTAACCATAAATTTTCTATTTGGTTTAGATTAGGAATTTTGTAAACCAAATTGTAAAAGGAAAAAAAAAACCATATTTTTTGTTTAGATTGGTTTGGTTTATCGATTAATTCAATTTAGTCAGTTTTTTTTTTTCCCTACCCCTAGTTATAGGGATCCATACAAGTGCATTTCTCTCTATATATAGAGATGAAGACACGTAGCAACGATTTCAATCAAATGGCTATAGTCAAACGATAATACAGTTGCAACTATACGTATGCCTACATAGATGTGATAGCTATCATGTCTCATTAACTACGCTCTGGAAACGTATGCTAACATCGAGATTTGAAAAGGTTAGCTTCCTAAAGAAGACTGATCGAGGTCCCTGCCGCTTCTCCACTTACTACAGCATCTCCTTAGCATTGAAGCTTAAGAAGCCCTTAAGCTCAGCACAAACAAGACCACCTCTTCTGCTCAACACTTTTTGCTCAAGGAAGTTGGTCCCCTTAATCTTCAACTTGACACTTGAGTATCTAACTCGGTATGAGGAGTTGTTAACTTCAATTACGCTACGAGGTGTCTCTCTAAGTTTGACTCCAATCATCCCACATGAGCTACTCTCTAAGGATGTTAGGATGTCTCCCAAACATTCCAAATTGCTAAGCTAAAATTAGCATTCTAGGTCCAGCTTGGCCACCTGCCTAAGCTCATCCATTCCCTCTTTTTGCCTCCTCATTGGCAATGAGATTGCACTGGCTGGGGGAAGGGTAGTGGAAGAGGCAACTATTGATAGGGTATTCTAGACTTAGTCTCCTTAAACCCCTACCAACTTGCTTAGGCTCATGGCCTAGCTTGAGCTTGCAGTATTTGGCTCCACTATCCCCTTAGTCAACCTTGAACCAAGCCTACCAAATGGCTTACCTAATTACTATAGGCCCATAACGGCTACTAGATAACAGGACAAGGCTTAGAGAGTGAATAATGGCTACTACCCTGCAAATTCAGACCATGTTGGACTACATACTCCCATTACCCATGACATGTGAACGTACCAAAGTGTTGCTCCATGTCCTTTAACTTCCGGCTACCCTTCTTTATAAATACCTAGCAACATCTTAATGATAATCCCCTTAGACTCTTTGCATACTTTGCCTACATTTGAGTATTCTTACATCCTTATTGTCTCTTTACACATAAAATATTAACTTAAATATCGGAATGATCACACTGAATAATACCCCGACACCTCTCACAGTATATCATTTTGCAGGTTACCTATTCAAATGTAAAGCTCAAGTTCACATCACTCTATCAGTAGAATCCTAAGATGACAAGGACTTACCAGGTCCTACATCTATTTCAAATTTCTACACTAAATGAGGCACTACTAGATCTTAATTTCTAAGACGTAGGATCTAGTTGCATTGGACTAAGATCATATGCCGTAATAGGGGATTAATGACTATTGTCTCTAAAAGGTTGTTTTAATGGTGTTCCCATTAATTACAATCAAACACATAAACACGTGGCACAAATTCGAACATTTACTTAATGTTTTTATCATATATATGTTTGATTATAATTAGTTGAGACACCATTGCAATAGGATTTTGGAGACAACAAATCCTATCTATTTGGATCTATTAAATGATAGAAAATTATATATCGTATGCTCACTAATATTATATATTATAATAATATATATAAGATATGCTATATGCTACTATATAATATACCTTTTTTCAAAAAAAAAAAAAGTTAAATGGATACTACATTGTGAATTGTTGAAAGCTTAAGTGGGTAAAAAACCCACTTTAAAAGTTTAGGAGGTAAACCATATTAGAGTACAAGTTTAAAGGTTCTAAAAACTTATTTTAAAAGTTTGAAGATTGAATCCACATTGAAGTGAAAGTTCAAGGAGTCAAAAATCTCACTTCGAAGGTTTGGACAATGAATCTATACTAGAGCGAAAATTCAAAGTGTGTTTTTGGCAATTTCCCAAATGTTAAATTGTTTATTAAGACACAATTAAGGGACTTAATGATAGAAACCTATTTGTAAGCTTTTTAAAGTCAATTTATCAACAATCTTGTTGAGTTTGAACTTAAGCTACTCAAATATATCATTAAGTTAAACTTGAGTTTCGTATAGCTCACACTCAAGCTCTAATCAAGTTTAATGTAAATTGAATTTTAGTCAGGTTTTGGTTATCAATATTGGTTTAATTAGGATAATAGTATTTTTGCTAAATATTCTAAGTGAAACGAGATTAATTAAATTGATTTCGAATTTGTTGAGTACCACTTTAAGTTTAACTTTAATTTAAGATTAATACTTAATCATCTTAACTCGATCCACTTATTCTCTTACACACAATAGATAGTCTAATATGTTGGAAATATAAAATTATAGGATTTGCTTTACTGCTTTATTAATTACATGGATCCCACTGATTCGTGATTCTTTAATTTGAAGATAAATAAAGGTCTCTGTCTGTGATAGCTATAAATCAAATAACAGGGTCAACTATACGATATTCTCTTCATTTATATAATATTCGTTATTAATACGTCGGCTCGAATTTGACATGTTTAATTTATTTTTACGACTTCTTTATTTTATTTCGTCCCTTATCCAAATAGTCAACACTCATTCTCACCTTGGAGTCTAGATTATTTATTTTCGTCTAATATCTGTAGATTCAAATGATCGTCAGAGAGGCACATGCAAGCATTTCGAAGTTCATCATTTTGCGGACATCCGGGATATTCCTAATTTTATCTTAACATTCTTGTTAAACGAGGATAGTGATGAGGCTATTGATTCCCTATATTCATTCCTTATGTTTTTATATTGAAAAATAAATTTTAAGCAAGAAAGAACTCCGTTGAAAAGTACAATATCTATCTAATAAAATCACTTTTTATGGATAACATGTCGTTCTTGCATCAAAACATATAATTATCAGTTAATCTAGTTCCAATGTCAAACTCCAAAATAAAGGATTATTATGCTAAAACTCTATAAAACAAATGTGATTATCATTCAAAAGTGGAACATAATGGAGAAATTTATGTATAAAGCTATTCTTTTCGTTTTCACGTGTGATGAGGGAAAAGAAGAAAGGGACATGCAAAACCAAAAGGAAGGGTACCGCTAATCTTGTTGGAAAATCGACTGATAGGCTTCCGACAAATAAGCATTTATTGCATGCTAGCAATCTCGGATAAAAGAGACTATCGAAAAGGGACCATCATTGTACAATCATGCAATAATTCGTGCTTTCTTTCCATATAACTCTGACTTTTTCTCCAATTAACAACGTACATATTAATGCGTGCAACTGCAACCATAACCATTCTAACAGAACAACGGTAGCGCTGAAAAATGCTGCTTAATTTAGTTGATATCGAGAGGTTCTTATAAATGCTGCTCTTCCCCACATTCAAATTCCTCTATTTCCATTATAACCATCGAATGGTATTGTTTTTCTTCTTTTGTCTAATTATTGGACTCCTCTAAGATTACTTGTTAATTTGGAGTAATCCATCGTCAATTTCCCATTAGTCAGAATTCATCCGAAAGAGGAGGATTAGGAATCCGATTTGGCATTGAACAATTCTTGAACTTCAAAATATGCCTATCGGATTCATCAACCGGTGAAGGCCATGTGTGTTTTATTGTTGGTTTATTTATGAGGAGTGTAAAACATATAAACATATAGATGTTGGTCGTCATATTAAGTTATGCGTAGCACTTTGGAAACCAAAGCGTATTTAGGATTGTTTATAATATAGTGGTACAACAACATTAATTGGATTTAATTTTTATTTTATGAAATTGTATAGGTGTATACTGTTAGTAAAATTATTATCGGGTGTACGATTCTTTTAATTAATAATTTTACCAATTTTACATAATTTTACAATTTTATACATTTTAAGGATAAGTGGATAATCCTATCGTACATGATACTCATCCAAGACCTTATTTGACTTGGTAGGTTTTTGGTGGATAATTAGGGCTCTAAAATAGGCTTCGGATAATAATTTTTCGAAACTTATTTTCATAGGTTAAGTTACGGGTAAGAAGTCAAGATATCTTGTATCTATCTAGAACTTATATTTTAAAGTATATAGGATATGAGTTTCAAGATCTCCACCCTATAAGTAATTAAATAAAATTAATAAATAAATGATATCATCTTATCAAAATAAAGTAAAACCTATCTTATCGAAAATCCAAAACTAAATGCTTATTAGTCCTTTTCCTTCTATGTTTCGTCTTCAATCTTTACTTCATTATCATCTTTTTTTCACTCCTTCCACGTTTGTTAAATCCATCATTTAGTAAAGCTTATTTCTATAATTAAATAGTTTCTTTGTTTTATATTTGAGAAAAGATTTAATATTATTATTAGAGCGAAATCAGAAGTTCTTAGAGTATAAGGAAATTATTTTATTGATGCATATATCTTAAGAAAGAAAAATATTTCAATTTGAATTTATATTTTATTTTGTTTTCCATGTTATGTCTTCATTTTCCCATAAATATTTGTTTATATTATCACATCTATAATCATTGAATTATATAATCTTATGAATTTTTTATTCACATTTTATTAAACTTGGTAGATCTCATGTTAACTACAATTTTTACCACTTTTGTTTTTTAAAAAAGTGTGCTTATTCTCTTAAATATCTATACAATATGATTATTACAAAATGAAAGTTTCATTTATATAAAGAATATTTTGTATAATGTTTTCATAAAAATTCATCCACAAATAATAATGATTAAAGAACCATTGAAGGAAAAGAAAAATTAGTAAAAAATATACATCAATGTACTCCATTCATTAACATCATTTAAAAGATTGGCTAAATTAAGTAATTGCTTTTAGGAAAAAAAAAAAAAGGATCAAGTTTGTTTTATGTTTCAAAAAGAATAGCTATATTAAAATTTGTAAGGAAAACTAAAAAATAGTCTAAAAATTCTATAAAATAAACCATACCTTATAAATTTTAGAGAATACATAGTGATTTTCAAATACCACAAAATAGGATACGGATAGCAAAATTTCGAAATCTATACCTATAGAGTAAGGTGCAAATAGGGCCTTATACCATACCCATTTTATACTTGCTCAACACTAATATATATCAATTCAAAGTAAAATTTTTGAATTTGGCTATCCTCGAAATTATGGAGAGTTATTGTCAACAAGTGGAGGGGAGGTCAAATCGTTTTTTATGAAACTTATTTTTTTTTTTCCTTTTTTATGTAACCCTTTTTCTAGTGAACTTTAGTTATGAGGTATCTAACATATCATAGACTAAAGTAAATATAACAGAAAAATGGCAGTATAAGAACCTCAAGGTGAGTTACAAACTTAAAGAATGGTTACCCAATTTCATAATAAGCTACAAACTTCCTGACATTTGTTACGAAGATTTAGTAAAATTATGAGCTTTTTGGCATATCACGAAGTATCAAGCACATTATGAACTAAAAATATTATGAAGTAACTATTGTTGGTTATGAAACTAGATCCTCCTAATTTACTTTTCTTTAATTTAAATCTTTAAAATATTATAGGTGCAATTATTTGTTAAGATTATAAGAAAATATATGGTCATAATGATTTTGTAAAGAATTTCAAAAATCTAAATAATCTCAACTATTAATGTATAATCAAGAAAAATTGAAAAAAAAAAATTTTTAAAGAATCCATAGGAGAAGTGCTTTACCAACTTTGGAGGCATTTTGAAGAGTTCATACCCATTATGGGAAAAAAAAAATGAAAAGGCAAATAAACAAAAGGTATGTAGTATATATAAGTAAAATTGGAACTTGAGCATAATTAAAAACCTTACACTTAACCTACAAATTATGGTGGAATTATACGAATTAACAAGAAATTTTTTTTTTTTTTGTCAGAGTAATTATGAGCAAAAAATGAAATTGGAAATATAAGCATTGTTGTGAAAAAATAAGAGAAGTGACGAACGTCTTAGGATTTACGGACCTTTAGGCCGTATAAGAAATATATAACGTAAAATCGGTCTAGAAAAATTACGAACTTCTATTCAGCAAGTTACTAAATTTGCAACGTAGTTACATTTTTTTAGATATTAACAAAACTTCAGTAGACAAAGTTACCAACTCTATGGAAGTTATAAATCCGTCACATGTTACTAACTCACAAGTCTTGTACGAATCAATGAGGTTGGTTCATATAGTGTTTTATGCTTTTTTGAAATCAAGAAGAAGTGATTTTCCCGTAACATTAACAGAAATTACTATGTTAGCAAAAAGTTGAATAAAAATTGATAGGTAATAACTTTTACCATTACAGAAATATATAATATTATGAAAAAGTTAAAAAGAGGAAAAATACAAAAAAAATTAAGTCCCCAACTGCGACTAATGCCCAGGATTTCCCAACTCTCTAATTATTTGTCATCAAAAAGGAACATTAATTTCTTGTCGAAGAAAGAAAAGCCATCGGGGAGCCTGAAAAAACATCCTATGACCTAGTTGTCGAGAAGTACCCTATATTTGTGGGCGATTAGTTTGCATCTACGTATCGTGGCTCTATTACTTCTTTGTGTCGACAATTAGCAATTACTTTCAATAAAGAGCCATCATGGGAAGTTGTTTGGCGATAAATATTCCAGTACTTGTAGATAATTAGTTGTCTTAACTCTCTATACTGGTTCATTTACTTAGAGAAAATTAAATAAACAGAAAAAGAAAACTTATATCTGGAGAAAAATTATTATAAAAAACAAGTTATAAATTTCTATTCTAATATTTACTTTGTATGATTTTCTATTATAAAAAATACTCATTCTATTATTTACATTACTTCATAAATTACGATATTAAATTGAGAATACAAATAAAATTACAAATATGTCTATATTTAATCATTTCGAGAAATAATCAAAATTTATTTAGTCATTTTACTAGAGGTATAATAGCTACAATATTTGAGCATTTTATTCCTTATGTAGAGGGAATAAAATGTGTTGCTTCTTCCTAGGTAATATTTATTTCTAATGAAGTAGAAATAAAAAAAAAACCATAAGAATTACAATTCTCTCCATATTTTTTCGAGTAAATATGTTAATAGACAATTAAAAGAAAATAATTATTCTATTATCTCTTTTATTACTTTCAAATAGACTACCATAATACTTCTTATCAACAAAGAATAGTTACTTACCCGATACGAAGCCATCACAAAGACAAGAAAGAATATTCTATTAGCTAGCTATTTGTCGACAAGTATAGTGCTATACTCGTGGGGCGTGGCAAAATAGTCTGCCAAACGTCTATTTTAACTCTCTAATGCTTCATTGAAGACAAGCCACTAGAAAGATTTATAAAGAATAAAAATTAATTATTCTTATTCAAGAGTAAGGGAATATTTAATATGCTTTTGCTTTCCCTGCTTTAATTACGTGGATTTGGCTTATGCGCGAGTCATCCATTAATCAAGAGATTTACAGGCAAATTCAGTTAGGTTGAATGAAAGAAGACAGAAATGGAATAATGGTTATTTGGGAATGAATAGGAATGAAGGTGGAATCAGTGGTAAATAATTAATACAATATTTAGACGAATGTAATTAAATCGGTATTAATTTGTTTCGCTTTAGTCAATTGGATAAGGAATAAAACATGAATAAAAGTAAAATACCCAAAATATCCCTTCTCGTATAAATGCATAGTAAATTACAAGAATAAAAATGCAGCACAGGGATACAAGAAAAAAAGAGAAATTGGACAAGAATCACAATTCCTCTGTTTTGGTCGGTAATGCGCACGCGGGAGAGCGAGTGAATGTGCTTTCCGGAGGAATGGCAGTTGCGGAGTGGAAAATGCTAACCGAACATGATGATAGGGGGCTGAAAAGTAATTGGGAGGGGATGTGCTTTACATTCCAAGCAAGTGAACACGGTGTTAGAGTCATCATTTAAGGATTTCTCAATATTTTAATTGAATTAGAGGTCTTTGTTTCTGATAGCCTTTGAATTAAAATAATAGGGTCAACTATTCCATATTATATTCATGCTTGTGATCAGGCATTTAACAGTGTATTTTATTTGATATAAATATTTTGGTTCGAAATTGACATGTTTCGTTGTTTTTAAACATATCTTATCAAAATAGTTAACACCCATGTGGCCATCTTGGAGTTTAGATAATTTATTTTCTCGTTCGACTATTGTGATTTCAAATGAATGTCATAAAGGCACATGCGGTAGCCGAATTTAAGGGATTTATAAAAAAAAACAAAAACAAAAACAAAAACCAAACAAGAGATTGAAACTTGAAAATGGATTATGGAAGAGAAATTTATGGGGTGCATTCTCAATACGCAGACTTAGAACAATGATATCCTTAATCTTTGTGGACAATTAAACTATTAAATTCAAATAATTAAGCATAATATAAAGCACACTAGACTGATCTTGTTATTGTATAAATTTCACTAGTAGAGATTCTTGAATTTGAGTTTGAATTGTGAGCTTGTATATGTAAAACAAAACATGATTAGTGGGTGTTGGGAGTTTTCAACATAATAACGACTCTAATATTTAAGTATCTATAGGATTAAAGAGAACGAGAGAAAGCAAGAAGGCTTAAGAGTACATGCGTGTAATGTGTTTTACCCATAGGATTTGATTCCTATCTATAGATTTCAATGAGGGAATCTGGATATTTTCATATCTTACCTAGCTAGAAAAGGGTATATTTTGAATTAGATACAATTCGAGATTCCTAAAGGTGATGTGTCACCTCGATAATTTCCACTTAGTTAATGTTACCACGATGTTCTTCTAGTGTCTAACCTCCAAGCTTCTTAGATAGATCACTAATGTTCGAGGTCTCCATAGTGTGGATGTCATGGATCACGACCTCAGGGAAGTGATATGAGTTCTAACCTATAGTAAGTCAGATGTACATTAAAACTCAACCATACGGGTGAGGATCATTTAGGGGCAGGAGTTAGACTTGGTAAGTTGGTCAAGCCTAAAAGCAAACTGGCCTAGTATCCGTATAGGTCGGAGCGAGCTTTAAGAACCTATGCTTACCATCTAAAATTGGCCATTAATAGATTTCATTGACATGTGTCTAATGAAATGGTACCACTATTTACACCTTCCATTAGAGAAAAGATTCAATATTATTAAATGCTATGTATTTTAAAGAATAACGTATAATTACCAATAATAATGCATTATTTTTAAAAAAGTATGATTGAATCTTTAATGCTATAAAATCATGTCTTTTAATAGAAAAAAACTCCAATAGTACTAACATGCTGTGGATGAATTTGTGATACGTAAATATCAATAAGATTTTAATACATAAAAATGTAAATGGAAATTTTTTAAGAGCGTAAAAACATTGATAGATTAGGGTGCGTATACTCCTCTTACATTTTTCTCGTATATTGACAATCTGTTAAATAAATTGATAGATATTTAGATCATACTTATCTTAGTATGCAAATAGAGATGCATCAATAATCTAATGGAAACCTAAAACTTACCTTTCCTGTATGGTCAACGAAGTTTTTTTATAGGTATTAAAAGTTATAAGGAATTTCTGCTCTTTTGAAACTTACCCCCATAAGGGGTATCTCAATACCTAAAACCCTGAAGTCTTGTACATGATTGAAATTCTCGAAAACTTAACTTACTTTATTGTATTATATTTTTGTATCAAATGTTGCAGTAGTAAGTAATATCATGGTTTTGATGTTCTTATTTATTTAAACAAGTGAGCTAGACACTATATAGGTTGTAATTTTACAATAACATTCCTTGATAGATTTTTATGATTATAGCATTGAGTTCATGATGTATATGTCTTTATATAGGAAACATGTGATTAAATTGTTAAATATTATTAGGCTCATGAATGTACTCATAACAAATACACAGATAAATTAAAAGGTTGTTGGACATCATGTCTCAAAATTTTTATATTACTAAAATATAATATAAAATTTCATAGATTTTATAAAATATTTTATATCCTATAAATTTTATAAAGTAAAGTTCTAAAGTGGTTGCTGCATTATGAGTAAGGGTACATTGATGACAAAATGATTCACTTCTTTCAATAGGCTATGCATGGAATTAATCCTATACTAGTCATTTTAGCTTAAAGGTTCCCCTCTTTAAACTATTGCCTGACCAAAGTCTAAAATCCCCACTTAGATTCGAAAATTTAACAACTAATATCTATAGGATATGGGGTGGTTGCTCACCTTAATACACTTACCACCAGTATTTGATCACGTTGTTACGTAACCTTTGTATGGAAATTCCATTTTATATCATAACATGCAATCTTTTGCTAATGTCATGAAATATGTCCATATTGATTAGAGGCATATAAAAGCTTATGTCACGAGCGGATTTCCTTACTCGAACTTGTATGGCACTTAGTGTTCCTAACTACACTAAAGAAGGCTAAGTTAGCCTATAATACACTTATAAAGTTTAGAGAGAGAAAGTAAAGAGAGAAACTCTGATGCAAATAATATTCACTCAAAATAATTGGATGATTACAACTAAAGGAATCTCCTCTGTATATACAAGAGGCCTCTCAAGATGGATAGCCAAGATCAATTCGATCTAACGATTATAATTGAATCCTACCTACCTTTACATCAAATGTATCTACCTACCTTATCTATCACCTACTCTAAAACCTTTTATATCTTCTATAAAATTCTGAATTATCTACTCTGGGCTTAAACAAACCTCATGAGTTTGAGCCATTCTAAATTGGCCCGTAACATTCTCCCTCACTTATTCCAACAATGTCCTCGTTGCATTTTCTTTGTAAAACTTTTGAATTTTGTCTAGAAATTGCCATAGAGCTTCAGCAGGTTCCCAACTGGCCTCACTTTCTGGCTTTCCTTTCCAAATAACCATATACTCATGCCTAGGGGAGTGGCCTCGTCTTTTTACATATCTATCCGTGATAATTTCCCTAATTTCTTTATCGTATGATTCTCGAACCCCAACTAGAGCCCTCTATGATATTGTTCTATGTTATGCCCCGAAGTCACAAAGTCGCAACAGTCCCGCCGTGTAAACCATTCTATGATAGTAACTGGCCTTACAGTGCCTACCATAGACATAATCTACACAAGGCGTCGACGACTCCTCGCTTTGAAGTAAACAGTTCAATTAATAATTATACAACAATTATGATAAGAAGTACAATTTCTAATAAACATAAATAATTATCAGTAAGTCCACAGAGTTTCCCAGGAAGTTTTACATAATCACCACAGTCTACTAATTTACATAATAACTATCAGTCTTTAACCTTTAACTACAAGGTCAGTCCAGTTACACATTTTACTAAGTATCTTGGTCCTCACACCCCTGGCTTCAAACGGACTAACCTCTGGGTAATTGTAGGGCGGCATGATACTTGTAGTGATCACAAATCAGAACCTGCAAAAGGATCTATAAGGGTATGAGCAACTACAGCTCAGTAAGTTGAATTGGAGACTCATGAATGCATACAAACACAAACAGGGTTATCAAACAATTATTTTCATGCAATGCAACAATCAAGTGTCATCGCACAACGTAGTCCGGTCCGTTATGAAATCAGAGAAATTTCATCCGCTCCAATCCGGGTTGAGGAGTTCCATGTTATGCAGCAGCTCACAACCAAACCCAGGCTTGTGCAATAGAGACCTCGCTCCTCCCGCGACTACCTTCGAACCATTGACTTCACCTCCGCTGCGACCTCCTCTCCTGTCACTTAGTTCGACTAAAGATGAAGAAGGGATCATTTTGCAATCCTGCGCTATCCCTTTCGAAGGGGTCGGTATTTTGTTGGAGAGTCCTATGATCCCCTAATGGGTTGCAATGCATGACATTTTCGGTTATTAGGGTCGACTAAGATTAAATTCCGGTTAAGGTATTCAACAAGATCATACCAATTCAATTAGTCACAAAATCATTCACAATACAAATTCCAGCACAAATTCAGATACATCAAGCACATGCGCAAACTACTTACAATCACAATCATATACAAGCCTAAGTCTCCGAGTACTACAAAACTAGTACTCTATTACAATAAGCAATAACCCAACTTACCTGAATTTGCTCGATCGCTCGATCCTCTAGTTGCGAACTGATTTGTTTCTGGGTGTCCTATAATACAAATAGGTTCTTTTAGTACTTATATTTTATGGATTCTTATTCTAATTCATAATGTAACTCATTTTCCTCATGTATAACTATAACGTATTAATGATTCGTTGTATTCTATTTCGGGGTTCGGCTCCTAAACTAGATTCTAGTTTTAATTCCTAAGTCGTAATTAGACTCGAATCTCAATGTGACATTAATCACATTACGCTCAGGTACTCAAATATCCTATTGGGTCGTAATTTTGGTATTCTAAACTATTCGGTACACGCTAACCCTAATTGAGGTATCGGATTTATTCCCGATGTGTAAAAATTTTACATTTTGAGATATTTACTTAAAATTAAATATTATTTCAGATTTATTATTTTTCTGATTTCAATTATAATATTATCTAAATAACCTTATTTTTTTAGATTTATTAATTTACACTTTTACATATTACTAATTTCTTATATTACTTACCTAATTTCTCTAATTAACCATACTTAGTACCTAAAGGCTAGGATTAGGGTTCCACTGTAGAGATTAACTTCCCTAAACATATAATTAATATCCCAATCAGTAATTAACATCCTAATCACTTAATTAATCCTAAATCACCCAATTTTACCATCATTTTAGGGCTAAAAATTAACTTAAAAATTTCAAAAATTAATTTTAAAAAAATGGCCTCATAGCACTGTTTTACATCATATGAGCATCCTACAGAAAAATTTTGAGCTCCAAACTACATCCCTAAGCCTATTTATTTTTTGGTTTAATCATGCTCGGTTTTAAACAATATGTTAAGGACCCTATATTTCCAGACATAATTAAACTAAATCAATATTTTTCCCTAAATCTACATACAAATAAACCTCAAAATAACAAGTTTCATAATTTTCTAGGCAAAATTATACAAAAATCGGTGAATAAATGACTAACCGGTTCGAAGCTTTTTGGCCGTTCAAACCCGGTCCAATGTTGTCGGCCAGTCCAGGTGGTGGTTCTAGTGTAGGGTGGTGGTGGTGGGTGGTGGTTTTAGTTCACTTGCCTAATCTGCACAGTTTTCTTTTTTTTTTTTTTATTTTCTGGATTTTCTCTAGATTTTTTTAGTGTTTCAATTTTTCTCAGATCCCAAACTGGCCAAATGACTTCTGAAAATTTTTTCCTTATTTATAGACAATTGTAGTAATTAATGTGCATTAATTTGATAGGATTTTGCCCCAATTCCTTGATTTTTGGCTTTTTGTTTGTCTAATTCTTATTGGTTATTTTTTTCTTTTTCTATCCACGACCTGATCTTGTTGCAGCTTATCTTCTTCTGATTTTTCCATAATTATTTTATATTTTTCTTTAATTATTTGCTTAGTTTTCGGCTAATTTCAATAATTACGCGTATTTTTATCTACACGTAAATACATGTGGGGTACACGTGAACATTCCTAAATATTATTTTGGTTATTCTAAAATTTTTAGTATACATATAATCTATCTCTAGTAATATATTAGTTATTATATTACACTTTTCGTCTTTTCGGTAATTAGCAATCATTATGCTTAAAATTTGAAAATTTTATAATCTCCTATTTTACTACTTATTTTCTTAAATTTAAGTTTATAGGTAATTGCTAAATAGTTTATAATTTGGGTTTGATCGGATCCCTTAGCCAATTGTCCTAAACCTTGGGTTTTAAGCTCAAACCTACGGTTACTTGGCTTGGCTTTAGGGCTTACATTCTACTAGGTTCATCCTTGTCCTTATGATATGGCTTAAGCATACTAATATGGAATATTGGGTGGAATTTTAATCTTAGGGATAACTCCAACTTATAAGATACCTGTCCCACCTATTTCATGATAGGAAATGGTCCTTCATAACGCCTCATCAGTTCTTTATGCAATTAGCCCTTAGTCCGCTGGATCAGGTGTAACTTCATAAGTACTTAATCTCCCACTTGATACTCCATTAGCCGATGCTTCTTATCTGCAACCTTCTTCATTCTCTTAATAGCCTTATCTAAGTAAGTCCAAGCTAAGTCTTGGCTATCTTGCCACTCTCTTGTAAATTTATATGCCAAGGGACTAGACCTTGTATATCCTATCGTTACAGTATTGAGTGTTAACGGCTGTCTCCCTAAGACAATCTTAAATGGAATATGTCCCGTTGATTCATTCTTCTATATATTAAAAGAGAACTATACTACATCTAATAACTTAGACTAATCTCACTGATTTGCACTTATGAAGTGCCTCAAGTAAAGCTCCACTAACACATTCACCCTTTCCGTCTAGCCATCCGTCTACGGATGAAGACTAGTAGAAAAGTTTAGCTCGGAACCAAGAAGCTTGAATAGTTATGTCCAGAATTTCCCCGTGAAATGACCATCTCAATCACTTACAATGTTTCTAGGCAAACCCTAATACTTCACTAAATGCTTAAGAAACAACCTGGCTGCTTCATCAGCGGGGCACTCCTTTGTTGCTGGATTAAATGTTACATATTTTGAGAACCTGTCTATTACTACCATAATAGTACCATATCCCTCTAACTTGGGCAAGCTTACAATAAAATCCATAGAGACACTTTCCTAAGGATGCTCTAGAATAAGCAGAGGCTCTAATAATCCAAGGGCTGGCCTTTGTTCTTCCTTGTCTTGTTGACATATGAGACAAGTTCTGACATAACTCTCAACGTCCTCCCTTAGATGAGGCCAAAAGTACCTTTCTTCAACCAAGGCTAGGGTTCGATGTATTTTGGGGCGACTTGCCCATTTAGAATCATGGCATTCCTTCAATATTTCCCTTCTTAATGGTAATGAGTGGGGAACATACATCGGTTGCCCATTTGTGTATATTATGTCACGCCCCGAAGCGGCAGAGTTGTAACAGCCCCGCCGTGTAAACCACCCTAAGATAGAAGTTGGCCTCACAACCGCTATCTTAGACCTGATCTACACAAGGCATCCACAACTAACCCGCTTTGAAGTAGACAGTTTGTAATTTAAATAAATCATTTACCTATAAAAGTGAGGAATTATATATATATGTTATCATTAAGTTATTGCAGTTAGAGTTTACAACATTTCTCTAAAGTATATTCCTTAATATTACATCATTCGGAAATGAAAAATAATTCTAAAATAAAAACTTAGACCTTAAAATATGTGTTTATTCTTCAATGTTTTTCCTCACTCCCCAGGATCCAGCAGTTGCTAGCTTTAGAGTCTTTGGTTGCCGCTTCTTAGCCAGCACCTGCACGATGTCTATAGGGATGTGAGCAACCACAGCTCAGTAAGTTAGGACGGAGGACTTAAAACTATACCATACACACAACAAGGTTTTCAATCACTTATTAGGTGCAATGCATGTGCAAGCAAATGCCATCGCACGACGTTGTCCGGCCCGTCGTGAGATTAGAGAAATTGCGCCCGCTCTAATCCGGGTTGAGGAGTTACCGTTAATGCAACAGCTCACGACCAAACCCAGGCTTGTGTAATGGAGACCTTGCTCCTCCCGCGACTACCTTCGAACCACTGTCTTCATCCCCGCCGCGACCTCCTCTCCTGTCACTTAGTTCGATTGAGGATGAAGAAGGGACCATTTTGCAATCCTGCGCTATCCCTTCCGAAGGGGTCGGTATTTGGCCGGAGAGTCCTAAATCCCCTAACGGGTTGCCATGCATGTTCGATTAAGATTACTGGTCGTATATTTGATTAAGTCCAATTTAGGGTGATCAATCATTACATACAATTCATACAATATGCGCCAAAGCAACAAACATATTCATAGCATCACCCATAATCAAGCACATGCACGCATTCAACTATCTAACAAGCACAACCAAGCATAATCTTAAGCCTCCAAAATACAGCGTCGTATTAATCCCAACTTACCTCGACTCCTCGCTCGCTCACTCGAGGTCCGATCTGCTCAGGCCATCGCCGGTTATCCCTATAACACGAACGTGGTTTCAGCTTTTCATATAATTGTTATAGGTTCGTTTTATCCGAGAATACTTATTGTTAGGTTTTGTTTACGGTTTAATATGCCTAATTATCTAGGTATTAAGTCTTTTATAATTATTATAGGTTTAGGTTTAGGTTTGGGTTCGGTCTCGGTTTCCGCATCAATTTCTAAATTAGGTTTTGGTTCGATTTTTAAGTAGCGTTTTATATTCCAACCTTAGAAATTAGTTTCAACCCATAATGTGAAATTAATCACATTATTTCCCGATAACCTAAATACCATCATTACCCTTTGTCAGTGTTTATTTTACTCGGTACACTTAAATCCATATCAGTGTACTGAATTCACTCCTAATGTGACAAATTTTTACATTTTTCATATAATTCCATAAATTCAAGTTTCCTATCAGATTTATTGTGCATTTTTATTATTCTCAAAATATCAATTTTTATTATAATATTTTCTATTTATTATATTTTCAATAATTACACATTATGCATTATTGCATATTATGCACATAATGCATTTCTAATATTTCTATTACCCTAATTACCATCTCTAAACACCAATTATTATTTCAAAATGTCTAA
This sequence comes from Lumnitzera littorea, assembly GCA_024138015.1. Taxonomy (NCBI): domain Eukaryota; kingdom Viridiplantae; phylum Streptophyta; class Magnoliopsida; order Myrtales; family Combretaceae; genus Lumnitzera; species Lumnitzera littorea. Next base: position 92,743,708 of record JAMXBB010000011.1, read on the forward strand.
ATCCATCCTAAATCAGATTTTACTCCAAATTTCCCTAATTTACAAAATTAACTATTTTTTTTTCCTATTACTCATTTATTACATAATTAACCTAATAATTACATCTAACACCCTAAATGCTATAAGTATCATAATCCATCAGATCTTAACACCCTAAAACATCTACTTATTCACTAAGTCAGAAATTAATAATTTAATTACTTAATTAATCCTAAATTACCCATTTTATGCCTCATTTTAGGACCTAAAAATTATCTAAAAATTTTGAAAATTAATTTTTGAAAAAGGGCTTCATAGCACTGTTCTATATCATCTGAGTAACCTACACAAAAATTTTGGGCTTGAAACTACACTCCTAAGGTCATTTATTTCTAAATCGAAATGTGCTCGGTTTTGCACGATTTCTTAGGGGCCATATATTACGGGATATAATTTCATCAAAATAATATTTTTCCTACAAACTACATACAGAAATATCCCAGAATAATAAAATTCATAATTTTCTAATTATATTTACTATTTTTACAAAAATTTATAAGATTCGGGCTAGAAATCAGACTCACCGATTTGGGTGGCTCCGGCCACCGTGGGCCGCCGTGGCCTTGTCGGCCGGCCTGGGCGCTGCCACCACCGTGTGGTGGTGGTGGCCGTCCTCTTCCAGCTCCTCGTCTGGTGTGGGTTCCTTTTAAAACCCTTAACTGCACAGTTTTTCTTATTTTTTTTTTATTTTCTGGATTTTCTCTCGAATTTTCAACTCTCTCTAATTTTCTCTGATTTGTATCTGTCCAAATGTGCTCTGTAATTTTTCCTGCTATTTATAGGGCTTTGTGGAATTTATTGTGCATTAAATGAGACAAGACAATTGCCTTATCCCTTGATTTTTGGCTTTTATGTTGTCTTAATTTAATTGGCCGAATTTTTTCTTATTTTTCCCAGCTGCCACGACCCAATTCTGGATGATTCATGATTTTTCCTGATTTTTCTTGATTTTTCCTTAATTAATTATGAATTTTCTTTAAGCATTTAGTATTATTTTAGCACATTTCGCGTATTTTAAGTAATTACGCATATTTATACTTACATGTATATTCATATATAGTATAAATAAATATTCTTAAATATTATTTTGGTCATTCTAAAATTTTTAATATACATATAATCTGTCTCTAATAATTTATTAATTATTATATTACACTTTTTGCCTTTTTGGTAATTAGCAGTTATTATGCTTAAAATTTGAAAATTTTATAGTCTCCTATTTTACTACTTATTTTCTTAAATTTAAGTTTACAGGGTTATTTTTACTGATATCTTGTTAAATAGTTTATAATTTGGGTTTGATCGGATCTTTTAACCGATCGCCCTAAACCTTGAGTTCTAAGTTCAATCCTACGGTTACTTGGCTTAACTTTGAGGCTTAACTTTGGGGCTTACATATTAGTCCATCTTCCTCCCAAAATCTCCTTGTTTTACCTTCTTTACATTGGATCAATAAAGCCTTAGCCAATTGGTCAATCTTTATCCCTTCCTAAATTTTCTCTAGGAGGTTGTTCTTAAGGCTACTAATAACGGCTAATTTTACCCTTCGACTTAAGGCATCCGCTATGACATTCATCTTTCCTATCTTATATTCCATGGTGAAATCAAATTCTACCAACAAACTTGCTTAGGGGATAGCTTCTTTTGGGTCTGGAAGTAACTAGTAGCCATATTGTCAATCTTGACCACAAATTTCGTGCTAAGACGGTTGTGTCTCCAAACTCGAAGGCAATGCACTACAGCTGTCATTTCCTTCTCATGTACTAAGTATCGCATCTTTGTTTCATTCAACTTTCAGCTCTCTAATGCTATTGGATGGTTTTCCTACATCAAAACCCCACCAATGGCATAATCACTAGCATCCATACATACTTCAAATGCTTTATCAAAGTTAAGGAGTGCAAGAACTGACTCTCTAGTGATTGTCACTCCCCAAAGTGGCAGAGTCGTAACAGTTTTGCCGTGCAAACTATTCTAAGATAAAGGTTGGCTTTATAACCGCTATCCTAGACCTAATCTATATAAGGCATCCACAACTAACCCGTTTTGAAGTAAACAGTTTGTAATTTTAATAAGTTATTTACCTAAAAAAGTAAGAAAATATATATATACACTAAAATTTAGTTATTACAATTAACGTTTACAACGTTTCATCGTAATCTATTTCCTATTTAATACATTATTTAGAAACGAAAAATTTTAAGATAAAAGCTTAAATCTTAAAATTTGGAAATTTTATATTCTTTTATTTTATGCATTTTCAATAAATAACGAGTCATATACTTAAAATTTGAAAATTTTATATTCTTTTATTTTATTGTTTATTTTCTTAAATTCAAACTTACATGATCATTTTTACTAATATTTTTAGCTTTACTTTATAATTTAGGCTCGATTGGATCATTTGGCCAATCGCTCTAAATTCTACAAGCCAAACTCCAAATATCTTATTGTGGGTCTTATAGTAACTGCTTCCTTCATTGTATCAAATGCCTTCTGTCAATCTTCCCTCCATCCCATAGAACATCTTTCTTGAGTAAATCAGTTAAGGGTGTCGTCATTCGAGAATATTCGCGAATGAACCTTTTATAATAATTTACTAAGCCAAGAAACGACCTCAATTTAGTGGGCTTAATGGTTTCTTTCCATTGTTAAATGGCCTGTATCTTCTCTTCATCCATTCTAATCTTCCCCTGGCCTACTACGTACCCTAAGAAGGCCACTTCTTCCTTCGCAAAGGCACATTTCTCCAGCTTTACATACAACTCATTTTCCCTTAGGGCTAGAAAAACTACACAAATATGTTCTATGTGCTCTTCTATAATCTTGCTATAAATCATGATATCATTCAAGTAAACCACAACAAAATGATCCAAAATGAGTGCTAATACCCTATTCATAAGAGTACAAAAAGTAGCTGGGGCATTTGTAAGCCTAAACAGTATAACAAGAAACTCAAATGCACTATACCTTGTGATACAAGTGGTTTTGGGCTCATCTCCATCTGCTATCTGTACTTGATGATATCCTGATCATAGATCTAGTTTCGAAAAATATCTTATCTCTCCCAATTGATCGAACAAGTCTGATACCAAAGGAATGGGGTACTTATTTTTCACAATAACCTTATTCAAGGCCTTATAGTCAATACACATCCTTTGAGACCCATCATGTTTCTTCTGGAAGAGAACTGGAGCTCTAAAAAGTGCCTTCGATGGTCGGATGAATCCAGCTTCCAACAACTCTTTCAATTGTCACCTTAATTCTTCTAATTCTTTTAGGGACATGCAATAAGGAATTGCAGCAAGAGCCTTTATACCTGGTTTTAGCTCAATCGCATAATCTACTTCCCTTTTAGGGGGTAGCTTCTTCAGCAACTCTTTAGGCATAATGACTTTAAATTCTTCTAGTAACTCTCTCACTCGATGTGAAATTGCCTCTTGATTTCTCATCTCTTCCTCCCCCTTCAGAGTAACTACATACATAACTTCATTCTTTTTTAGGCCCTTAGCTAATTGCATAGCAAAAAGGAATTTTGTGGCCTAACCAATTTTCTTTATAATAGGCACCACACATTGAGAGTCAATCTCTAACATACATATATAGTTAACATGGGGAACAATAAGTGCATTAATAAGATCTAGAAATTCCATCCTAATCACAAATTCAAAGTCGTCCATGAGTACTATTTCATTAGTTTCCTTCCCTTTCCACCCTCCGACGTGGAGCTCTATCTCCCTGGCAACTCTAATAGTAAGGACTTCCTTTGAGTTTACTATCTTAAGCTATGTCTTGATCTTCTCTGCTTCCATTCCAATCTTACTTACTGTTACCTCGGAGATGAACAAGTGAGATGCCCCAGTGTTAATAAGGGCATTTAATTTCTTACCAGCAACTATCACCTCAGTATACATCAACCCCTTTCACTTCTCCTGCATCTTCATAGCACTAAGCAGTCATACTAAACCTAGTTTAGCCTCGTCCCTTACCGCCAACTGATCTTTCTTTGGGCATTCCCTTGCATAATGGGAAACACTACAAAAATAGCACTTCAATTCTCGAGGCTTCCATCATTCCCTATCTTTTCCTTTACGAGTCCTTCCCCAATCATTGTTTTTATCTTCCATCTTAACCTTCACTCTTGAGGAACTCCCACTCCATTCCTTCTTAACTTCCCCCCTTCTACCTTCCCATCGTAGTCTTGTGTTTCGTCTTCTTGAACTCTATTAGGCCTTTAGCAATTGCTATAGCCTTAGAGATGTCTTTTGCTCCTCTTCGCTCTAGCTCCAACCTCACCCAAGGTTTCAAACCATATGAAAACATCACTAGGATGTCATCATAGTTAAGTCTGGGATCTCCAACATCAGCTTTGAGAATACCTTCACATATTGATTGATGTTACCCTTATGAGTTAGGTGATGCAACTTTACCTTTGCTTCTTTAGCAGTATTTTAGGGAGAGAATTACCCCTTGATTTCTTGTATAAAATTGGCCCTAGTATTGATTTCATATGCCTTCCTACGCCACTACACCATAGCAAAATCATTCAGATACATAGCAGCAGTACGTACCTTTTCATGGTCATCCAAGATTCCTACAACATCAAAATATTATTTTATTCCCCAGAGGAAGTTGTCTACCTCTCGAGCAGATCGTATCCTATTGAAAAGTTCAGGCTTAGGCACATCGACCTTATAAGCAAGCTAGATGGTCACTTCATTTGCCACTACCGCCCAACATGTTGCTAGTTGGGTCTTAAGTTCCTCAATCTCTTGGTGCATAACCACCATTACAGTATCCAACTTAGCTTCATAAGCTTCATCTTTAGTTTCTAGAGCCGTAACTCGAGCTTGGAGTACTTCATTCTTCCCTTCAATCACCTCATCACGTTGCTTCAGCTCCTCAATGACTTGATTCAATGCCCCTTATAACTTTCTTCAAAGTTCTTCCTCTAACTTTTCAAGGTTGTCTTATGACTCATCGAATTATTACTTCGCTTCAACAATGCTCAGCTCTACTCTATCTATCCTATTAAAGAGGGAGTTCAGCAAGTCCCAAGACCTAACCCTTTACCTAGTGACCTGGCGGTCATCTTCATTAGCTAACTCTTCGACCATCGAAGTGTTGTTGTCTCCTCCAGACGACATCTTCTCCACATGTAGTCTTTTTTTCTAGCTCTGATACTACTTGTCATAGGTAGATTCCCTCACTCGAACCCATGCAACACTTAGCGTTCTTGATCATACTAAGAAAGGTTAAGTCAGCCTGTAACACATTCACAAAGTTTTGAGAGAGAAAGTAAAAAGAGAAACTCTGATACAAATAGTATTTACTCAAAATAACTGGATAATTACAATTAAAAAGATCTCCCCTATATATACAAAAGGCCTCTTAAGATGAACAGCTAAGATCAATTCAATCTAACGATTACAATTGAATCTTACCTACTTTTACATTAAATGCATCTACCTACCTTACCTATTACCTACTACCTACTTTGAAACTTTCTAGATCTTTTAGAACATTTTGGATTATTCACTCTGAGCTTAAATGAACCTCATGAGTTTAGGCTATCTCTACTTAAACTTAAACTCAACTCAAATGAAAAAACTCAAAACACAAACTCAATTTAAAGCTCAAGCTCAACTCGAAGTGAAACTCAATAAGCTCAAGTCGACTCAATTTGTCTAGGCTCAACAATCTTTAAAGATATTATAAATTTAATTAAAATAATAATATTTAAATTCAGCTCGAGTTTCACTAACATTTAAACTCAACTCAAGTTCGATTAGACTTATCTACTTGTTGAGTTATGCATTGCAAAACTTGAGCTCAACTCAAAAAGCTACTCAAGTAACTGGAGCTCAACTTGATTGTAACCAAGTTGAATTCCAATAAATATCGAGGCAAACACAAGTAGCTCACAAGTATACTCGTCTTATTTATACTTCTATGTAAGGATTCAATTTCTTTTTCTTTTTGGGTAAACTAAGGATTCGATTTCAGGCCGCTTGATTTGATACCATGTTAATGATATTATCATAACCGTTTAACTTAAAAATTTAGACTTGTTATTATAGATATGATGTAAATTATTATATTTATTACTTAATTATTTTGTGCTATTGTAACAAAATAAATAAACAATATTAGAAAAAAAATAAGTATGGATATTGATTAAGTAGATAACTATTAACATAAATCATACTTATCTTAACTTTTATGATTGCATTATCAAATAAATGGTTCACTGTCCAATCTTCATCAAGTATCTATTGTCATGTTTGGTACATAGGAATGGTATATAATGAAATGGAATATAATAGATGGGAACGAAATAAGAAACAGAATGATTATTTCTTTTATATGGAAACACTCATGCCACGAAATGGAGTGTAATGGAAAACATTAAATGTGTAAATAATACTTGATTATTACATGTCTAATTTATCTAAAGGCTAATAAATAATTTTAAGTTAATACAATTAATAAGAATGAAATAAAATTATAATTCCGTAGCTTCGAATCAAATTCTCCCTTAAAAGTAGAATCGATAATTCTACCTTCAAATTTTACTTCCAAACACAAATAAAAAAAATAAAATCTAGAATCACAACTTTACTTCGTTATAAGCACCAAATGCTTCAAAATTAGAATATTATCCAACTATTGTATCAGATAATTATATACGTGTTGGGCTTAGTTGGGATCACAACTAAACCTGACACAGGTATACAAATTACATGCAAATCTGACTCCATACAATAGTTAAAAAATTTGCACATACGTTGTGCTTTCCCACCTTCGAAACCTCAATGGCTTTGTAAAAAGGGTGGTTCGAATGCGAAATCAATTTGAATTACACTAGTCACTAATCCTAAGGATGATTTTAAATAAATAAAAATATGTATATTTATCTCTTTAGATAACTATACTCGGAAAATCGGCTGGCCTAAGATCTCGAGGGAGGACGAACTGCATATGAAAGGGATAAAATAATAAACACGTAAATTTTCAAAAATTTCTCCTCAATTTATATACGCGGACTGCACCTTCCTACACCATGTGTCATCATTAGTTCTCTTGGGCATATTTAATTGCACCTCCTCAATCATCATATCATTTTCGGCTTTATACTTTAATTATTTTTAAATTCCATCCATACTTGACAGATATATTTTTGTTGGGGCCTTGGGGTCATATAACATGAAATCTAATTAATTATACCATTCTCCAAATCCAAATAGCTGGACTTCATTTTGGCCGCATGTTCTAGTCCCTCCATAACTTTGGTTGTCCGCTTCCACGCGCACATATATATTTTTAAATTTCTTATAATTGGCCTGGCAAAAAAATAAAAATAAAAAATTCTTATAATTGCTGATATGTATAAAAGATACGTATAGAAGTTGTCCAAGGAATTTATATGAGTAGCATTCTTAAAATCATAAGTTAACTAATATCATTTTACAAATTTATAATTTATAAGTTTTTTTAATTAAAATAGATATGAGATTATTTAGATATTAACTCTTAAAAGAATTATAACTTTACACTTACGATTCTATAAGCTTATAACAACCTTGCATTCAATCGACACTGAGATTATTTAAAGTATCAAAACTTGTTAAGAGAAATTATTGGATTTGATCATACTCTTTCATTTCTTTTCTTTTCTTCCTCTCTCTTATTTTGAGAGAAAAGCGATGCAGCATATAGCATGTCAGGTATAAATATATTACTAAGAAACTTGTATTTAATTTGAAAATATTGTGATTAGTGATTAGAACTAAATCGTGTAATATTTATAGTCTAATCATTCTAAAATAAGTAAAAAAAATGAATAAAATCTAAATTTTAATAAATAGAAAATAGAAAAATAGCTTTTGGTTGTTTTTACCTATCTTTTGATTTTGGACTTTTGTTGCTTCGAACCTAATTCTTCCTCTACTTCTGATTATCGAAATGTTCAATAGATTATAATCCTAACTTGTCCACATCAAAAAGAATTCATTCATTTAATTTAAGGGGACAAAGTATAAAGGGTACCGTAAGTATATATATATATATATATGAACCAAAGAGATGGGATGGCGTTGATGAACTAACCTATAAAGAGCACATCTCTATAAGGAGAAGGGACGTTAAAATCTCTTTTAAATGAAAAAAATCTACCAAGAGAATGAATTTGTTGTTGCGCCTGCATATTAATAAATAAATTTATATAATATTCGCATATGATTTTACAACGTTATTTCATTTGATATTGTTAGATTTCCTTTGTATGATTAGCTAATATGTTATCGTTGTGATAAGGTAGGATTTAACAGGGATACATGCATGAAGTAAAAAAAAATTTCTATTGTAATCGTCGTTCATTTGGTGCATTTTCTGTCAACTTACTAACCAGTGTATACGCAAAATGACTTTGAAATAAACACCCTAAGTCAACCTCATTAGTTGCTAATAAAATTTTGATAATTTGTTTTATATCCATCTGCTTTTAATCTTATTAATTATTTATGGAACGTGAAGACGATAATACAATAAGCTAATTCGATAAACTCTATCATCGAAATTTAAAAAAAAAAAAAATACACTAATAAGTGTGGCTAATGAAAGAAATACTATAAGATATCCTTAAATTAAAGAGATATTTATTTCTATCCTCGTATATAGTTTATGTTATAATTTTTCAAGGCTTGAAAATGGGAAGGAAAAACCGGAGATCCTAAAAGATAGGAAATTCTTTTTTCCCGTGAATCAACGGTTTTTAGTAAAGAAGTTTCATTATTTCTCTACCGAAAAAGAGCACAAACGAATCGGAATGTAAGAACAAAAATCCACAATTAATTGATGATTCATCGATTTTTTTCTCCTTAAAAAAAAATGAAGAGGATAATAAGCTTCTTAGAAAACTTATGAAGAGGGAAAGAAAAATTTTCCCATCTTTCTATTAAATGTGTTATTGAAAATATAAATAAGTTTATTTTTATTTGTTTTTTTCTACTTTTGCTAAGTATGCCGGATAATGTTTTGTATCTTCAATTAGTGTGCCAATCCGTAATTGCATCAATCATATATATAATGTTTATCTCTATGAGTTAAACCTATTCAAAGGCTATTTAAGTGAAAGTTTGATATTCCTAATCAAGTGGAATTCAAGCCAATAAATTTATGTTCACGTATTTAACCAAACTTGAGACATGTTTATGTACAAATGATGTTTCAATCGAGTTTGTAAATTAATATTCTCTTTAATTGAACAATTTTTATAAAGTAAAACGCGTATAAACAAACTATACTAAGTTGGTTTCAACATCATCCAATGATATCTCAAGTCCCGAAACGATAATACCTAAAGGTACAAAACAACACTGTTTGAAAATAAAACAATTTTGTTGTTAATAATCACTGATCCACTAACCTTCTTCTCTCTTTCTTTTTTCCCTCTAAATTGGCTTCCATTTCACAAAAGAAAAAATTATATGTGGTTGTCCTCAATCTTTAGAATATTATTAAGAAATATAGAGGAAATTATAATATTAAATTTTTATTTTTAATTTTTGGCCAATTAATGACTTTTTTTTTTTTTTTTTTTTTAACATCCTAGCACGATACGCTTCCACTGGTATGACATTTACCATCATATCCAGGGGGTAAAAGGCCATATAAATAAGAGACTCGGCCAGGCCGCAGTCTTTATATTTACGATGCTTCTAAACTCCTTCCCTACCCCCCGCCTCTTCAGTCTCTCTCTCTCTCTCTCCTCTCTACTCTCTTACAAGTCACGGTGCAACACCAAATTGGACACACCCACATGATGCCATTCTCACCTCTTCCCTTCCAGTTGACTCTCTAGTACAAGCACAAAGACACAGAAAAACAAAAAACAAAATTCTGACACACACGTATGAAAATACAAAACATAGTCTTTCAATCCTCATTTTTCGTGAAAACTCTGTCACCTAAACCAGACCAAACGACACATACACACACAATCCCACGAGTCGTCGTCCCACCGTATACAAAAAGTCAGTTGATCTACAAATAGCATATCCCACTTGACACGTTTAATATTATTATTATAAGTAAAAAACTCATCTTGGCCAATGTAAAATTGTTGCATTTCATAGCTTTCCGTTCACCAAAGTTTCCTATTCGCAAAGGTGAGCATCTTCGAGTAACTCGTTAACAGAACCGTAAATAAATTCACGTTAGTTCGGTTTATTTAATTTTGATTTTTGCAAGTTTTTCTTTTTTTTTTTTCCTCGTTAATCACGAGACTTGTTTTTACATGTATTTGTTTAAGTCAAGATGGGATTGTTTGTTTGTCCACATAATTTTTTCTTATTTTATTTTCATGGATGTTATTAATTTAAGAAACTGTCACGCCTTTTTTAATTTTCTTATTTCCTTTTCCAATTAGGTGGTGTACACCTGTTTTGCCCTCTTGCATGCGTCATTTTTGAGATGCGGTAGATCCCCTTCCTCCTCCTCACTCTCTCTCTCTCTCTCTCTCTCTCACTTTCTTTCTCACTTTCTCTCTTTCTGAATTTTCCCAAGAAAATGAAGGAAATGGGGGAAAATCCAAAGTTGGTGAGACATTTTCTTTTCTGTACGTTAATTTCTGTATTTTTGTTGGTTTAATTTCAACTGTTCTATTGGTGTTAAGTCTTTGTGTATTTCTGGGCATTTCTTTTTCCTTTTTTATTATATATTATATATTTATATGTGTATATATGTATATACATATATATATATATATATTTTTTTTTTTTTACTTTTCTTCCTTTTCAGGTGAGAGGATTGGAGGAAAAAATGAGCACCGAGAAAATTTGTGTTTCAGATCATCTGAATGGTTTAGAGTATAAAAGTGATAATAAATCAGATAGTTTTGTCCTTGACATGGAAAATTTACCTTTTTCACATGCCTACAACACTACTAAGGATGTCACTGCAAATTCCAGGTTCACTGTAAGTTAATTTACTCTACCACTCCTCCAATTTCTCTTCAATTTTTCCTTCATTTCATTTCAATTAAAAATGTTGACGGGTTTTCACCCGCGTATTTACTTTTTCGTAAAGAATGTAATCACTCGTAAGAGTGAAAGTTTCTTACATTATGTTGATTTTAAAAAGGCCATTTTAAGAAAGGAAATTACCAGATAATATTTTTCCTTTTTCACAAATTAATTCGTAATGTATATTTGTCAAATGATATTTTTGTGCTATTGCTACGTGATAATCTATTTTCATTGAATGTTTCCCTTTATATATACTCTTCCTTTTTTTCTTTTAATAGAATTTTTTCTTTAAATTTTGTTTATTTAGATGTGACATTTCCTTTGTGAAAATTTGCAGAGAAGCCTCTCAAGAAAAGGGTCTCAAAGAGTTAATGAAGATAAACCAATTACCAATAATAATAATAATTCATCCGAAAAGAATGAGAGAGATTCTATTATGGCTACTTCATCACCCAAAGGTAGAATACTATCCCTTTTTCTTTCCTTCACAAATTCGGCGGACTTATAAGATAATGTTGATCGAACTGTCTAATTCATCATATGATATAGGAAGTAGACGGTCCTATTGAGGGCACTGTAGAACAACCATAAATTCAGATGAAAATTACTGTGCATTATTCCATGACCTCAATCAATGATTTTTTGTGGTCATGGTGGCCATTATCATGTAGACAAATGGAATTCCCAGATTTTGACAAACTGCCCATCTAAATATTGTCTTTTCCACTGAATGGTTCCAAAAGGCATTTAATTGAAACAAGATGCAAATATTTTGTTTTGATAAGGAATAAAATAATCCATTTCAAAGTATCAATCTATTGATATCTTGAAAATTTTTTATAGCTGCTTCTTTTTTAATTTTTAATTTTTTTTTTTCCATTTGTTTAATTGGGCCATTTGTGCCAATTGGGAAAGAGGTTGACGTGGATGGATGAAGCAGTTAGTGGGAAAATGTCTAACTTGCCAAAATACTTATTTCACTACCAACAGTAGTTTAGCTTTTAATGAAAGTTCATTCCAGTTGGTTTTGTGGTTGTTATAATTATTAGTGCCGGTTGAAACAATTATTCCCAATTATATCTTCTATAGCCTTTTGGTATGAAGGGTTTGTTGGTTTAAATTGGTAGGTTCAGAACTTGGAAAAGTTCATAATTTGAAAACTTTTTCGAAATATCTTGATGTTGATGCCCTTTAAATATTTACTGAGATGTGCAATCATATTTATTTCAAAGAATGGAGAAGAATGCGTGTGCGGTTTTCTTATATGTTAAAAATTAGTAGAGTATGCATCTTGTACATTAGCCGTCCTATCTGTCCTTTTCTCTAGTGAAAGTGAAATAGTAACAGAATGATGAGGTCAACTGAAGTAAAGAGAATGGTAATTGATGAATTTGGATGGTGAAAGCTCAACCTTCTCTTTTCCTTTTTTCTTTTCTATTTTCTTTTGGGTTGCGTACTTATTACTTCTATCAGCAGCTGCAATAGGAGGAGCTTGCATGCCGGAAAAGCCTGCATTGGTGTCGTTAGGGATGGCTGATCATTGCAGCAGCCCACGAGTTCATCATCAGATCACTGTCACCACTGCAAACATCAATGCTGCTACTGATGGTAGATGCACTATTAGGAGAAATAGTTTTAGACGCGCATCTCCTTCATGGATCCTCGATCCTAAGAGGATACTTTTCCTTTTCGCTACCCTGTAAGCCTGACTTTCAATTTGTTTCATTGCAAGCTAATGCCATCTCGTTCTGGCAGAGTTTGATCAGCTCTTCTTTGTCCATGGCAGGTCGAGCTTGGGAACAATTTTGTTGATCTATTTCACCCTTTCCATTAGTCGGCCTAGTTCCGATGGCATTGCATTTGATTTGCAGCAACGAATCTAGTGCTGCCCTTGGTAAATTTGATCGAGGAACAAAGAAGCTTATCATTTCATAGTAAAATTCACAGCAGAAGTCATACGGCACAGCTTAGACACACAACAAATCTTTTGGCCACTCAAGGGGGCACTCTTTCGGCATGGAGGTGGTTCGGAACCAAGCCACTAAAGAAACAAAAAAAAAAAAAAAAAAAAAGCATTTTCAGTTGAGGACAAGGAAGACAAAAGAAAATTTCCCATCAGAAGATATCAAGGAAAATTAAGTCTACATGACTTTCCTTTCCTGGTCAAATTGGGGTGCTATAGAAGAGGACAAGGACATGCTACAAGGAGACAAATAGAGGGAATCTTGTATTTAATATCTTTGGAAGGGATCGAAGCACATGTTGTCTAACCTTTTTCTGAAGTAGTTGGTGGGTCTGAAGCTCAACAAAGCATGGGATGATCACATAAATTTTAAATTTTTGTTCACTTTGTCTTTCCTTCTTTTTTTCCCATACCTTCTTTCCTCTACGCTTTTGGTGCTAGAGAGTATGTGATTGTCATGTGGCCAAGCAAAGGAAGGAACAATGCTTAGGCAATTTAAGTAGAACTTGTAGCAAGCAAGACCATGCGCACTAGAAGCTTCTCTGTTTTGGACCACAATTTGATTTTACAAGTATTGAATCCTGGAGGACCCCACTGGAGTCCTTCTGCCTGGCATTCAAAGTGAATGGGTTTTAGTTCTCCTTCTGCACAGACAAATATGTGATGCACAGGAAAACGGTCGGGTTGTTTTACAGCTATTTAACTCTACTAAATTGTTTCGCTCCTTAGTTTGAAACAAAGGAAAAGCCATTTAAGGGATAATATCAAAATCACTACTTAAACATTCTACTTTATTTTCAATTTTGCACCCAATATTTGAATATGAAAAAAAAAAAAGATTATATATGCCTAAATTGAATCCATTTCAATTAAGTCCTCGTTACTCAAAAGAAAAATAATAGATAGAAATGACAAGATAGTCTTTTTAAACTTTTCTACGTATAGTTATGTTATGATATTATATATTCTAATCTGATTGGAGACAAAAGAAAAGAAAAAAAATTGGATTCAAAATTTGATCTATTGGTTGAGATAAAGCTATTGTTTTCATTTTCAATAGGAATACTTATCGTGATATCTTCATAAAGATGGCAAGCGTGAAAATTAATGAGCAAAAATTTAATCAAGAATGATATTTAGAAATTTTAAATTTATAATAAATTCTTAGGGAAAGTAAAAAAATACTCTCTTAGACTTTGACATAAGCAAATACATTTTCATTTGTAAAAAAAATCATACTAAAATCAAAGTTTAAAGGGTGTCAAATTACACTTTGATAAATTTAGAAATGTTTTCACAATAGGTTATTTGTTAAAGGAACAATTTGCAATATTTAAAAGTTTAAAAGATAAATCAATTCCAAGTGAAAGTTATAGGGGTTATTTCCTTGTTTTCCTCAAATTTTTATTAATTAAAATAAAATGTGTCATCTTTGAGTTCTTGCCAATAGATGTTTAGGCTCTGCATGTAATGGGACTATCAAATAATATACTATAAGGGGACGCTAGGGTATTATTTGGTATAACTACTTTGATACTTAAGTTAGTAATAGTGTTTTTCTAAGAGTAGGAAATAACTAAGAATAGTATGTAGTCTTGATGTGCAAAGTTTAGAAAACTTTACCGCTAGGTAGTGACTTGGTATTTATAGTGGAGTGGAGCTAAATCAAGTCGAGCCGAGTCAAGCCGACAGCTAGAGGTCAGTTGGTGGGAGAGATATTCTCCTGCAAGTGTAGGAAAGTAGAGTTGTTATACCCAACGTGTTTCACTTATTTAAGATGTAACTGATTCGTCCTTATCTTATGCATTCTAGATGTTATAAGACTTACGGGGCTTGGTCCATATAGGCCTAGGGCTTAGGCCCGTAGAAGTGAGCCCTAAGCTATGAGTCAGATATAATCGAGCCTAAGAGGCTCATGTCCAAAGTGCCCTGTTAACACTTGCCACCCCTTACTCCTCTCCCAACAGTTTCGTTACTAAGGTGAAAGCAAGGAGAAGGAATATGTGAGCTGCTCAAGCGTGATTGATCTGACTCAAAGGAGTTTAACCTGACACTATGGGGCTAACATAGTAGACATATAGATCCGAATTGGAAGCTATCCGCAATGGAGGTATATAAAGTAGTGGATTCTTGATTCGAAAATATCCAAGGCTAGATGAATAGGAGTGTTCAATAGTTATTCTAGAGCAAAGTATTGAATACCCGAGCGAGGCTTAGGTTAGGGTATCAGAGCAAGACACCCTTATACACTGAGTAAGCGCTTCAAGGCTACAAACCAATCTATTCAAATAGTGCCCAATAAGGACCAAGCAAACGCAACTACGTGATGTCTTTATCATGCCGACCAGGTGGAAGTCAAATGGGCCCTAAAGAAGCTTCTTGTCGAAGAAACTTCTTCGAAATGTGATTTTTGCTCGCCTATATTCCGTGCATTAAATGCGACATGACAGATGTCATGCTGTAGCAAACCAGCATGCAACTACACGCCTTTTACCTTTTAAAGGTGACCATTCGATCAAAATGCTTTCCACGTATCTACTATGCAACATTCCAAGGGATTTATGCTTATATGAATCCCTATAACCACTTGTACGGCTTCCTAAGCGATTTGCATATAAATAGGAGGATCATAAAGAGAAACCACTCTTTTGCAATCTTCCCTTTCAGTTATTACAAATTATGCATTCGCATTCAAACTTTCTTCAAAAGTTTTCCAAGGTCTTTCTTCCTTCTTCGAGTACTAAAGTCATGTCAACCAACAAAGGTGAGACTAATTCCCCTTCGTAACAGCATCTCTCTAGTTTAGAGTCTACAAGAAGTGATCACCCTCAAGCACGGGAGGATGAGGTCTTGTCACTAGCACAACTCGACAAACCTATGAGGATGGCAGTGGAGGCACTGAATGGAGCCAAAATCATCAATTTCATCCCTAGGGAT
This sequence comes from Lumnitzera littorea, assembly GCA_024138015.1. NCBI lineage: Eukaryota > Viridiplantae > Streptophyta > Magnoliopsida > Myrtales > Combretaceae > Lumnitzera > Lumnitzera littorea. Next base: position 92,759,674 of record JAMXBB010000011.1, read on the forward strand.
GTATATGCGGACATTCCCTTACCCTGCCCAAAGGATTTGTTCGATGCTCCTAAGATGAGTAAAGGGCCTAGCAGTTGTGTGAGTAGAAATAAGCAATCTCCCCTAGTTAGATCATAAGCAACTTTCTTGTAGAGGTAATCCCTAGGTGGCAGACTAAGTTGCCCTATCATTAGGGAAGCGCTTCGCAATATTTGAGAAGTACTTTAAGTTTGAGTAACGCCTCCCTTTAAGTTGCTTCGAGAAAGAGTTCTTCAACTATCACCATTGTAATCCGTCACAGGTCCCTTCCAATGGGTAAAGGGTATTGAAGGCTTTTTAGGCACTCTACGAATACTTGGTAGTAAAGGCTACTCCCAAGCTCTTCTATCACTTCTACACGTAGAAGAGTGTTAGGGGGTGGCCTTACCTCCAACTGCACCCAAAGAAGAAGCTATTCTATGGCTTAATAGATTTGGTTGAAGGCTGCCAAGATAAATATGTCGTAATTGAAATGCCCGAAGAGATGGACTTTTGGACTTGATGGATCGAGATGGTCCGTACTAAAGGTGAGAAGGGGCTTAGTCCCAGCGATGCCAAGATCACCTAACAGATCTTGACCTTCATGGAGTTGAGGCATAGCTAGGAAGCAAGTGCTGCAGAGACCATGAAGAGGTATTTTCGCTATCCAATCTTCGAACTCTTCCTCGGCATAAAGAATGTCGTGGTAGAGAAATGGGCGAAAGGTATAAGTTCATTCTACACACCTGTTTGTTGTGCTAGTGTTGAGATGCTTGGTCCAGTGCTTGTAAAATGGGAGGATCTCCTTAACCGTGTCAGTCACGACAGGGTTTTACGAATGATAGTAGTAGTTTCTTTTTATTTCATTTTCTTTTCCTTTTCTAACTTTCAATTGTATTTTACTTATTTGCAAGAAAAAGTTTGGTCACAAGGATGCCTCGTCCCTCTATGGATGACTTGATAAGCTGCTGTTAGGCGAGAACCAGGGCAGATTGGCTGAAGTGCAAGGTTGTAAAGTTGAAGCCAAGGCTTAAGGAGACCAGTAAGGCACGGTTGAAGTTTGTTCTCTAGGAAGTTCTCATTGACATCCGAGATGAGCTCGTAGACGTAGAGCCTTTAGGTGTGGCTCTGCCTGCTCCTACCGTCATTCATTCTACCAAACTTATCGTCGTAAGCGATGAAGGTGCCGAAATGGAGGGGCCCAATGTACAGATACTTTCCCCTCTAAGGGCGAAGGAGGAAGAGATTGAGGAAGGGGCCGCCCTTCCTCAAGCTGCTGGCTAAAATTGAAGGCTCCTGAAACAGTTGAGGAGCTAGGTCCTAAACCAAAGAAGTAGAGGCCCCCGGTAAGAGCGCCTTTGAGCGAGGGGAAGCGGAATTAGTGGCTTATGGCTCATCCCTATCAGAGCGTCGATGACATGTGGGACATATTTTTTGAAGTCCTCAACAATTTGAGGTTAATGGGGATAGGACCAAACTCATTCTAAGAAGTATTGTACACTTCTCGAGACGAAGAGCTCTTGAAGGGAGCCTTCGAGTCAAAAATAAAAAGGTTTCGAAGGAAGTTCCTCAAGCCAACGTGGGAGGTCCATGCCAACGATCCGATACTGTGACACCGGATGCTCGGTTATTAAGCTTTGATGGGGTCTTACACCCCCAACGATTAGCCTGTCCTCAAGGAGCTCTCCAAGAAAAGTAGGGACAACTCCAAGGAGGTTGCAGGCCACTTGAGTACGCTAATGCAACAAGTGAGTTTTGTTGGTACTGTATCGGTTTGATTTACTTTTCAATTTGTTGATAGTGGTTTTGCTCTTCCCTTTACAATACCATAGCCAGGTGCTTCTTTAGCTCAATAAGTTCGATGCCTCCCAAAAAGAGGTAAAGGGCTTTAGGGAGGCGTTGAGCCAGCATGAAGAGTACATACGAGAAGTAGAGACTTCAAATACTAAGTATTTGAGGAAATTCTCGAAGACTAACCGACGCTTGCATCGCTCTTATGTATAGGTAGCTGGACTTCAAGCACAATTGAAGGATGCGGAGCAGGAAAGGGATAATATGAAGAAGGCGGCCAAATAGGTTCACGACATGCAAGCTCGACTAAAGGATGAGTAGAGGACAAAGGCTCACCTCTATTAAAGGTTAGATGAGGAAGGCAAGACTCGGGCCCAACTCAAAAAAGAAAATGCTGAATTAAAGGTATCTATAGCCAGGCTACAAACCGAGTTAGCGATGAAGGCGTCTGAATGCAAGGGCGTTAAGGCCACTTCACCGGAGCTAGCCAATTTGAAGGTTAGTTTGGAGCAACAAGTAAAGGAGCTGCGAGACAAGGTTTCGAAGATAGAAGAGATCGTCTCTAAGATGGAGAGTGGAGAGGTCCTTAGTGATGCTGTCGCTAAGAAGGCGATCGTCGACTATAGGAAGACTAAGGAGTAGCTAGACGAGCTAGAAGACCTGACCACTGACTCCTCCCGCTACATTCGAAGGGAGGTTCTCTCTCATTATCCAGACCTGGATCTCAACTTCCTCGACTTCTTGGACTCTCTAACCTTTAATAAAAAGAGGGAAGCCTTGGCACAAGAAAGAGAGACCGCCCAAGGTGCTTCTACATCCACTTCTACCCTAGCAACCTAACAAGAGGCTACCCCTAAAGCAATTCCTGAAGATAATCCATCTATAGGTGATCCTCCTACTATTCCTGGCTTATATTCCTCAAGCCCCGCTTTAAGTCCAAGCTTGCAATTATCGGAGTTAGCTAATCCGATGAGTTAGGATGTATATTTCTCTTTTTCTTATTTTTAAACCTTTTTAAGTTGTACCGAGATGCTAGCCTTTACTGTATAATTCAATAATCAATCAATGAATAGATGAATATTTTTGAAACATCCTCTCTTGTTTTGTTTTTGTCTTTGAATATGTCTACTTAAGAATTCCTTTACACAAAGAGGGTTTTTCCTTGCCGAAGTTAACAGTTGGGGAAGTTCCTCTGTATAAAAAGTGTTTCCCTTTGCCGAGGTTACTTGAAGGGTTAAGTCGGTGGCGTTCCGGCTTACCCAGCGTAGAGGAGTTCTTCTATATAAAGGGTGTTTCCCTTTGCCAAGGTTACTTGGGGGATTAAGTTGGTGGCATTCCAACCTGCCTAGTAGGAAGAGTTCCTCTATGCAAAGAGTGTATTCCCTTGCTGAGGTTACCCAAATGGGGGTCAAGTCAGTGGCATTCTAACTTGCGCAGTGTAAGAGAGTTTCTCCGTGCAAGGGGTGTTTCCTCTTAACGAGGTTACCCAAGTAGGGGTCAAGTTGGTGTCATTCCAACTTACCCAATGTAAGGGGAGTTCTTCTATGCGATGGGTGTTTCCTCTTATCGAGGTTACCCAAGTGGGGGTCAAGTTGATGGCATTCCAACCTGCTCGATAAGGCATCTATGTATCTGTTCAACAACTTAGATGGAAAATAAGAAAAAGGGAGCAAGAGAGATAGAAGCAGACAGTCAATTATGAAATAAGTTTTTATTTCATCAATCTGGAAAAATGTACATGACAAAACGCTAATCAAAATAAAGCCAAAGATTGTTGACGTTCCATGTATGCGGGATGAGCTCGCCTTCCAATCTTTCCAGTATGTACACTCCATTGCCCAATCTTTCCCTGACTCTAACCAAGTCTCCCAATTGGGGGCCAACTTGCCCTACCCTTCACATGAACTTATGACTTTTAGTTTCCAGCACACTAGGTCACTGACCTTAAACTCCTTGTGTCTGACCTTCTAATCGTAATACCGAGCAGCCCGATGTTAATAGGCGGTTACCCGAGTAACAGCAAGGTCTCTAATTTCCTCGATGGTATCAACACTTACTTATAACAATAAGTCATTAAGGATGGCATCAAAATTTCGAGTCCAGATATTAAAGAGCTCAAGTTCAATGGGAAAGACTGCTTCCGACCCAAAACCAAGGCAAAAGGGGGTCTTGCTAGTAAAAGTGTGGTAAGTGGTCTCATGACAATATATTGGGCAGTTCGTCGGCCTAAGTGCCTTGAGATTAGTCCATGCGCTTCTTCAAGCTATCTAAAATGACCCAATTTGTTGCCTCTAACTATCCATTTGATTGGGGGTGGGAAACCGAGTTGAAGTGTGGGGTGATGTAGTACTTAGCATAGAACTCTCTAAACATAGGGTTATCGAACTATAGGCCGTTGTCTGTGATGAAGGAGTAAGGAACCCCGAACCGGGAGAGAATGTTGTTTCTAACGAAGGATTCAACGCTTCTCTCCGTGATTCTGGCCATTGTTTCGACCTCCACCTACTTCGTGACATAATTGACGGCAACAATTACGAACTGCCATCCACTTGAAACTTTCGAAAAGGCGCCGAGGATATCAATCCCCCATTGTGCGAACAACCACGAGCTCGTCAAGGGTTAGAGGGCAATGCTGGGCACATGACTGATTGGGCCGTACTTCTGGCACTTTTGGGCTACTACTTTTGCACCTTGCCTTATGGTAAGCCAGTAATATCTTAGCCGTAGCGCCCGCAGGTAAAGGGCTTAGTACTAGATGTAATTACTACATACTCCGACGTACAGCTCATCCATGACGTGCAACCCTTCCCCTTCTCGAAGGCATCAGAGCAAGGGAAGGTTGACTCCCCTACGACACAAGACATCGTCGACCAGTATGTAGTTAATGGCATGGTACCAAAGCTTCTTCGCCTCCCTCCTGTCTTCTGGCAACGTACCCTGCTCTAAATAACTCCATATAAAATCTATCCAACTCAACTTCATCTAGCTCAACTCTAGTGCTGCTGTAGTTAGTTCTAAAACTTCAACCAAGCCTAAAGTTATGCTTTTTTCCAGTAGGTACTCTATAAAGATCTTTCTATCCTTCATCTCGAGCTTCTATATACTAGTGGAGGTGAGCTTGGATAGCCAGTCTACTACAGAATTTTCCAGTTAAGAGATCTTCCTGATGTCCCATGAAGGGAACTTTACTAGGAAGCTCTTCACTTTTTTAAGGTACCTCACCATAAGGTCATCTCTAGCCTCGTATTCGCCTTAGACTTGCTAGATGACAAGCATGGAGTCTAAGAAGATCTACAACTTCTTGGTACCGATCTCCTTGGTTAGCTTGAGACCGGCGATAAGTGCCTTATGTTTAGACTCCTTATTACTAGAATCGAATCCGAACTTGAGAACGTAGCAGATGGTGACCTTATGAAGGCCAGTTAGAATAAGACTTGCGCTTCCACCCCCCGAAGTGGATGATCCATCAATGTGGAGTCTAAACCAATTTGTCTTTACCTAATGGTGTTTCCTCCTCTCTTGTATATTCTACCGCAAATTCAACCAGCACCTGTGCCTTATAGGCCATTCGTGGCTGATACTGGGTTTCGTATGTGCTCAATTCCATTGTCCACTTCATCATCCATCCAAATGCATCAAGTTTTTGCAGCATGGTATGTAGTAGTTGATCCATGAGGATGACTACCTAATGCGCCTAGAAGTAGGGCCTTAGCCGTCAGGCTATGGTGATGATAGTCGAGGCAAATGTTTCTATCCGGGTGTACCTAACCTCAAACCCATGCAGTACATGGCTAACATAATACACTAGCCTATGTTCTCTTCCCACTACTTTAACCAATACAGAAGAAGAGTACCCGGTTACTTACGATTAAGTACGAGAACAGGTCCTTCTCTTGGATACGCTTAGAGAAGACCAATGGATAAGCAAGGAAGTCCTAAAGCTGTTGAAAGGTAGTGGCGCATTCTAAAGTTTATTCAAAACCCTTGGGATTTTTGAGGATTTTAAAGAACTCTGTGTATCTATCAGCACTCTTCAACATAAATCTGCTTAAGGCAGTTATCATGCTAATGAGCTTATGTACGTCTCAGACCGAAGTTAGAGGTTTCATTCCCCTAATGGCTGTGATCTTCTTGGGGTTGGCTTCAATACCTCTCTGTGTGACCAGGAATCCAAGGAACATACTAGAGCCAATGCTGAAGACACATTTCTAGGGATTCAACTTCATGTCGTACATGCACATTCGATTGAAGGCTTCTTGAAGATCCTTGACATGATCGATCGACTTCTAGCTCTTGATGATCATGTCATCAACGTACAACTCTATATTACGCTTGATCTGGGGCTTGAATAGCTTCATCACCATTCGTTGGTACATGGCCCTGGCGTTTTTTAGTCTAAATGGCATTACGGTATAGCAATACATACCATAATCAGTGACGAAAGAGGTATAAATTCATCCTTCGGGGTCATTTTGATTTGGTTGTACCTCGAGAAGGCATCCATTAAGCTCAATAGGACATATCCTAATGTAAAATCAACGAGCTAGTCGATCCTAAGGAGAAGAAAACAATCTTTAGGGCAAGCTTTATTGAGGTTGGTATAATCAACGTATATTCTTCACTTTCCATTCTTCTTCTTTATTAGTAATGTGTTCGCTAGCCATGTCGAGTACTTGTCCTCCCTCATGAAGCTAACTTTAAGCAACTTCTACACTTCCTCTTCGATCACAGCCTGCCTCGATCACATCCTGCCTTTCTTAAACGAAATGCCTCTTTTTCTACTTGATAGATCATATTATGCTGTCGATATTAAGGCTGTAGATTACTAGGTCAAAGGAAATTTCAAGCATGTCTAATGTCGACCAAGCGAACTTATCTGAATTTGCACCTAGAAGGGCGATGATTTCGTCCTTCACTTCAGCTGGAATCTCAATCCTGACTTTTGTAGTCTACTTAAATGAGGTTCAAATCTGGATGTCTTTTGTTCTTTCTCCGGGCTCGCCCCTTTCAGCCAGCTCTCTTACAGGCTTGTTTCTAGGGCAAAGACGCCATCTCCCTTGGCCACCCTAAGGCATAGCTCTCATGAGAGCTTTTGATCAGATCTACATACTCCCACCCCAGTTAAGGTCAAGAATTTAGCCTTTAAATAAAAGGAGAATGTGATTACCCTAAACATATTTAGGCTTGGTCTTCCTATGAGCACATTGTACAGGGAATGTGAATCAATCATAATGAACTCTACAAGTCGTTTTGCTACGTAGTCATCATCGCCAAGTTCTATCTAATGTGATGATACCCTTGGCTCAAACTGTACTTCCATTGAAGCCAATTAGATTATGGTGGTATGACTTCATTTTTACTTATAGCTTCTTCGTCATTCTCTTGTATGTATGGAGGAAGAACATGTCAGAGAAGCTGCTAATATTCATCATAATCTTTAGGACCTCAAATTTTGAAATCCTAGCCCTTATCACCAGGGTGTCTTGATAAAGTGAATCGACCCCTTCAAGATCTTCATCGGAGAAGGAGATGGAAGTGTCTGGCTTCTGCCTCTTCTCCCTTACGGCCAGCATCTCTAACGGGGCATTAACCGAGCTATTAGTGCTCGGCCGACTCCCTGGGTGTATCTCCCCCCATGATTACGTTTATGACACCGTTAGGGGTACAATCATTATGACGGTCATTATTTTGCTTAGCATGGGAGTTCTCAGTCCGTTGCCTCCAAGGTGCCCTGTCTCCATTATCGTTAGAACAGTCATCGTTCCTTCGATGGGCCATGTATTTGTTGAAGAAGTTGCGTTAAATGGCATATTCAAGGCCGTTCTTCAACTAGAAGCACTTACCAATTGTATGACCATAGTCTTTATAGAACTGACAGTATTTGTCAGAGTTCTGACAACTAAAGTTCTCTTGCATTTTTTGTGGTAGTTAAAGCAAGTTCCGATGCTTCACTTCAGAATAGACCTAAGCAATAAGCCTGTTCGAGGGCATGTATTAGGTGTAAATGGGAAGGGGGAGCAGGTCACGCTTAGTTCAACGCTTCTTCTTCTTAGAGCTCTCCCCCTCTAGTCTATTCAGCATTCTACCACCAAGACGATCCTTTACAAACAATTTTTCCTTATCTTGCTTTTCGCCCAACCTCTCTCGATCGGCGTCACGCCTGACGCAAATGTTGTCTTCTTGGTCGATGTACTTCTAGGCTTTGTTCTAGAAGTTAGCTAGGATCTTCGGCTTGCTCTTCGTAAGCAATCGGGAGAAATCTCCTATGGGTTAGATGCTGAGCTGGGCAGTATGGACAATGACTCCCTCATCCAATTGAAGGATCTTGACCACAACATTATTGAATTGAGTCACATAGTCGTATAAGGACTTGCCTTCACCTTACCTTACTAGGTACAAGGATGATGTGTCTTTGGACAGGGGCTTGTTAACCTTGAAATAAAGGTTAAACCTCCGTGCCAGCTTATCGAAGGAGCTGATGGAGTTGTTTGTGAGGTGGTTAAATCACATTCGAGTTACCGTCCTCAAAGTTTTTGGGTAGGTGTTACACATTGTAGCATCCCTATGACCGTAAAGGTTCATGAGGATGCAGAAGTAAAGAAGATGGTCATCATGATCGCTTATGCCATTATACTAGTCTAGGGACAGAAGTTTGCCATTAAGGGGCAGCACTTCGTCCTAGACACCTCTAGTGAAGGAGGTCTTATTGCTGGTGACCAGCCTGGCATCACCAACAGCCTTGCTTCCTTACTGCTCGAAGAGTTGCCTTACCATTGCATGAAGCTTGTTCAAGTCGGCATCATCTGCTGGATGAGCTCACCGTATAGCCAAATGAGCCAACACTCCCTACGAGTTGACTTCTTGTTTGTTGCCAGCTAAAGTTTAGTCGCTGGTGGCCACAAACCTTATTGGCTGCTAATGCAATGGCTAATTAAGTTGTTGATCCTTGCCATTTTGCTGCTACTACTGGATGTCATTCCACCCAATGCAAGTGTCTGAAGCTTCAATGGGGTAAGTTTGTACGCTATACTGCTTCACTTCGTCTAGGCGAACACGAAGCACTTGATTCTGCGTAGCATACTCCTCTACTAGGTGTTCCATAAGCTCTAAGCACTCCTCCAACACAGCCCTTAAAAGCGCTGATTGCCCCCAAGTTAGTTGTTTACCAACTGTTGATGTTCTTGTTCGTCGTGTTGAGACATGATATCAAAAGAATTGCTCGTAGGGCATGTGTTTAATGTGTTTGAGGTTTTAGGTGTAAGAATTCATATTTCCTATAGACGGCACCAAATGTCGTCTCTAGGTTCTTGCTAGTAAATGTTTGGGGTCTATACGTAATAGACCTGCAAAACAATACACTGCAAGGAAACGCTAGGATGTTGTCTGGCGTGGCTACTCTGATGCTTAAGTTAGCAGTGGGGTTTTTTTGAAAGTAAGAAATACTTGGAAATAGTATGTAGGCTTAATGTGCAAAGTCTAAATAGCTTTACCGTTTAGTAGTGACCTAGTATTTCAAATGGAGCAAAGCCAACAGTTGGAAGGAGAAATCTTCTCCTGCAAGTGTAAGAGAGTGGAGTCGTTATGCCCGACGTATCCCACTTATTCAAGATGTGGCTGTTTCATTCTTATCTTGTACATTCTAGCCGTTATAGGGCTTACGAGGCTTGGTCCATACAGGCCTCAGGCTTAGGTCCATAAGGGTGAGCCCTAGGCCATAAGATGTGTCAAATACGGTTAAGTTTGAGAGACCCATGTCCAAAATGCTCTATCGACAAAATGTGAATCGATTGTGACATTTAATACCTCAGATTGTAGAAAAAGGCTAAGTGAAAATGGCCTATATTTTTTACATTATCCCATTTTTAATACATAGTTCCTCTTCTTAAATGTTAAACTTGAATGATCTCTAGGACCATTTAACTTTTACTCACCTTAAATATTGTCATATCCTAGATTAGCCCTAAATGCAACACCTACCACTAACCTGCAATAAACTTGAGGACAAGGCTACATATATATACAAAAACTTACATAATCAAAGGGGGTTTTAATGGAGTTTAGCTCTACAAGTAATCCTTCACATATTTACAATTTTGTATAAACCAATTGTCATAGTCTTTCCAACTCTTTTTACAACATTTATGCATAATAAGTATCTAAATTTATTATAAAAAAGAAAAAAAAACACAAAAGTCCTTCAAAGCGGCTAACTCCAACCTAGGTAGTCTCAAAAGCTTCCTCTCCAATGGTAGTGGCACCTCTCCTATGCTTCCCCTTGACCCACAGATATAATACATATCGACTCAATTTACTTTGAATTGAGTAAGAGTAAATAATAAACATAGCATAACATAAAACATATCTAAGGAACAATAATCAAGCCAACACATAGATACTTTAGTCACATAACAAATAGTACCAAGCTGAGTCAGATAATGCAAAAATGCATGCCATGTTGAGCTAATACATCGATACCAATATCTAAGCTTTAAGCCTTGTTTTTCATTCAATTGGTCTACTCATTCGAGCATCTAGATGTAATATCCAAGAATCGAGTAGGCAACAAAAAACCGCTTAAGAGTAAGACCCCCAACCTGTGCTGCAAACAAAGAACAATAGTACCAAACTAGTGATTATCACAACAAGAAGTGATCAAAGTGAAATGCTCAAGTGTATGAAATGTATGCAAACCTTTATGCTTCAAAATTCTAGCTTTTCAAAGCTAATCCCTATTTAATAAAACTCACTTCTCATAAAATTTGACCCATAGGTCATTTTCGTACCGTACTGTACCATGCCATGAATGCACCAATGATGTGTCAAACATCACATCAAGCAAAATATCTAAGCTTCATATCAACTATAAATTTAATTTGCTTCAATCTCATTTGGAGTCTTATTGTCTTAATCTTTAACCTTATGTCAAGTTCGCCTAAGCAAACACCTTGAAGGTTAAACCTTTTGCTAATGTTTCCCATAGTTTAAATGTGCCATAGTAGATATCATCCAATCAATACATTCATGGCATCTAATTCTTAAGATTCAACCTAAGCATAGTCAATCAATTACATGTATAAGGACATCACATAATTAGCAAATAATATTTCAATATTTAGAATCAAGATCAAATAAATCAAACAAATTCTATACAAACATAACTTACAACCTAATGAGTAGACATTAGTCTACTCCTAACATGCAATATCCACTCACTTGAGAATAGTATCCCTCACTTTAAATAGCATCTTCAAGTTCCTTGTTATTCAGGTAACCTAAAATTGAGAGTTGTATTTCAGTGCCTATTCAAGTTACATAAACATTTCATTAAAGCTTAAGTGTTTAGGTAAGAATACTTCAGTAGAACCTAAAACCTTTTACACATCCTTCGACTGATCATTTTGCTAAGGTCCTTACCTTCTACATAACCTTCTATTATGGAAGGATTCTTATTAATTTCATTACTTGTGCTTTCTACTTAAGGTTAGTCATAAGATTCAGGCTTAAGGAAGCTTCCATTCAAGTTTCTACTTATATTACTTTAGTTTCCATGTTATGTTTCATCAAGGAATTTTCTACTCAAGTTTCTACTTATACTGTCTTAGTTTACTCATTTAACATCTCACTATAAATCTTCTATTGACTATTACATTAAAACTATCATATTATATATATATATATATATATATATATATATATTATTCAAAGCCAATTTCTTACCTTGTATTAAGCTACCTTCTATAGAAACTTCTACAAGGCCNATTTGGAATTCATCTTTAGAATTGGTCAATTTGTTGGTTTGTGTACAAAATCACTAAATCCTAATGGTAATGTGAAGTTTTAATATTCAAAGCCAATTTCTTACCTTGTATTAAGCTACCTTCTATAGAAACTTCTACAAGGCCAATTAGTGTCTAAACTCATTAAAACTTCACATTACCATTAGGATTTAGTGATTTTGAACACAAACCAACAAATTGACCAATTCTAAAGATGAATTCCAAATTTGGAAAATTTTGTAAAGACCCGTACATGCTCATTTTTAACACGTTGTCGTTCCGATTTTACAAAAATGACACTTTTAAACTTGTAAAAACGTAATATATCACATGTTTGACCCTTTTTTTTTTCCTAAAACTCATGCAACTATGTAAAATATTATTTTAAGATGAAAAATATGAATAGACAGCAGATTTGACTAAAAATACTTGGAAATCTATCAAATTACCAAAATTTACAAGTTTGACAGTTTTTAACCAATCAAAATTAACAAAAATCTATTGAGCAAATTTGGGAATATTTTTTATATAACATGAAAAAAAAAAAAAAACATTGTGGGAAGTCTATAGAAAAGGTTTGAACTTCAAACAACATTGTTTGCCCTTCAAAAATTAGATCTAAAATTAGCTCAAAACAACCTATTTTAAAGAGCGATAAATGAGTTATACATATTTTGAAAAAACCGACATTTTCCCTTGAAAGTACACTAAAAATAACTAAGAAGTTTATTTTTTCATATTTTTTCAAGTTATTTTATTATTTTTAACAAATTATTGAAAATATAGTACAAATCGAGACTCACCGACACAACATTTTTCAACCACCATGTGCCACCAAGTGATTGTCAACCCACCTAGATACTGCTTTTCCTGTTAAGTGGTAGTGGTCGCTTGTTTCTAGATTGTCGTTGGACTTGGATTTCACACGCACTTAGATTCCACATTGATTTTTTCTAGTTTTCTTATTATTTTCCTAATTTTTCAAAAATATCCAAATTTTTCTCTAAAATTTTAGTAAGCTCTAAATCTGTCCAAAGAGTATAAAGTGAGTAACTTTGATATTTATATAATAGGTGGTACAAGAGACGAATTTGCATATGTCAAGTGGTTTTTAAAAAACCATATATATGAAATTATGGTCTCCCCTTATTTTGCCTCCTAAAACTATGGATGTCCATGGTTTTGAATTTCAATTCCACATCCAACACTTGGTTTTATCAAAACCTCCTTTGAATATTCGATTCTATTTATCCTTCAACTATTTTATATTATTCCCTATCAACACAAGCTTCTACAAGGTAATTTCTAAGCTTTTACAAGGTGTAATTTTTAAATCATACCCCTTCTTCTAATTATATGTATTTAATGTATTTTTAATATATTAATTATCTTTATCGTGTATATATTACCTTTAAATAATTTTCTAAGCCTAGTTATGAACTTTATTATTTAAATGACTTTGGATTTTGGTTAACACATTATTTCAGTGACCTGACTTGATAAAATATTTTTTTTCTAATTTTTGTGGCCTAACTATGAAGTTTCACTTAATTCTATTAATATCATCCTAAATTCAGGAGATTCAAAACCCTAAGTTATTACAAATATCAATATGTTACTAATTATGCATGTAATAAGTTGATAACATTAGATTTTCAATATCTGAAATTGAATATTAGGTTTTATTTGCCTTTTTTTACATTTGAAATACTCGACTCTCCTCTTTCCTCAAATCAATGAAGTTGCTGCTCTCAACTTCCAACTTCAATGAAGAGTACAAAATAGTAGTGGGAAGACATAGCAATCCAAAACAAAGCTTTGAATTGTCATATACATTGCTTCAAAGGAAATGGTACATGACTTGGAAGATAACCAACCCAACATTTTCCTCAAATGTGACGAGATTTAGTAAGAAGCAAGATACAAGAGTAGGTGAAACCAACCCAACATTGGCCTAGGAAGTCGAGCACAGTAATATGATAGAAAGTGAATCCCAAGAAGCTTGCCCAGAGCAGCATTACAGGAGTTATAAAACATTGTAAAGACCACCATCCAAACCATAACATGCCAGGACAAAATTAAATCGACTTCCTGCACAAATCCTTGTTTGAGTAGCCAGTCGCGACACAACATCACCCAACACATAGGCAAAACGATTTACCGTTTCATCTGTTGGGAAAGACTGCTTTCAATCAGAATCCTGGCTGAACATGCTCATAACTCAGATATCTCAACTAATGAAGAATAAGAATTGTTACCATGATCAATAGGAAGAATTGGTCATATAACACCAATTGAGCAGCAATTTTTTCAATAACAAGAAGACAGAATCAACATCGCTCTTACGGATTGACAATTATTACTTGATGTAAATTCCAAAGAGCAGGGAGTGTTCATTCAAGGAAATCTAGAGAACTGTCCTTAAAAAGAGCCATAAGATCAATTACTAAACCATGGTCATTTGCACAATGGAGCCAAAAAGTGAGATCTTGAAGCTAGGAGGCCAAATGCACATGCTGAGAGTAATATATTCACAAACTTGAATGCAACCATACACCAAATACAGATCTCATCAGATTTACTTCCTAACTGTTGTGCAAATACCATTTCCATCACAAGGCAACAAAAGAAGGCATGTGAGAATTACAAGACTCTAAAACCAAAAATGCACCTCCAAATCACTAAACATGAATACCAATGATGTGCACCCAGTTCTACTAGATCTTCCCAAGTTACATATCACTTACTGCAATCAGTCATTTTTCCAGGGTATTTTACCAAATCAGCAGGAAAAAGCTATTATTATATGATTCGTAATGCAGGATGAAGACGATAAAACCCCTTCACCAATGAAGGATTGGAAATATTTCGTTTTCACCAATTAGAGATAATTGGATTCATCTGTTGATCACTTTGACTTTTCCAACAATTCCTCGTTACTTCTCCCTCACTCAAATAATATAGAAAGCCTGCATAAAATTTCCACATGAACATGCCCTCTTCAGTGTTTCATATTGATTTCAACAACTGACGAAAAATAATAGTGGTGAAAAATGGCATTGACACCTCTAATTAATTAAAAGGAAAAAACAAAAGAACCTCCCCTCAATCTCTACCATAAAACACGAGAAATAATATATAGTCAATCATAAAGAACAGGAAAAAAAAAACATACATAATGAAGAAGAAGGAGAAAAAGAAGAGCAACATTGGAAGAAAAGACAATGCCAAAATTGCCTACAGCATATTTAAAATGGCTGTATAGTAAAGAAACTCCCTTGAAGTCATAATTGTTTTCTATGAGCCATGCACAACCACCGATAGTTCATAGTTCTTTCTATCTCATATACAGTCAGACAGATAAAACTACTGAAAAATGGAACAAATAAGCACATGGATACATTTCCAGACACTAACCATTTTATTAATATGAAACAGAAGAAAATTGAAATTTCCACCAGTGATGCATATAAATAATTAGTGAAAAAATAAATACTAATAGAGGAGCAGATCCTGAAACTCCAACTCTAGGATAAAATCGACTTCAAAAACCAATAAATAGCTACAAATCACTTATTTTTCTTTTATCTTCATATGGAAGATAGCTATAGACTTATTTCATCGATTGATATCTACAAGGAAAAGGTCAAACATAGAGAAGTACGAACTTCTCTTTGCATACAGATCTGCTCATATAGCCTTAGCATCTTTTTTATGATCTGACCTCGCCATTAATAGCGCTTTGAGATCCTTGGCATGAAGCATTTTTGCTTGCGATCGTGATAAAGCCTCAAAATAACTGCAGCAGTTTCTTCAATTGCTTTTCCCGTAACCTCTAAAATATTGCCATGTAAAACAATTCAGTTAGCAATTGCCGAGAAAAATGGTAACATACAAAACAAGTAAATATTACCAATTACAGGCCAAGTAGGATTCTGAGCAAAAATCCGTCCAGCAAATTCCAACTCCTGCCTTACATAGTCCATTTCTGAATAATTACTTCTCACATTGTCACCAAAGCCCAACTGCTTGGCTCTAGATCTTCTTATCGTTTGCAAGACAACAGGATTTATTGTCAGCCCAAAAACTTTCTCTTGTTCTATTTCAAAGAGACTCTTGGGCAAACCTATACCCATGACAATAGGCACATTTGCTACTTTATATCCTTTTTGAGCCAGATAAATTGATAATGGGGTCTTCCCAGTCCGTGAAACACCAGCCAGGACAATATCAGCCTTGTGCAAATTTTGGGGCAGAGCTCCATCATCTTGCTTAATTGTAAATTCAATTGCCTCAACGCGACTAAAGTACTCATCGGTGAGAGCATTGCTTCTGCCAGGAGCACCACGGGGAAGGCCCAAAGGTGAGACACCGAGATGAGAAGCAATTGCCTCTGTAATTGGACTGAGTATATCAGTGGATGGAATACCCCACACCTTGCAGGCCTTCCTCGCTGTCTCAGCCATATCAGGATCAGCTAATGTGTAAACGACCATTGCACCTTCTTTTGCTGCTTGCTTTACAATTTCCATTAGCCTCTCCACATCATCAATCTATGAAAGAATTTGCAGAAGTTAGACCTACTTAACAATTAGACATTCCAGTAACAAAAGCTTCCAGTGGTAATGTTAGATGGCAACTGAAGGTCGCAATCAAATCTCAAGAATATATTGAGATTAAATGGTGCTTTTTTATGCCAAATTCAATAGTTTCATTATGAAATAGTGTCAATTGTCATGCTCCAAATCAATTGTTTAGCAAAAAAAATGAAGAGCTTTGTTTGCTCATAGTTTTAGTACCATTTTAGCACTAATTTGAAATTGGGTGTTTGAGCAACAAAGACACAAAATGATAAGGACAAATACAAATAGAAGATACAGAGAAAATACTAAACAAAGAAGGAACCAATTAGATGCACATGATACAAACAAAAATCAGACAAAACAAACAGGCCTGAAGTAGAGAACTCCACTAATCCAGACTGTCGATGACAATGTGGGGCAACATCACTGTATCTTTTTTTTTTTCACCCCATTAAGTTGGTACTAGAGTTTGAACCTCAACCTGTAATTTAGATCATAAAAACTCTGCCACTACCTGACCTTATTAAAGAGCAAATCTCATCTTATTCTTACAATTACCTACTTCTAATATAGAGCATATTTTAGCAGCAGGCCAGCCATTTGAGCTTTCACTCAACCTGCAGCCTTTAATCAGTTTAAAACTACTGTGCTTCAGCTCCCTCAGCAAGGAAACATCCACTTCTTTTATTTCCTCATGATTCCCCAAGTTTCTTAAGTAATGCTCTCCTTTCCTGCATAATTATCCATGTACTAAGAACTAGAATCAGTTAAAACCACATTTCCGCTTGACTATCAAACTGTCTTGATCACATAATCTCCTACTGCAACAAAACTTCCTTTCAACACCAAATCAACCACCAACAACAATTCAATATAAGAACATCAGAAAAACCTATACTTATGCAACAAACTACATAAACAATAATTCCAGGAACATACAGGCAACACAATGACACCTACATTTAATAGCTTAAAAGCAAATGTGGCATACATCTAAAGTTGAAGAGAGCTGAGACATTATACTAATCAAATAGATTTGAATACACCTATACACGAATTCAAACTCAAATTTTCACTATCTAACATCATACCGAAACTAAATTCATACCAACCGATGTAAAAACTTAGAAATAAATACTTATTCTTCTCATTTTCATATCATCACAAACAATGATACTACCCCCATCTCCTGGCTCCATCCGTATCCTCACGAATCATAAACTCTCACGTATGACAAATTGGACCAAAATTTTCATTTCATGCATACATGACTGGATATGATTGACACAATCATGTACCAGAAACTAAATAAGAAAGTAGAAATTAATCGAAGACTGCATACAAACAATTAAAAACACAAGTCATAAACGTTATTATATTAATCAATACCCCTGAGAAGAGATGAGTATTGACAGGACACCCACGATCCACCAAGCAATGCTCAAACTGGCCTAACGCCGCATTAACGGAATGTTCCACCGTCCATCCAGTTCCGTCAGACACCAGATATATCTGCTTCCCCACCGTTACTTCCACGTCGTCTTCTCCATTACTTCCCTCCACACCACTATTACCATTCTTATACTTATCCAATGTTTCAATGCCCTGCTCATATGGGTCTGAGTCAGAGCTCGCCTTGGGATCATTGAGGGTTTGGGTTTTCTGAACCGGCCGGTCCAGCTTCCGGCCTGACCTGACTGCACGAGCTCTGGACCATCGACTCAGTTGTGGGCTGGCTTTGAACTTGCGGGGTTGCTGGGGGCTGGTAGGGGAGGTTGGTGCGAGATCTGAGGAAGGTGTTGGACGGTTGTTGGGCGTGACAGTGAGGGAGGTGGTGGAGGTGGAAGGGGCGGCGCAGGAGAAAGTTGGCATTTTCGGTTTTGTGTCTTCAGATGAGAAATGTTTTTTGTCAAGTAGAGATAATTTAGGATTATGTGGTCAAGACTTCTGACGGTTGCCTCTTTCGGGGCCTTTCTTTGTTGAGGAAAGTAGATCTGTATTTTGTTTTCTGAGCGTCTGTTTTGGTAATTCTGTGGTAAAAAATAATAATAATAATAATAATAATAATCATAGATTACAAATATGGATTGTGTTTTGGTACCAAGTTTTGAGATTTCACTTTTAGAACATCATGTATTCCATTGAATTTTTCTCATCAAATTTACTGTATATTTCATCTCTAAAAAAAATACGTTCCAAACAACAATCATCGATCGAGTGGTAGTATAGGCAAAGTAAAAAAAAAAGCAACTTCAATCTTTTTTGTCTTTTTTGTGTAAAATTCAAAAACCAATCAATATTCATGTAGTGGTTTTTAAACTATCCTATTACACTATATTTGGGACGAGGGGAAGAATTACAGGGAAACAACTATGGCGGTTGAATAGTGGAAAGAAAGAATTAAGGGGGGAAAAAATAAAAGGAAAACCAATAAGTTTGCTTATTTAGATAAAAGAGGAAAAAAACGTTAAAGGAAAATTGATAGTATAATTTTTTATTTTGTTAGTATTTGTTTTTGAGGATAAATTTGTAACTTAGTTCTCTAAAATCGAAGAGAATTAATTTTAGTAAACCAAGGAAAAACTTTGTTCCCAAAGTCAATTCCTTTCTCTTCCTCCTCCCTTTCCAAATAAAGGAAAAGTAAAATTTTCCTTTCAAATTCCTCCCTTCCTATTTCTTCTCTTGATACAATTACTAACAAACCTTGTATGCACGATGTGTGTGCCAAAAAAAAAAAAAAAAAAACACACACACACATATTAAAAGTGCTTTAAAACTTTTAAAACTTTTACGATCAAAATATAATTCTTTCAATTTGAACAATTTATTTCTTGAATTTTTTTGAAGATTTTTAATTGGATAAACAATTTTAAGCTAATTTTAGTGTAATCATTAATAAAAAATAGGCAAACAAATATGTGAGGATTATAGAAATTATTTGTATGATGGAAATGAAAATATTAAAATTATAAATAAAAGTTATATTTATAGTAACGAAAGATAGAGAGAGGGATGGTAAGATAGGTTTGAGAAGTAGGAGAAAAGGAGAGAGAGAAATAGAAAGAGAGATAAATATAATAAAATCTTATATTAAAGTTGTAGTTAAATAGTAGTTAGAGTTAATTATTTTCTTATTTTCTCTTAAATAATATAGATACAAACACAATCTTAGGGTAAATTGTGAATGCACTCCCTATGCTTCCTCACGTTTAGCCATTTTATTTTTTTAGACTCTTAATCTTTAAAAATGCGTTTTTTGGTCCTCCATATAACCATTTTGCCCCTTATAATTAAAAAAATATATATTTTAATTTTTTTAATTATTTTATTCTAAGATAAAATAGTTAATAAGGTCTAAAAGCACATTTTTCAAAAATATTTAAAATCTAATCACTCGATTTTGAATATTAGAGTCCAAGCATATACAGCATAAATATAAGGGAATGTATTTGCAATTCATCTTTATTTTTTTTTTTTTATGATAGTATGATTTAGAATGTTCATAAAGCAATCAACATATCTTGTAAAAAATTAATATCATGAAAATATAATGTGATATTTTAAAAATCTAAATAATATCAATCGTTGATTTATAAATTAAGAGAAATTGAAACAATAGTAAATAAGAAGGATCCAAATCCATTTTCTATAGGTGTTTAGTTTCGTTCAAATATTCACAATATTTTACTTAATTTATATAATATTTAAATATGCTAAAACATACTACGAGTCCTTTCTAAACTCAATAAGACCATGCCAACAACCTTTCTAAGTGTCATTCTTCCATTGCTTCCAATAGATACAACTACATAATCCATTTTCTGTATCTATATTATTTTAACCATATTTTTCATCATATCTTATTACTGCTTAGGGTATTTTGACCCTCAAATACTTTATAAAAAAGATTTAGTATTTATTTATGTTATCAAACTCATATACAGTTCAATCCAATACAACTTCATTTGATCATAAAATTGGTTTGGTCTAATTATGATTTAACACCGATTGAATCCGATTTCATCTCGTTAATCTTTAACCCTCTCATACATTTGAATTAACCTCTGATATCAAGTATGATAACGTTGGTATGTATATAATCATTTTGTATCCTTACTAAAGATAACAACAAATTATTAAAAGGCTTAATATATTAAATACATAGAAACAAAAAAGAAAATCATAATGTTCTTTTTTTTTTCTAATGTTATACAATCTCTTTTTTTTTTTTTTTTTGTGATTACAACAAGAAGAGGGGAATTCGAACTTAATCCCATTTAGAGATTAACGTTCATACCACTAAACTATAAAGGCCTTAACAATTTTATATAATCTTTGCAATTTTAATAATTTTTTATTTTATCAAAAGATAAATTGGTAATGTAAAGGTTTGATGGATTTATGAAGGTTTAGAAAAAAAAAAAGTTAGATGTTTAAATTAGACTATATTGGTCTTTCAATGAAATAAATTAAGTTTAATTATCCCTTCTCTTTACAAATTGTAATAAATAATAGATGGTTAAAAAAAAAAGCATTTAAACTTCAATTAGCAGGTGATAAGTATAAACAAGGAAAATATAAGTTAGATAAATTTGTCGTTTATTCTAACACATGCGTATATAATATACTAACAGGCATACACCTGTATTGCATGCATAAAATATAAATATAGGATATAATAAAAAAGAATAATTATAAAATACAGTCTTAATCAATATGGTTGGTTTCTCTTATTTTTGAAGAGCATATCATTAGGATTGAAAAATTAAGAAGATAGAAATGTGTATTTTAATTTTTGAGTTGAAGTAACTGTCAAGTTTGTGGATATAAAACTACTGGACAATGTGAAAGAGTAGTGGATACTTACATAATTGCCATCTTTTTAGATAAAACATTATGAAAATTATAATATATAATTGATATTAGCAAATATACTTTTGTTAAATTATATGATACTTGACAATAGAGTTCGAAATAATTGAAAAAATTACTTGGTTCAAAGGATTTAATTATAATTATAAGATAAGTGGTTACTTAAACCCCTTTAGGCTTAAATAATATTAGCGGATGTGATACGTGTGCTAAAAAAATTAAATTAAAGTCTTTTAAAATTTTGTTTTCTTTTTTTTTCCCTTTAGATTCTAGAATTTTCAATTTCAATAATTAATTTTTAAAAAAAATTGGAATTTATTGATTATATAAAGTGTTTTCATTTAAGCCAATTATTTTTATTATATATTTTTAGGCCTCTTTTTTCAAAACATAAACATTCCTCAAGTTAAGGAAAAAATTGCTTAGTCTATATTTCAGTATAGTTGTTAATCTAGTAATCTTGTGAATACATTTTCGTAATTTATATTAGAAAAATTAAAAGTTTTCATCATATAATTTCATTTTGCGATTGCAAATACAAATACAATAAAATAATTAATATATGATTATGTTATTATCAATATCAAAACATTTACTTTTACAGATTTCTTAAACTAAAATATTTATCTACATTGCTTATAATAAATAATGTATTTTAGGGGAAAATGTGATTATATTATTATCTCGTTGCAGATTGAAGAAATAAAAAAAATATTAATTATATATTAAATATAGTACATTTTAGCCAAAATGTAAATATATAATTACGTTATTATCAATATTGTGAACACGGATTTTTAAAAATAAAATATCAATCTACATTGCTTATAACATATGCATTTTAGGGAAAAAGAAAATCTATGATTATGTTATTATCACATTATGTATTGAAGAAAAGAAAAATTAATATTTGTAAAACAAATTAATATATATCAAAACCAAAGGATATATAATTTTAGAAAAGTCATTTTAGTAATTTCCTTTTTCTTTAATAAGGCATTTAGCCTAAATAAGCTATAGGTAAATATTTATTATTGAAATCGTATATTACATATAATTATATATGATGCATTTGGAGAAAATATAAATATATAATTATATTATTATCGGTATTGAGAACATTCACTTTTATAAATTTCTTATACTAAAATTTTAATCTACATTACTTATAACATATAATGCATTTTAGGAAAAAAAATTAGCATAACAAAGTTTTTTTTATTGTTTTTTAATCTTTTTGGTATTTTATCAAATAAGATATAAAACAAAAAATAAAAGCATGAAATCTATAAGATATACAAAAATAAAGAAATGTAATCCATTATCTCTATTGAGGCATATAAGTTATTAGAAAGAGAGTGTAAGAGAGATGTAAGATGTAGCTAATAAAAGAGAGTGGAAAAGTAAGAGAGAGAGAGAATAAATTACATATAAAAGTAAGTAAAAAAAAATGAATAAAGAGAGAAAAAAAAAAGAATAAGTACAAAAATTTATCCATTATTTATAATTTTAATAATTTATTTTGTTGTTAATTTTTTTGTTAAATAACAATAAATACAGGATAATTATATAATTTTAAAGATAACGATTATTTAAAGCCCAAATGATTTTAGTAATATAGATAAATATTATATTCATTTTATAACTAAGATCTGTTACATCTTGAACAAAAGGAAACTACAAACACAATTTTTCTTAAGTTATTTGCTAGATAAAAGAGAAAAAGAGAAAACTATGGATTGGGCAAATTGGAGGTGTAACGTGCATTAAGGTGATCGGCCCGCAGAAGAGAATGGGCTTTAAAGACGCAACTTTTTTTTCTGACCCACACAAACGTGCATTTTGCAGGCCACATGGACATCAACGAGATCATGGACAATAGTAAGATGACAAACCCTTGAATGGTGTCGGCTTTATGGGAGTGAGACGTTGTTGCATGGTAGACCATTTACAAATTTTGTTTAAGCCCATTCTTCAATTAAATATCTAATATTTTTACCACTAGCCTAATAGCAGCTCTAAAAAAAATCCAATAATATTAATACGTCACTTAAATTGATAAATGATATGTAAGTATCAATAATATTTAAACATGTAACAATAAAAATACGCATATATTTTAAAAAAACATCAATAATACTTCCACATATTAAAATTTTATTAGTATTTATACGTTATCAATCTATGTAATATGTTAATATCATTAAAGCTTTTACACGACATTTGTCCTTCTTGTTTCTTGGTTAGGATAGTATTAAGACTTTAAGTGGAACTTGTTATGTTAAACCATTGGTTAAAAAATGCCACATCATTAATATGTATACATAAGAATTAAAATAAATTAAATCAATAAAAATAAAATTGTTGCAAAAGAAGAAAACCTCTCCTTCTCCAACATCACACACTAACCATTGACACAAATTATTGTCAACCACTAAGCCCAGATCTAATACCAACTTAAAAATAACCATCCTAAATACATTCCCCCTAGTCAGAAACCAATTTGCATGCGGTAAATTGTTAGCAACCAAATATAACATATATGAAAGCATTAATAGGTCAAGTTCTTAACTTAGTGCTTTCTGTTAGAGATGGCTACAGGCATGATGGAAGTGGAATGGCATGCATTAGATTGAGTTAAGGCCGATTAAAAGAAAATAGACTATCTTAAGTACATTTTCATTCCTAAATTAGGTTGTCCTACTTAAGTAACTAAAGTTTGCCCTTCCCCTTCCTCCAAAACTAGTGAACTACGACTATTTGATAGTTCTGAGAAGTAAGAGATCAATTTTGCTATTGGTAGCTTTGCTAAAGAATTTGGAGTCATCTCATTTGTTCTTAAGATTGGAGACTTCCACAGACTTAATTTGCAAAAACCCTTAAGACTTTAGAGATGATGAAGAATAATTAAAATGTTTTAAATTATCATTTCAATGTAATATTTTCATCAGACCCATTATAATTTGCTTGATGCTTAAATTTTAAATATTTTCATTTTTAGTTTAAGCTGGTGAAAATTAAATGTACTGTAATGGTCATCTAATATTTGTTCTATTATTTTAATTACTACAAACTTAAGTAACATTCTTATATATTCATATTTTTAACATATTTTGGGGTTAAGGTTGGAGAAAAAAAAAAGGAGGCCCGTAGTGGGGGAATTGCGCAAACCACCTTTCAAAACTTCAAAAATTGCCATCTTTCCTAATAGTAAGCACTTAATTATTACCACTTAAACACACTGGCCCACCCTTTTCTTGTTGAATAGTCTACCATGTGTAAAATAAGCTTAATTAAATATTTACATGGTTACTTATCTATATATTTAATTAATTAAATTTACAAAAGCGAGAAAAAAAAGCTTATGTTAATTTAAATATATAGATAAATTTTTAATTAATATAACCAAAACATCTATGTAAACATCTAAGTAAACTTATTTCACATGTTGCAACTTCCTTAGAAAAAAAAATAAGCTCATACTTGTTTGAGAAGTGATAAGTGCTACCTCTTGAAAAAGTTTGAGATCCACATTGTTGATGGTAATTCTTAGATATGGGCTAACCTCTTCAAGTTCAAAGCCAGGCACATTAGATTTGGAAACCATGAGCTATAATGGGCCAAGGCCAACTACCTCAAGCCCACGGTTAATGGGCTCAACCCATGAGATTTTGATCTTAATAAAGATTAGGCCAACCACCTTAGGCTTAATATTGCGCAATAGCCTAGCAACAGCACTCTCCCAGCTTATGGGTTTGAGGAGTTAAAGGAACCAATTGAGTGAAGTCACATGCAGCTAGAGTACCAACTTGTGGGCTAACCTTCAAGGAACCCTTGATAACCTTCCTTAGATAGCATAAAAATACTATCCAGTTCTCACAACAATGCCTCAAAGCTTAGTTATACAATATTTACGCTGTATTAAATACGATGTAACCTATAGTAACCACTTCTTGGAAAGCAAAGCCTACATAACTACGATTTGGCGGCACTATAAAATGTTTACGAAGAAAAGATAGATAAAAGGCCTAGAAATAACCCTTCCCACCACCATCTAAGGATCATACCAACCTTAAGCCTTAAAATCTAAGGTTACATACCACGAGTTAGCAAGTGCTCAACAGGTAATGTATAAATACTTGATCTTTCACCCTTATGAGAAAGCCTCCTCTCTCTTAGCATTTATTTCAACACCAATTATTTCCCCCTTTGCTCCTTCTTTCGTTGAACTAAGTATTCCTTACTGAACATCACTAACTTAAGCATTGGAGTAGGTTAGCCGAACAATCTGTTGACTATGCTACTTACCCTTATCTATTTTGTAATCAAACCTAAGACTTATAAAGCCTTCCCTTATCTAGTTGGTTCGGCGTTTGGAGTCCATCACCCTCTACCTGTTAGAATCTTGATGTGACGTGTGCAATTTTCAAAGTTTTTAAGGGTAGTTTGTGCAATTTACCTATTTTCTATTTATCTTAAATTTTTTGTTTAATCTTCTTATTAAAGTCAAAGGAGATATGAGAGTGTAATTTATAATTGGATTTTTTTGGCTGTCAAGAAAGATCAATTAATCAAAACAAAGTACAACAATAAACATCACCAACATAAGCATCCCAAGGCTCTGGCCCCTACATAGATTGTTCACAAACATTATTACTACTAAAAATATCAACAAAAAGTAAACTAGAAATGAAGTTTGGAAAGGTGGTATCGAGTCTGATCTTTCTCGATATTTATTATTTTATTTAACCTTATCAATATTAAACCTTAACTCGTTTAATATTAATAATCGACTAAGAGTTAAAGAAAACTTGATTTTTAAACTTATTTTGAAAAAAGTATTTAGAATCACCACCCAATCAAAGTCGAGAAAAAAATAAGGTTAGGTTAATTTAACCACTGGTTCACTTGAAAAACCAAATTAAAAAAAAAAAAAAAGTTTTGAAAACCAAGATTTTGGATTTGGAGCCTAATCTTTGAAACCTTTACGAATACAATTACTAACTTTCCAAATTTCTTTTCACCTTTCAAAATTATCCTTTTTAAAACAAAATTCAATCATTAATTCTAAACTTATGATTAAAATCAATTCATTTGCATAAGAATAATAAATTGAAAACATTTACAGAAAGGAAAAATAAAAAGGTTTTCGATCGCCTCATAAGTGTCTATATACCCTCTATTAGAGATCAGATTTTCCGTAGTTTATTAAGAAAACATTAGTGAGTTGATTTTTTTTTATTTGGGAAAAGAATCGAGTTTAAGTTTTTGAACCATTTTAATTTATTTTGAAATTTTTCTAAAAGGATCCTAATGGGTTGTTTATTTTTGAGAAGTTATAAAAATGTCCTAATTTTGAAAAAGGTTGATTTATTTTTATTTATTTGGAAAATTGATTTTTCTAAGTGATAAAATGATTTTTCAATTTTCATTATTTTTATTTATTTATTTTATTTTAGATATATCTATTTATTACTATTCATCTTTTACTAAAACATAAAAATAAATCAAAACTAGACTTCTTGCCCCCCTTTTTTTTCTTCTTTGCTTTCTTTTTTTGTCTCCTTTTTTTGGATTTTTTTTTTTTAGTTACAAATCATACAAATAAGTACATAAATAAATAAGTAGAACAACTAAAAAAAAAAGAGTAAAACAAAAGAAAGAAATAAAGCAACAAAGGGTTAGACCAAGCTAGAGCTCGCGCAGGTCAAAGCTAAGCGTTGGAGTGGTTGGGTCAAGGTACAAATCCAGGTTTAATCAAGAATGAAGAGCTGCAGCGATTGGAGTAAAGCGTCAAAGGCTGTTTCAAGATGATTTCCAAGCAATGAATGCCACTTTTATGTGTTTTTTATTGGGTTTAGCGGGTCTAAGAGTGGTATCTTGGCCAACGGCGAGCGTTTGGTGGTGTTTTAGAGATAGGTCACCAATAGTGGTGGTAGTCGCACTCGTAGTGGTGCTTAGTGGTGTAAGGGGGGTTGGGTCCTATGTTTTTGAGGATGGGGAAGTGGATGGTGGTGGTGGCTCTCATCGAAAACCATGGAGGGCATAACTATAGAAAGAGAGAGAATTCATACTAGAGAGAGAAACTCAAGATTAAACTCATATGGGAGATTGATGAGTTGAAATTCATGATGGAACGAGCTCTAAGAGGACCTATTTATACTAAATTGAGGTCGAATGATACTAGAAACCTCCATTAATGGAAGATTTGACCATTTTGGATTTCAAGCTCAAAGTAATTTCATGGCTAATTTTGACTCTTGAATTGGATGAACTTAGATGAGAAATAGGTATCAATTAGTAGTATCCTAAGTCCTTTTTAAGTTTCCCTAGTTAATTCAATGAGATTTAGCTAAAAAATCAATTTAATCGGGTCAAAAAGTGAAGGGAACGCACAAGGTTTAATTTTCTTTTCATTACTACAGCAATTCACAAGCTTCTGGAGGAGATAGGCACATGATCATGTGTTGGGCACGTACCATACGCATGTTGCAAAACAAATGGATACGCAACAGCACACCCCCGCGCCACCCCACCCCCTCCTCCCCTGGGCGTTTTTGTCAATCAAATGATCAAGGCCTTAAGCCTTGTTTCAAACACTGTGAACCAAGTTTAAGACCTAGTTCGAACCAACCCCCTTCCCTCTTTTTTTTTTTTCTTTTTTGTTCTTTTCCTTAAAGGAAATAATTGAAAAAATAAAATAAAGTAAATACACTAAACTAATTTCAGCTACTCTTAAAGTTTATATTTAATTGTAATTAAGCCAAATCTAAAAATTAAATGATATTTTCTAAGTAATGACTTATTATGAAATCTTCTATATTTTCTAAAAATTTTCTTTTTATGTTATTTCTAAATTTTCAATTTTTTTTTTGTATTTTCTCTAAATTTCCTTTTTTTGTATTTTTTTTTTCTAATCCTTTTACTTTTTTGTGCTTTTTTTAAAAATTAGGACTCTTTATCCTATTCTAAAAATTATAAAACTATAGAGTGGCAAAAACGAGGTGTTTACAAGTGGCATCAAAGGAGATCAAGTTCCTTATTAGAGGCTACATTTCGCAAGAGCATCAACCACAGAGTTCTTCTCACAAACGATCTTGCAAAGATGCATAAAAGAAAAATAAGATAGTAAGGATCAGCAAGCAAACAAGATCAGGTGGCATAAGTGAAGGTCCACTTGTTCCTTTTTTATTTGGTCTAAAGCCTATTGTGAATCTAATTCCACTTTGATAGCGGGCAAATGGAGATGAGCAGTTAGCTTGAGGCCTTCATATACTGCCGATAATTTAGCTTCTAGAGGTGAAGCTTACATAAAAGATTTACTAAGTCCCCCCAACAGTCGTCCATCATCATCCCTAATGATAATTGCAATCCCTACATTTTTGCTATTACTATTCACAACACCATCACATCTAACCTTTGCCTAACCTCTTCCTATTTTCTCCCAGCATGCACTAAATTTACTTTTATTTGTCTTTAGTTTTGCTCCTCTTTGTGTCGCCCACCATTCTTGAGCTTCCACACATGCTTTACTAGTATAGTCCTCTTGGAGTGTTCAAGGGTTGAATATCTTTCTATTACGTTCTCTCCATACAACTCGCATTCTAAAAAGGACTAAAGTTCCTTAGGAGCATGTATTTGGTTCCATAGCTTCCTTCTCCATTTAGTATTTTCTTTGATCCATCCTAGAAAGCTTAGAGAATTTGCAATTTGATTTTTTATATCAATCCCTTGCCTACACTAGAAGTCTTTGGTCCAACTACAATTGTGAAAGGTATGAATTATGCTTTCAAGCTCATCAATTGTGAAATTCATACACCTTTTGCTGAGGTTATCCCTAGTTGCTAACCTATTGTATAGAATTTGCCATTGAAGAAACCTAATTCTTGGGATTGTAGCAGTTTCATATAAACAACTCTAGTCTTCACTATTTACAATTTTTGTATCTTCATCGCACAAAACCTCATAGATAAACTTGGAAGTTACTTCACTCGATATATCAAAACACCATCTACATATATCGAATGTATCTATGGAATCATAAAAAAAAAAACTAGCTTTGATAAAATTTGCTCATTTAAGGGATACCTTATCAAATCCTCTTTCCAAACATTCAAACTTTCCCAAACTTGATGCACAGTTAAAAGATCATTAAATTTGTTAAAGGGAATATAAAGCTAGGATGATACACTTCTCTATTCCATCCTTAAATCAGTCCAGAATTTCGTATCTTAATCGTTTCTAAGCTTTACGTTCGATCTTGCTTGGAGCCAATTATTAGTTTTTCTATGCTCTCTAAAGATGGAGGATCCACATCTGGTAGAACTATGCTTATATTTTTGTTTCACTAATTTTTTCTATTTCTAAAATAGGACCTTAATGTAAACCTGCCAAGCTATATGGACAAAATTTGCCTCATTCCTCTTCCATATATCTAATAAACCCAAACCTCCTTTTGCTTTTATACTTCTGACTTTTTGCCTTTTAATCCAATAGGTCTTCTTCCATTCATCTAATGTTCCCCAAAAGAAATTCCTATACAAAACTTCAAGCTTACTTACAGCACTTGCCAGAATAAGGATTACCTACAAATAATAGTTAGCAATGCTTCTAAGACTAGAGAAGATTAAGAGCTTTCACCTTACCAGACTAAGGTGTTTTTCTTTCCAGCCCGTAAGCTTTCTTCTCATCTTTTTGATAATGAATTGCAAATCCTGCCCTTTGAGGATTCCTCCATGTTTTATAAGGATGCTCAAGTACTTGCTAGATCTGTAGTTTCTTTAATTCCAAAGATACTAGGTATTTCATTTTTTCACTCACTAAGCATGTTTAAGGAGAAGAGCACACATGATTTATTAAAATTCACTCTTTGACTAAAGATATTGCAAACAAATTTCATGACCACCATCATCTACTTTGCATTTTCTAGA
The DNA here is from genome assembly GCA_024138015.1 of Lumnitzera littorea. Taxonomy (NCBI): domain Eukaryota; kingdom Viridiplantae; phylum Streptophyta; class Magnoliopsida; order Myrtales; family Combretaceae; genus Lumnitzera; species Lumnitzera littorea. The sequence goes on from JAMXBB010000011.1 coordinate 92,789,623, forward strand.
GAAGCTTCACCCATGAGGAGTAAATCATCTGCAAAGAAAAGATGTGAAAGCTTTAAACTGGTTCCTTTAAATTTTAGTGGGATCTATTTACCATCTATGACCAAGTAGTGAATCATGTGGCTTAAGGCCTCTAAAGCTGGAATAAAAAGGTATGGGGACAAGGGATCTTCCTATCTCAACCCTCGACTCATAGAAAATTCCTCCATCATTACACCATTAAGCACCAAGAGGTAAGTAACTAAACCAATGCAAGATCTAATCAATTTCACCTAGCTCGTTGGAAAATTTAGACTAAACAAAATATTCTTATAAAATTCTACTTGTTCCAATCATAAGCTTTCTTTAGGTCGAGCTTTGCAACCATTTACTGTTTCTTTCTATTTCTCTTATTTAGCATATGCAAAATTTCTTGAAAGATAATGATATTTTCTTTACAAGAATGCCCTGGTATAAAGCTTGATTGTTTTAGGCTTATCAATTCATTTAAAAAGGGGTCTTAAGCAATTCACCAACAACTTAGAGATAATTTTATAGATCATAGTGCCCAAGCTAATGGGTTTAAAATCCTTGACTTTATTAGCCTTCGTCATCTTGGTATCAACTTGGTAAAAGTTTTATTTAACTCGCTTAGTACAGTACCATTTAACAATATTGCATGTATAGACAAGCAAACTTTTGGCCCCACAATATCCCAATAGTGTTTGAAGAATTCAGCTTGATAACCATCTATCCATGGCACCTTATTATTCTCAATGCACCAAAGGGCCTTCTTAATTTCAACAGTTGACCAATTCCCATCAAGATATTGCTTCTCTATGTAAAGATCCTTTGGCCTCCATTCCATGCAGGACTAAGTAAATAGCTTACCAATCTTTTAGACATGTATAGATCTTGAAAGAAGCAACTAAAAAGAAGCTGAATCTCTTGGGCGTTTGTATGTCGATTGCCAGCCGTATCAAAGAGACCAACCACTCTTGATTTCGAGTGTTTTGTCATAACACTGGCATGGAAGAACTTAGTATTGCGCTCTCCATCAAGTATCTAAGAAGATCATGCTTTAACAACCCAAAGCTTTTCTTCTTGGTTCAGTACCTAATTAAGCTCATCTTTAAGAGTGTTTTTTCGAATCAACAAATCTTGTGAAGGATTGTTAAACAAACCTTTACTACTTTATTTTGCAATAAATTAGATTGTAATAAGTTTTTTCCATGCAATACATCAAAGAGTTGCAAATCATAAGGTCAAACTTACTATATACATATTAGACATTTACTTAAGCATGTAAGAATCAATTAAAAAATAGAGGATTTAGATGCTCATATGAAAAACTTTGGGATATAACATCCAAGAAAATTAGGAAGCTCAAAGGTATACTTTAAATTTTTTTTCATCAACTATATATATATATATTATGATAAAATAATATTCACACCAATTAAACTAAGCCTCATATACATTTTTTAGAATTGGAAACATCATTTTTATTATTTTTTCAAATTAAAAATGTGCTAGGTTACTCATGTTATTAGTTTTTTACTTCTTTCCAAATACATCATTTTATTTTTAAACAATAAAAAGAAAAGAAAAAAGATGTAACTAGGATATACTTATTATATGAAATAATTGTCTTCATTATACCAAGTAATAGCTGTGCTAGTTATTACTGTTTATTAATATTTTGCATTTTGGTACCAAAAAGAACTCAATATGTTATGAAGTGACTACTAACATTTTTGGTGGGGATAGATACGGTTCAATTCGGTTGAGTGACTACTAACATCATTACTAGTGGGAATAGGCACGGTTCAGTTCAGTACGTCCTCCTTTTTACAAAACTGAACCTAATATAATGATTCAGTTTTTTTTTCCTTAAATTGAACATAACCATATAGTTCGGTTCATAAACTTTTCAAATCTAATTAAAATCAGTTTGGTCTAATTTGAACCATTTATGTTAAATTTTCACTAAACATTTTTATCTCCAATAACATGTTTTCCTTTTTATTAAACTTTTATATGTTTCTAGTTAATTTCTCATATATTTATTATGTGTAATAATGCTTAGTTAAAAAGTTGTATAGAATCTTAACAAACTCAACTTGATTGAATGAAGATAAGAGACTTTATTCTAACAAATAAACATTAAGAAGAGAGAAGTAAAGCTACCCATAAAAAAGTAATACGAAAAAAACAAAAGAGATATACTAAAGATCGAAAAAAAAAGAAATATGAAATACATAAAAAACACCAAGATGAGATACTTGATTTGAAAAAATATAAGAAAATGACAATTTAGAAAAGGAAAATTTTTAAATGTAAAATTTCAAATGGAATTTAATTTAATCTTAATCATTTACTCAAAAATAAAATAAAAAAGAACAAGATATAAAAAATTTGATGAATTCCATAAAGGTTGATGAAAAAAATAACAACAAAATTACATGAAATTATTCTTATTTAACTGAATGATTTAGTTCAATTCGGTTCGGTTCGGTTCGGTTTGATTTGATTTGTTTTTCTAAATCGAACCGTAAACCGTTTATATATAACTAAATCGAACCATGACCAAATGGTTTGTTAAAAAAACCATTATTTCTATTCGATTTACAGTTCGATTCGTGGTTCGCGATTGTTTTGCTCAGCCGTAATTGTTGGTTTAGTATATATATCATGGATTACCATACCATGTGAATGGACATTCGTAGTCAAATGAAATTAAGGAAGGTCATTTTGCTCGAAGATCCATTTAGCCACGGATGAATATCATAGGCCTCTCATTTCTCAATCTTATCAATCTATTACACCTCTACGATAGGGCCAAAGCTCATTTCATAACAACTTTATTATTAAATATGAATCTCTTTCACATTAGAAATTGTAGATAATATGATCTAATACTTAGAAACTACAATAATTCCTAAAACATCGTAAAGTCATATTTCTTATATTCGTGAACAGTAACAATAAACCCGAATCATGTCCAAACAAACTGGTATGAAAGTAAGGTTAAGAGATCACGAATTTTTAAAATTCATGATCTACATATTGAATATATTGCCACCAAGTAAGACATCGAAAAGTTTGATAGCTACACCAATTTTGGATTTTGGTAAGTTCAGTGCAAATGGTGTAAGTATAATTAGTCTTGAAAATGTCTTTCGATCAATAACTTTCTAAACAAACCAATATTAAAGTAGGATTAAGAGATAAGTAATTATTAAGAGCTTGCGATCTACTTGTTAAACAGATTGCCACCTAATATAATGTTGAGAAGTTTAATATTCTTACAAATTTTGGATTGTGGTAAGTGTAAGTGTGAATGGTGCAAGTATAGTTATAATTGAAAAAGTCTTTGGATCAAATAACCCTGGTCTACAAAAGATGATGAGTGAGTAGAATTCAATGATAAGGCCGTGATGATGATTTAATTAAGTTACGATAGTGTTTTGCTAGTGAGATTATGAAAGAAATTGGAAGGACTATATGTGACTAAGTCTCTCGTGAAGTGGTTGGCATTGAAGTACCAATTATAATTGCTTCAAATGAGCAATAGGTGAATATTAAGATAGCATATTTTAGATTTCATGTCCGTTTAGTGATTTGAAAAATATTGATCTTAGGGGTAGATGAGAGTAAAGACCAAGCAATGATTCCATTATGCTCTCTACCATTTTTATTGGTGGATCTAGAGAGACCATGATAAATGGAAAGGATAGCTTGTAAATAGAAGAGGTAAAAAGCAACTCAATAAGCAATTATAGGTTAAATTGCAAGATGAAATCCACAAGCAATGGGGTACAGATGGTTAATTACTTGAAAACAATGGTCTAATAGTAACAGCACTTTTAGAGAGATATATATCTAGAGGACTAGATTTTATCTATTATCGCTATAAATAGAAGGGACACATGACTATAGAGTGATTTGCAAGGCAAAATTGATGTTATGCACGAGACAATGAAGATAAATCTATTGCTGATGTGATAGATGCTCAACTAGAGAATCATGAGTTGTTCTATTACTAGCACCAGATGGTCAAAGGAAACCTAATGACAAAGATTTAGACTTTGGGGTACTTTCTACATGTGCTGCAGCAAAGATTGGTTCCAGATTTAGTAAGTCTTTATTTGTAACACAAATCTTGATAAAACTTTTAGAAGGATAGTTCTTTGCATTTGGCCTAGTGTTATAGATTATTTAAAGGCTAAATAAATCTACATAAAACATAATGCCAATGGTAAATTTATATAATAAACTAACTTGACATTGCATTAGAAAATAAATTTTCCCATTCCATCTTTCTAGGGAAGTGCTTATTTTCAAAAGAAAAACAGTTAATGGATGCAACATCAAGAGACTTGTTATAGATCAAAAAGAGAAAAAAACTTTTACTTTCTATATATTCACTCTTTTTAAACTATGTAGTAAATATTAAAATATGAAATAAATTTCCATGTATATCATATGAACATGTTTACAAAAATAGTCATTAAAGTGACCATTTTCAAATATATTGAGTATTATCTTTAATTTATTTTCAAAATTGTTGCTTCGCTTCTATACATATATAATCTTTATTTTCTCACGCTATATTTCCCCCAATTTTCTATTTGAATTTAACCTTATGTTATTCTACTAATATTGATTTCATTTTTTTTTTTAACGAATGACATTACTCGGAGTACATACTTTGAAACGTACTCTCGTGACCGCCGTGGTGGATATCATGGACCTTACTTTTATTGGTGCTGCAGATATTTCTTTGTATTTGATGAGAGTGCATTATAGTCTCAGAGGCCGGCGGTACGCATGTCTTTCATCATTCAAGCAACCGCACATGCATGCCGTAGACAAATCTAAAGTGGTATTAACACATTAAATGTTATAATAAATAGTAGACAGATATTAATAAATCTTAATATATAAAAATTTAGATCAATAATCATTAAAATTATTGATAATTATCTGCTGTTTATTAAATTACGTAACATATTAGTATTAATAATTTTTTTTTACATAGAAATGATGTTTTATTGTCAACATACATGTGACTTTTGATGCTTCCACGTATAGGTTCCGAATTGGACAGTGACTACTGAGGATATACGGCTTATTAGGGTTGTGTCTGGGTCCAGTGCTAATCATGTGGCTTGTTGCAGACTTGCAGAAAGTGAAAATGGTGCAATTATTATTTATATGATTGTTTCAAAGCTGACCAATGTTGATAGACAACCAAACACTAAAATGAGACTGAGGCAACGTGATCCAACATCATGAATTTTTGTGAGGAAATTTGAGGCCACGTCAGAGGATAATATTATCAGATATTCAGACAATTGAAAAAGTCGGTTTGACTGTGTTCTTACATGGTTTTTCATGGGAAGGCAAAAGCTGACTCCCTAGTGGTCGTAATTCTCAAAAGCGGAATGGTAGTCATCCATAGAGATTAATAGATATAGAGACGCTGAATAGGACATGGAATTTTATTCGTATTTTATTTTATAGATATAAGTTTTTAAATTTTATTATTTATACTTTACCTTATAACATCTTAGAAAGATCTTATAAATCAAATAAAATATAAGATACCCTATAGAAAATATAAATTATTTATTTGTTTATTTTCCTTGCAGATTTCAATTGATTATTTTTTCAAAACATAAGACAAATTTAATCTTTTTTTTAAGCAATTACTCAATTTATCTAATCTTTCAAATTATACAAATAAATAGAGTTCATTGAAGTTTATTTCTAATCAATTTTTATCCTTAAATGGTTCTTTAACCATTATTAATATGAATAAACTTTTATGAAAGTTTTATATAAATATTCATTGTGTAAATAAAATATTCATTTTATGATAATCACATAACAGAGATATTTAAGGAAATAAGTACATTATTTTAAAAAATAAAAGTAATAAATATTATACTTAACACGAGATTTACAAAATTTATTTTAATGAGATGGTAGTCTTTATCTATTAATTTTATTTATTCACTATTACAGAATAAGGATCTTAAAACCCGTATCATATATGCTTTAAAGTATAAGTTTCAGAGTGGATACAAGTTTTCTTAACTTTTTACTCGTATCTTACTTTGTATGAACAAGTTTCAAAAAAATATTAATCAAAACTTATTATGTGAATTTAATTACTCATCCAAAGCCTATCCGATTAAGCAAAGGCCGAACAAGTACCATATTCTTACCCCTAGTTACCAATAGTATCCTACACGTGACATTCGTTCATCTTTGCCATTAAAAGGGCATTGAATGAATGAATGCAATTGTGTACCTCATATTTGAAGTCCAAAAGGTTCGTGTCGGAGTGGAATAAAAGCATAATAATGGAACTTGTTCAATATACGGAGATACTACTTATGTAAGATATTGAGTGAGGGCAACGTTGCTATGATACGATAATATGGTGGAGGCTGTAAAATCTAGAAGCTTATTGATTCAAAGTAACTAGCAATATGGAACTTGAGCCAATCAATCCAGTTAAGGCTAGTTAACTATCGTGCCAACTAGCTGGGCTCATAAGAGGTTAGTCAAATGGTAAATAGGCCAATGGTCGACAGCATTATGCCCTAAATTTTTAAGAATCTTAATCTTACATCTAGACTTATAATAGGATTTATACCCAAGGGAGACTCTCTTCTTGCACCATAAATATTATCATTCTCAAGATAACGAATTTATTACTTCATTCTTGTGACTTTCCATGCAAAGTTCATATAGGATTTTTCACGTAAATCATTTTTTTTTTTTTATAACTTAGTCGTTTATAAAATCATAGGTACACGAAAAATATATTTTCATAAATTGACCATTATGAGAGCTAACATGGTTTGCCTTTAGTAACATTATTCTTGCGTAATTTTCCCTTTTCTTCAAGTTAAGATCAACGTGTGCACATCTCAACGGATCCACTTTCTTGAGTGAGTTAAAGCCAAGATATTTATGCTTAATTTACAAGAATCATAAAAAGAAAATACAAAAGTATAAACTGGGTCGTCTACCTTTTGTTACTATTAGGGCTAAGTAGGTGTAGGGTGTTATGACCTTAAAAAGAACCTAATAGGATTGTCTAAAATTTTTATATTACATGTGCACTCGTAATATAAAAACTATCTTACAAGCCAGAGATTGTAAGATTCTAAATAATTAATCACTAAATTTTTCTATTTTTAATTTAATTAACTTACTATAATATATGAGTAATTATGGATATCTGATATTTTACAATTCACCAGAATCGCAAAGAATCAATATCTCATACCAAATGCTAAGATAAAGTAGTAAAGTTTTAAAACTTTAACTTACGCAAGTTATAACATATAATTCAAACAAAATATACAATTTATTCTCAAATTTTAACTTTTATGTATCTCAATGTTGGTACTCAACACTCAGCTCTCAACCCATGCCCGATTATCTATCAACCTGCAAAAGAAAACTATTGGAGAATAAGCTACAAGAGTTTAGTAAGATATTTCTCATACTATACCAACAAATAAGTTATCAAACAGTTTATTATCAAACATATGAATGCATGAATAAGCAGTATGTCAAATAATATATATACAATTGATCAGTGCTGCATATAACATCGAATTTAATGCTCTCCATAGTAAGGATTGGAGATACGTAGGCACCAATCATAACCGAACTTTAGTACCTAGGTTTTTAACCATATAAATATATATAGAAATTCCCTATTTCACAAAACAGGTTTTTATTTCCAACAGTCAGTAGTACATAAATTCTTAGGTCTAGCAATGAAGTGGCCCCCACAGTTCACGCTCATAACCTACAGCGATAGTCTCTAAACGTGACCCTTAATCACCAACAGTTAGTGTCTCCAATGCTAAGTAAACCCACAAACCAAAGGTATGGTCTTATTGTACTAATACTCTTGCACTGTACTAATCAAATCATATAAGAATCTATCCCTCTAAGGCCGTTCATTACTAACCATGTGAGGTGATAGCTAGAACATTATATGAAATGTTCGTGCTTATGCATAATCCATTTTATTTTAAATTAAGTCGAGTATAATTAAATTAATTTATCAAGTGATCAATCATTATCAACAAACCATTCCAATTATACAATAATTTATTATACCAAATCTTCAATTATCATATTTAATAGTATTTTGCACAGTAATCAATCAATATTAGGCACATGCATAACTCGAACCCCTATGCATCAAGTTATTAATATTTAATTTATGTGCACTAACTATAAACACAAAACAAGCACAGAGTCATTGAGAGTATTCACTTGGTCATTAAATCTATCGACGATTGTAATAGTCCACTTAGTAAGTTAGTATCCGTATCGGGATCACTTGACATTTAAGAAATATAAAAGATAATAAGTATCTAAGTGGAATAACTAAGCTATTCATATATTTAGTACTAACTACTTAAATTAGTTATTTATTCTTATGAAATGCTCAGTTTAAGCTTTTTCATTAAGTAAGTATAACTTTTTCGATTTAATTTTGATTTTTTTGAACTTATAGTCTATTTTGATCGTTTTCGAATATACTTTCTCGTAGCGGGGTCCGTTTTGGACTTTGTAACCTGAAATTTTGACTATGATATAAAAATATTATATAATTCATTATTTTGACTTAAACAATTATAAAATATTATTTTAAGCTTTTCTTTGCATAAGTATGGTTAATTAAATGTTTAAATCTTACATTTTGAAATTTTTTTATTTTTAAGTCTATTTTATTTCAATTTACTTATTCTATTATTTTTAAAATGTAATATTTATTTAATTCATTTTTGCTAGTTTAATAGTTTTCCAAATAATTAATTATTTTGTTATTATTATGATTATGAATTTTTACTAAATTCCATTAAATGTTGATGTGGCAGCATGTGGAGGTGCTACATGTCCCTCTCATGAGTTTTTCATATTTTCTAATGTTTTTCTATTTTGTGATTTGCTTAATATTTATATAATTATATTTATTACTATATTTTATTAAAATTTTCAAATTATATATTTCTTATCCCCTTAAATCTTACGACATAGATATATAATATGTTCATATATTACTTTACCTATTAATTTAATATTATGGTATTTTGCATATATATTATTTATGTATTCTCACATGCTCCTATATAATATACTATTAGAATACGTATATATACATATATTCTTTAATTAATTTTCTCCACTTAGTTATACATATATGCTTATGTAATTTAATAAGGTAACACTAAATATACTATATGTGCTATACACTTATATATGTATATACTTATATGATACATATACTTATTTTATATTTGTATCTTTTGTACTTTATATATACACATATATTTGTGGTTTTCTACTTATATAGATATCCACATGATAAAAATATTTAATATACACACGTATGCACATGTGGCCATTTATGGGAAAATACTTTATACACACACACACACATATATACATATGGTTACATATTACGTATATATATTTATCAAGAAATAATACACACATATATATATACATGTATATCTATATACACAAAAATCCTTTTTTTGCCTAATATTATATAATTATAATATACATGTACACTTAGTACCTTATACATATATGAACATATGTACATATACTCCTTTACAAAATTAATAAAATACATATATGAAATAATACAATACATAGAATTTCACTATATACTCTTATAATACATATGTGACCCTACTAAACATATGTATGTAAAAGAGTATTTCTAAATAATTAGTACAAATAAACAAAATATACATACTATTTATCTATTGCTAAATTGGAGAGCCTCCTCTTCTTCTTATACTTGTAAGGAAGTAAGAAGGAAGTTAAGAAAACGAAATGAATGGAAGGAAAAACATGGAATGTGTTTTTATCTTTTAGAAGTAGGTTTGGAGAGAAAAGAAAGAAGAGATAATTCCAAGAGGTTGTTGTCTAGCCAAAAGAAACACAATACAAAGCAATTTAAATGAAAGAGAAAAAGAAGATAAGGAAGCATTAATTGTTGATTTGATTGAAACTTATCTCATCTTCTTATATTTAGCACATGGGGAAATTATTTTGCACGCAAGGCTGTTGAATCATTCTAGAGAATTAATGTGGAGCAAGAAAAGAAAATAGGAAGAAGGAAAAAGAAAAGTAAAATAAAAATAAATATAGTAATTTTTTCAAAACATAAAAATCATAAAATTAATATTTATAAATTAATTTTGGGATTTTATAAAAATTTATTAATTTAATTGGTATTCGTTACGTTTATAATATTTACGAGTTATTTCAATGTTTTCGTGAGGATTTATACACAATTACACGATTTAGTCGATAATTACAATCGATTATGATTATATTACTATTAAGTGATATTTATATATTTTATAAGTTTAAAATTATAGTTTTAGGATTTTAGTCAAGCTCGGGTTCGATTTTGAGTATTTACACGCACATTGAATTTAGAATTTTTGTACGCGATTTAGGTTTCGATTGATTCTCTAAGATTTTTATTACTTATAATATATTTAAATTTACAACTTAATAAAATTTTTATTTTACTTAATCTTATCGACTACTAAAGTTATTTATAATACTCGAGCTTAATCTTATATTCAAATGGCTAAATTTACGAGGTTTACATAGGATAATTAGGGTATGAAGCCTATTCGTACCTTACCTTATAAATACAAGTTCTCAAGTTTTTGTACTCGAAACTCACCCTATTGCATCTTAGAACAACCCTTACCCTGTACCTTACAAATTTTATAGGATACAGAGTACCTTGTGAATCTTATAATTTTTTTTCTTTATCTTTTTTCAACACTTTTTTCTTTTAGGTAAATTCCCTTAAAACTTTATATCAAATGCACAATCAATATTGAAATTATAACTATTACACCTATAGATCCATTGATAATAATTTGTATAAGTTACAATACATTTTAAGTTCAGATAATATATAACTTTTGTAAGCAAAATAGAGAATATTTTCATAGTTGAAAATGTTGAAACACCTGGTTAAGTTATACCTCAATTTCTTTTGTCCTTTTTTTTAAATCATCAAAATAAAGTTTTTATTAAACTATAAGATAATTATACACAAAATATAAAAACCATATACAAGTAATTCCAATATAATATATTAAATTGTAAATTAAAAACATATATATCTTTAAGACCACACTAGTCTAGTAAAACAGGAATGGGGATTTAAAAAAAAAAAGATAGTTAAAGAAGAGAGAGTTTTTTACCAAATTAGAAGAAAAAAAAAGGACTAGATAAAACACACAAATTATGTATAATTTTACGATACTATTATGCATTAGGGTTTTGTTATTATTTTCTTTAAAATTGAAATAGAAAAAAGAATAGAATTAATTTTTTATTTATTAATTATAAAGTAGGTATAAGATACCATAGAATTGATACTATAATATCCTTCATTTATATCTGTATCTTACATTTTGAGAGTTGGTTTCAATTTTTTGGAACCTATCTCGTAATTCTTATTATCCTTTGAACTTATCTGATGATAAATAATCCGTATAAATATCCTGTATAATAAGATTACTTGTTTATCCCTACTTATTGTTTTATTTGTAACCTTTATCTTCTGGCTTTTCTGTTTGAATCTTGTACTCATACTAATCTTCTGCTTTAAGTTCTTTGCCTTTTGATTTTACCGTTGAAATTTTCCATATTTTTAAAATGACTGGAGGAAGACCCTTGTCATTATCTCTAGCATGATCCCATAACAATTTTCTAGCAGAAACTTGTTCATTATTATGAGTATTATTCGGTACATTATAATTTGTCTTTTTATTTTTTGTTTTTCGAAAAGACATAATAAAATTAAACCCTTGTCAATATCTTTAGCATGATTCCATAACAATTTTCTAGCAGAAACCTGTTCATTATTGTGAGTATTATTCGGTACATTATAATTTGTCCTTTTATTTTTTGTTTTGTGAAAAAACATAATAAAATTAAATATTATAACTAACAGAATGAAAGGACTTTTTCTAGTCATCTAATAGTTGAATGGCTTAGATGGTTGAAAAAAAAAAAAAAGGTGAATAAAGGATTAAATTATAAAAGTAGCAAGAATTGAACAACAAATGTTATACTTTTTTCCCAAAAAAGACATCCATATCCTTGCAATTTTGGTCCAAGTACCTTATGAATGGTGGCGATCAATCGGGCGAATGCCTCACAGCCTAGCTTCATTATTTCACCTATGAACAGAAGTTTATGGTTATACATCCCATCAAAGTGTACGTCAAACAAAATGAAAAGAGAAACAAGGACAGCTTATGCACCTCAATTCTTAAATGGTGCATATTCCTCCAAGTATGCCCTAAACTATTCCAACTTGACCCAATGGAACTTCATTTGGCCCTCATTCGTCAATGTCACTAATGTTTCCTCTCAAACATCCCCTCTTGTCTGTCTGAAATTGGAAGAACCTGAGATGTGTCTTTTTTACCATTTAATAGTAAGGTAATAATGCAATGAATGCTTCTCTGATAGGATCCATAGTTACGTCTTCCTCTAATTAACATAAGTTTTCAATCTCCCCTGTCTTTTGCGATTTAATGAAAAATAAGGATTGATGTGATTCTTTTTAAAGAAATATCTTGCTTCCAATGCTGGAGGACTCAGAAGCCACAATCTCTTTTCCATAATAAACCAATAAACATGTTGAATACCTCATCTCTAACCGGAAAAAACAATTTAATAGATATTATATGTTACTTATTATATACATATACAAATACAGGACTATAGGATTTGAGGGGCCGAGCCTACTCTATTTAAATTACTAATAGTAATATAATTATTATGTAATGTACTATTAATAAATAAAGAGCAACTTAAAAAAATTGAGTTAATTAATTACTAGCAGACGCATTCACCCTACAAGTGTAAAAATAATTTTATGTTATCTAAGATAATTATTTTTTTGTCTATGCCTATTTGTTAATGATTTGCATAGTTGAATATTAATAAAATTTGTATAGATTAAAAAATTATAGTTTCAAAGAACTAAAGGAAAACATTACAATAATAAGTTAAAAATCCATGAACAATTACAATGACTTTATTCTTGTACATAAAACTATGCTCTTCGTAGTTAAGTTACTTTATCCAAAGAGTTTCTATTTTCCTACCAAACAATAATGAAGCACACATTAATTACAAAACCTAAAATATAGTATAAAACAATATCCATATAAACTGATATTACTTAATCATTATATTATTAATTTCCTTACACATCATTTCATTTCATTGGTAAAACTCCTTATGTTGAAGAACTACATATGGAAAAAATATATATATAATCTAAGAGAGTCATATAAAGTCTTATAAACTTTGAAAAGTAAATAATAACATTATCAAACCTTATGAAGATAGAAATGAATTGAAGATACTAATTTTTTAATTAGCATTGTAAAAGTGTAAGGTTTTGTTTTTCTTTTTTGTTTTTTCTTGTCAGGTATTTTGTTTGTTTATTATGTTAATTCAAGTTTATTGTTGGGTATTTTTGTTTTTTATGATTTTCAATTGAAGTTCATTGATAGACAATTTCTTGTATGTTGCTATTATACTAGGTTACTTTTCTTTTGAGTCTTCAACATTGGAAGGAGTTAGTAATTCTGATGTGAGAATGATATTTTACCTTATTTAAGCCCGTATTATCATCTTTACATTTATGAAGGAATGAAGGAAATATTAGACTCTCCATTATGTTAAACGTGGCTACCACGCTTCTAATTTGTTTTTTTTTTTTTTCCAAGTTTTTTGTGTGTTCAAACAAAATCATTCGTAATATCAATGTAATTGTTTTGTTTATTCCTCTTCTCTTCATATAATATTTTGATTGATTGTCTATTATTTTTTTAACTATTGGCTATTATGTTATACTTCAAATTTTAAGCATAAGGTAATCCTCTATAAATAGCATTATGTATATAACAGAGTATGTCTTCTACATGTGTAATTAAAAGAGAATAAGTGCTAACAGCCAAAAAAATATAAGACGAATATGAGAATTTTCCCCAATCAAGAGAGGTTATTAGCTATGTGATTGCTTTGTTTGTTCCTATCTCCATATACTTTCAATTTATATTATTGTAATTGTTTTGTTATTTTCGTCCTCATATACTTTTGATTATACTTTATAGAAGATTTTTTAAATTTTAGAAAATAGCTTTAAGCTAGTGTTACAATACATTTCACTTTACTTTTGTTTTATCAAAATGAGGCAACAAATATATTTTTACTATGGCTTACATCCTTTTAAACGAAACATGTTCCGAATGATATTGCAACAAACCTTAACATTGTAACTAAAAATATCATCATTTCTATTACCACAACAAAAAATAACATTTTTCCTACAAATATACTCTCTATTAATGGTTTTTTTTTTTTCCTTTTCCATCACGTTTAATGATATAATTTTATCAATTTAAAATATGGATTATATCCCTTTGCCCATGTCCAAGTAAATTTTTTCATTGGTTTTGTTGTTTATTTTTTTCTCATTTATTTTTGCTATTTATGTTTTGGTTAATTCTGTTTTAGTTTTGTTGTGGTGTTTATTTTGCTTTATACAAAGGTTCAACTAGTTTATGTAGTAATTTTTATGGATTTAGAGGTTTTCTTTTAATAAATCATGTTATTTAGTTCAATTTGATTGAATTTCGATGCTCTTTTCTTTTCTTTTTTTTTTTAATAACAAATATTGAGGTTATTGATATCATGATAGAAGGTATCATTCAAGAAATTATAGTTTAGGAGTACACATTTTGTCTTAAGAAAAATTAATACAAGTTCCAAAGAAAACATTATGTGAATTCAATCATACAATACCAAGGTTAGTATAGCCCTTCCTTAGTCATGAATAAAGAATCTTTATTGAACCTTATACAATACTCTTTACCCTTCTTATACATTATCTAAAAAAATAAAGATGGAGAGGAGCACCTTATTATAGGAAATCTTTGTTCGTATTTTTCAAAACATACAATGCTGGTGCATGTCTCATAATAGGAATAAAATTATAAAATTAAAGTAATTTCTTCTTATAATTACATTGTAATTATATCTCTCTCTTCATTTAATCATGATATTGTTATGTAGGAAGAAAAGATTTCTTCATACTAAAAAAGCATTAATTCATCCTAACCTTCAAAGCTATATATATATATATATATATCATATATAATAAAAAATTAAAATTATTTTAACATATACAGGGATTCATGATCAGCTAATCTTACATTTACTAAAACAATTAACTCTATAAAACTACCCCAACAAACATAATGTTGAGAAAAAGAATAAATTTCTAAAACGATGAAGAAGCTGAAACTTTAAATAATGGCATACCATGGCATATTCACTTTCAATCAAAATGGTATGAAGTATTCTAAAAATAATCTAATAGTATCTAAAAGATTGAAATTGTTATGTTCTGCCAAGAGACATGTTTTGGAGAAGTACAGAAAATAACAAAATGCATCTTGAACACTTTCATTATACCTTATCATAATTATAAAATTACTTACAGAAACAATTGTATCAAAATTATTAAGAATGTGCATATGCCTATAAGATATTAACCATATCGTGTTACTAGATTCTTATTGATGCATCCAATGCCATTGCTCTTCAATAATAAAATAAAATAAAATAGAAAAGAAATCCCTATATTTGGAAAACTTCCCATGTATTGGATCTTTTTTACAAGTATTTACTTAACAAAATATATGGAAATTAACTGTTAATATCATTTTCCATTCTTCGCTAACACACACTAGTCAAAGAAATAATGAGATTAATAATAGGTCAATGAAAGAATTTCCATCATTTAGATATTATATGAGGCATTCAAAGATTGAGGATACATAAATATATTGTAAATTTAGAGATTAAGAACATAAAAAATATATTGTAAAATATAAGTACTCAATTCAAATATAGAAAATTCTACATCCATGATATTAAACTGAAAAAGAAAGAAGAGAAAAACCTCTTCATGTTTAGAAATCTTTCCATACGTTAGATTGTTTCTCTGAATATTCACTAAATAAAACAAAATATTTTAATCAAAAATAGAAAAATTAAATCTTAAAATGGTTTTCGTTATTATACCTTTTTATAACTTGCTGCAACAATGGTCCAATCTCCTTAATATTTGCATGAAATTGAGGATAATATGTGAGGTGATGGGTATAAATATTTATAATAAATGGGCAATACACTATTATTACTTGTAATAGCTTCAAAGGATAAAACCATAGTGAAATCTCCTTACAACAACAGCGGTCTGATGATAGTCACATATGGTAAAGCACACTATTTTGAATAGAATGTACGTGACAAATGTACATGGTAAAAGAATATTACACCATTGTTACTTGTGATGAGTTGGCAATGGCAATAAAAGTACCCTCCTTTTAAAAAAAATAAGTGCTTAGTGCTCTTCCATAAGCTCACTGATCAAAGGAAAACATGTAGGTCCACTGTGAAGGAATGATGAGGACATGATGGTTTTAGAAGCTTGGTGACTAAATGAAGGGTGGAATGAGTCTGCTCTTGGTTTTCCTCTAGATGATAGTATAAAGCAACAACTGGGAGATATAGATACTCAACTCTTAGCCTCAGAGCCCTCAAATGATGATAGCTCCTTAACATAGCAGTTTAATCCGAGTGGGGTGATGTCCAAACTCATACAGTATACAAAATTATGTATAAAGAAAGAAAAAGAGGAGGAACAAAGCATTTGCTGGGACTAAATATGGCAAATCCCAACAATGCTACGCATTCAGAATCTAATATGGAGAATGTCACAATACACTTCCAACTAAGAGTAACCTTTGGCATAGAGGGATTTTGATGGAGACTGATTGTGTTTTCTATCATGAAATTGAGGAAATGCAACAACATCTATTTTTGGAGTATCCCGTGGTGAAAGGATGGCGGAACAGGATTGGAAGGGACGATATACTGAATAACATTAGCCTTATGAACTTCATTGAATGGATTCGGAAAAACACAATGATGAGGAAAATACCCTAGTCTAGCACACAATGTGCGAGAGCTTCCTTGTTTATGTTCATGATTAGAAGAATTTGGAAAAAACAAAACAATTGCATATTCAGAACTGTAAGCCAAGATAAATCATGGCTAAGACTAGTACGTAAAGAATCATATGAATGGTGGTCCATCAATAGGAAGAAAAGGATGGAAGATGGAAGTAGTGGAATAGTGAGGAAGTAGATTAAGCCACCAAAGGTTTTCTTAAGATGAACTGTGATGCAATGATAAATTGGAGAGGAAGGAATGCCTCACTAACGATAGTGTGTCGTGATCATGACAACCGAATCCTAAGAGAAGCTTGGTATAAAAGGATAAGACTAACAATGTTGGAAGCTAAATTGGCAGCTATTCATATTACGTTATGTCTTGCAATTGAGAAGAGACAGGCCAACATCATAATTAAATCAAATGGTTCTCTTGCTGTAAAGCTCATAGAACAAGGGTATGCAAACAATAGTTCCAATTCTATCACTATCTGTCAATGTATTCCTTTGTTTAGTAATTTTAACTATATATCCCTGTGTAGGATAGGGCGTGAAGCTACTACGGTTGCAAATGCTTTAACTAAAGAGGGATTGCATACAGGAACTTCATATGAGTTTTGTTCTTTCTTTCCAATAAAATTATCAGACTTAGTTTCCATAGACTTCGACTAGAGTGTTGTTCTATCTTAGAGGTAAGGAAGTTTTCCAAACTAACCAGGCTAGTGGTGTTTTTTTCTATGCCTTATTTTATGGTTGTAAGACTTGTACTCTTTTAATATATTTCTAACCTTTACCCAAAAAAAAAAAAAACATGGCAATTAAATTGTATAATGATAACAGTATATAGTAAATGCATTAAAATTATAAGACACCAAAAGTATTAGTTTTCCCCATTAAAAATGGGTTTAGCCTTAACAATACAAAATAGACAATGCATTACCTTTATTACATAAATGATTACACATTTATTATTATTATTATTATTATCTGTTGATACCTAATTCCTATTTGGACCAAGGCCCAACATGCAAAGAAGCCCATTGAGAAATGTACGAGCAAACAATTATCTCATCCTCTGTACTGCGACCTACTTAGCAAGCAACATAACGTCTCACCCAAGCAACTAAGCTGAACCCTCAAGCCATCAAGCGTTGACCACTCGACACAATGAACTCTTCCTCTATACCATGACCTACTCAGCAAGTCGCATAATGTCTCATCTGAGCAAACTAACTCAACCACCGAGCCTGCGCATGCTAATCACCTGACATCAACTGACTAACCCCTTCCTCAATATCCTAACTCAACCCTTGTCTTTAGCGCCGATTCTCCACTATAGTCCATTAATGGACGTTTGACATCCTTAGTATAGCCGGCACACCTAACAACACTTACGGATGTTAGATCTCTAGGGTGTAGATTTCGTTACCAGGCCGATCATGGCCGATTGCCTCCAGACCTTCTAATCTCCATCGCGGTGCATGCTATCTGCTAGTGACTAGTACGAGCTAACCCCAAACCACTACGTGACTTAGTGATCCCCAAAAAAGGTACCAGGTGCCATAAGGAAAGGGGGCCAAACTCATTTATCTCAACTCTGGCATCTTTCTCCACTCTTTTTTCTCAATTTCAACTTACTACTTTAACTCATAATGTCTAGGATACAAGATGAACACAAACCCTTTGGTCCTTAATGCTTACCCCCTCCTTCCCTTAATCCTCCTTGCTAACTTAAGCATTGGAGGGCCCCTATAGGTACACCCACAAAGGGCTTTTTTACAGGAATCAGGGAGTAATAGGTAGGATTTAAGCCCAATCCACCCAAGCTTGACTCGAGCCCATTTATTCCCAATTGATTCAACCACAATCAACATTTTGTGATGAGTCTTTAAGGTCGTACACACGGAGAGGCACTACAACAAATGAGAACAAAAAGAAAATAAAGGGGATTAACAAATTTAGGCAACTACTAATCAGATATGATGCATCGACTAATCTTACTTGGCCTACAATTTACTGGGTATAACTCATCAATCTGAACTATAAGGTAACTTAACACTACTTCTTACTAAAGGAAATATATCAGAGTTAAAGGAAAAATGAGAACACTAAGATTGCTCACAAAAGGAAACTTATGATAATCTAATCTAATGTGTTGTTGTCCATGTACAAAGGTAGTGAGGTATTTATATGGCCTCATTAGGGTTATACTAAATAAGCAAAAGGCAAAATAGATAATATACAAAAGGATTCCTAAAACATTATTAAAAAAGGTAAAAAAAGGTAAATAATACACTATATGAAAAAGTACAGAATCATTCTAAACTAATGTGTTCGAAGATACGTGTCAAGAAGCGATTGGAGGCTAGTTGTGCGGTTGGTTAAGCTGAAATGAGCATTGAGCCAACTTAGTAGTTGTAAGGTCTTGTTTAGACAAGTCAAGAAGAAGGTCATTAGTTAGGATTGACCTAGTCGAGTTCAGGTCAGAGCGTAGGCTTTGAGGAACATTATAATCCTTTCCCAGTCATATGTCTTGGTAACTCAACTAACCAGTCATTCCATCAAAATCCATCATTTTTCTTTGTTAGCTCAATCATTGGGGCTACAATCGTACTAAAGTTTTTAATGAATCACCTATAGAAAGAAGCAAGGCCATGAAAACTCCACAGTTTAGTGACATTATTCGGGATCTCGACCATTTTAAGACAACTCTGACCTTTTTCTCATCTGCTTGGATTCCATCTCCAGATACTACATACCCTAAGAAGACAACTTCACATTAATAGTACATGTACTTGTTCAAGTTCCCATATAACTTCTCGACTCATAAAATGTCAAAAATAGCTCAAAGATGCTAAATGTAAGGCACTGTACATTAGTATGTCATCAAAGTACATAATCACACATCTCCCAATCAAAGGGCGCATCACATAGTTCATTGGTTACATAAATGTGTTCGGCGTATTGGTAAGTCCGAAAGGTATAACCAACCAGTCATAAAGACCATACCTCATTTTGAAGGCAGTCTTCCATTCATCATTAAGCCTCATGCAAATCTAGTGGTAACAACTCTGCAAATTAATCTTCGAAAATATCTTAGCACCATGAAGCTCATCCAACAAGTCATTGAGCCTTGATATTGGATATTTGTACTTAATTGTAATACAATTTATAGCTCGACTGTCAATGCACATGCACCACGAACCATCCTTTTTTGAGACTAGCAGAGCTGATATAGTACAAGGACTCACTCCTTTACATAACCTCGTTCTATCAATTTATCCACTTGTCTTTTCAGCTTGGTAGCCTACTCAGGATTCATTCTGTAGGTCGGTTCAGTAAGGTTACGCTTAGCTGTAGCTCAATACAGTGTTTTATGCCTCAGGTTAGGGCTAATCCTTATGGAAACTCTTTGGGAAACAAGTCAAAAAATTCAGCGATCAATCTCCAAACCTCTTTAAGCATATCGTCTAATTCTCTTATTTTTAACAATCTTCTAATCAATAAAAACGTAGGCTCTTCGACCATCTTAGTAGCTCAAAGCTTTCATCGACTCATTACTAAAGCTTTCTTCTTGTTAGCTCGGGTGAGCTAGTTATGGGTGTCATTTACCTAAGTTAAGGTCATGGGTTGCTACATGATCTTCTTTTCATCCTTGACAAAGGCATAGGTATTATTATATCCTTCTTAAGTAACACATCGGTTAAATAACCAAGGTCTTTCAAACAACAAATATGAAACTCTTATAAGGATGATATCACACACCATTTCATCCTTATACACATTTCCAACGCTAAAAGGCATATATACTTGTTCAGTGATAAGCAAAGCACCCTTATCATGAAGTTAGTGTAACTTATAGGATCAAGGATACTTAGAGGTTGGCAATCCTAATCTCTACATAAAGGACTATGTAACCACGTTGGTATAACTCCCTCCATGGACAATGATGGTACACAACTATCCTTTAATGGCATAATTGGTGTGGAACAAATTTTCTCTTTGGTCCTATTCGAAGCTCAGTACTCATCTTAGTACTAAATTCATCACTTCCCCTTGGTCAACATAGACACAAGTCTCCTCTTCCTCCTCAACTTGAACTCTTCTAGCATTCTTTCCTTCCTCGAGCTTACTCTCATTGGTACTATCTACTATATCTTCCTACAGCACCATGGCACATTGGTTTGAACACTTAGCAATAATGTCTCCAAAACCTAAGCATTTGAAGGATTTCACCTTACTCATCTTTCATCCAGAGGTCTGTCCTTTCTCATATGTCCTCTAGGTCAGCCTTTCTTCAACTTGGCTCTACTAGCTTGCTCAACTATCATCAAGTCAATCATATTTTTCCTCGGCTCAGAAGGGTCTCCTCAACACGGGATGGGCAAGTCGATGCAGAATAAGAGCTTGGTGGAAACTCGGCCCAAGTCAGCTTAAAGCATTTCTTCTTTACTTTTTAACCTTCTATACCACTTTAGTAGCCTCTTCCAATATATAAAACCTTTGTATCTCCACAACGTTGCAAATCTCATATTTGAGTCCGAAAATAATCCTCGACACTGTGCAAGCCTTCGGTTCATCCACATTTGCTTAATCATCAACATATGAAATTCCCTTACATAATCATCAACAGATCAACTTCCTTAGCGAAGCTCTTGCAACTTAGCAAAGGTGACCTACAAGTAAGTCTCAGGTACAAATCATCCCCTCAACAATCTCTTCATCTCTTCCTAAGTTTGCATTCCTCATCATCCTTCTCTCACTCTAACCATATTCAAATTCTTCCATCACATGGTAGCATATCCAAAGAACTCTAGTGCAGCAAGTCATAGTTTAACAGCATCAGTATACCTATAATATTCAAACACTTTTTCTACTTTCTCTTCCTACTCTAAATATTCATCCGCATCTTTACTTTCGCTAAAGGTTAGGATTTAGACCTTAACATTATCAATTCCTTGAGGAGCTTAGCGTCCTTCTTCTTGTGCCCAGTAATGTTCAACCTCTTCTTTGTCCTCTCCATCATTCTTTAAATATGCTTCCTCAAGCTCTTCTAACTCCAGTCTTTGTCTAGTAACTCAGTTTGCAACTCCTCTAGCTTGATGGAGTTTAATTGGGTGATTAGCTTGGCCACCTTGGCCATATCGTCCCTCAGGAACATTCTCAAGTAGGTTATGATAAGGTACACCCTATAGTTGCTATATATTAACTTGCATTATAGTAACCAAACTCTCAATAAGATTAGTGAGTTTATCAAGTTTATTATTAACTAACCTAGGGGTATTACTTCCATTTTGATCTTAACCAGCATGAGCACTACTACTCAAGTTACTAATAACACCTTGAACACTCGAATCCAATGTAGCATAATACTTCTTCAATTGATTGACAACATAATACACAAAAAACACTTCTTCTTACTACCCAGAATCTTATTAATTTACTCTAACAACTTCAACACCCAACACACATACACAAATACCACAAAAATGAACTTGCTTTGTTTTCACAATGAAAAACAGAGTATAACTTAGTAGCAATAGAATCTACACTTACCAATCTACGAACCTCCACTTCACAGCTCACAACTCCGAACTTACTTCACTCGAACACATTGCAATAGCTATGGAAGGGACATGATAGCCACAGAAGGAACATGATAGCAACTAACAGCAATCATGAATAGAACTTTACTGCAACTTCACACACTCCCTCTTAGAACTATACTTTGATACCAACGAAGATGATGCATCTCCGGGATTGTACATATAGAGAAGCACCACAACAAACAAGAACGAAAAGAAAATAAAGTAGATTAGCAAATTTGAGCAACTACTAATTGGATATGACGCATCAACTAATCCTACTCAGCCTACAATTCGTTGGCTATGACTCACTGGTCCAAACTACAAGTTCACTCACCACTATTCCTTACTAAAGGAAATAGATAAGAGTTAAAAGGAAAATGAGAACATTAGGGTTGCTCATGAAAGGATGCTTGTAATAATCTGATCTAATGTATTGTTATCTGCATATAAAGGTAGTAAGGTATTTATATGTCTTCACTAGGGTTATTCTATATAAGGAAAAGAAAAAATGGGTAATATACAAAAAGATTCCTAAAACATTATTAAAAAGAGTAAATAATACACTGTACAAAAAAGTAAAGAATCATTCTAGACTAATGTACCGAAAGACATGTGCTGAGAAGCCATTAGAGGCTAGTTATGCAATTAGTTAAGCTGAAATGAACATTGAGGCTACTTAACAATTGTAGGGTCTTATTTGGACAAGTCCAAAAGAAGGTCATCAGTCAGGGTTGACTTGGTCAGGTTTAGGTCAGAGCGCGACCTTTGTGGAGCATTCTAATCCTTTCCTGGTCATGTGTCTTGGCAACTTAGCCAGTCGACATGCATGCTAGGTAGGTCAACGTGACTACTTGGCTGCTTAGAAATGGTGCTGGTATTAACAAAAGCTCGACAGTAGTGTAAGAGATAAAGATTGGAATAAGATTCCTCATCCTGATTAGGGTCTTAAGCTAATATTCTCCTATAAGTCCTTGCAGTCCTCTAGCTTGACTACATGTGATTGGTCCGACGAGTGGATTCATATCATTTTGGCACCCATCATTTCAGGCCACCACGTATACAACAGCTAAAAGAAAAAATACTAATCCACATGCTTCACAGATAGGGGATGCTAATACATCCCAATAAGGCGAAGGTAACTAAACACTTCTATCACCTGAAAATGAGAACGCCAAAGTTCAATAGTTTAGGCTGCTTGTCTAACAAATGCTTAAAGAGAATTGAAAATATCAAGAGTCCATTACAGCTCTACATAAAGATGTTGCATTACTTAAAAATGTATCCCAAAAGCACCCAAATAAGGACATAACAATCAGCTCCTCCTCACAACCAAGCAAAAACGATAGCTTACGTACCATACGTCAAATGCATTCACACAACCAAATTCAGTATGATTAACAATGCTATGAAGATCTGTGTGAACAGCTGAATCGCAATTGTAGTAAAACGTAATCATAAGACGAGCACAATGCAATAAGTAGACCAATCAATGATCTATCACCAAAATAGTAACCAAAGGACTATGAAGACAGAATATGAAGGAACTGAACAAGCACATCCACTGCACCTTCAACGTATGCAATCAAAGGAAAGTTAAATCATTCGCATGGGTATCACACTCCATGCCAACGAAAAGCCTATTCATTCCCTCCATCCTTGAAGAAAAGCTGCCCTCAGACATAAGGTTACCATACTTGAACACTTATGATGGTACTACTAACTTAAATGATCACCTTAACCACTTCTGGATGACGATGAGCCTCTACAACTTCTCAGACGCCATCATGTGTAAGGCTTTCCCCAATACGCTAGCAAAAGCTACTTTACTCTAGTTTAACACCCTCCCCGAAGCCTCTTTAAGCTCATTTAATGACTTAAGAGGTAGATTCTAGTAACATTTCCTAAGCTCCTAAGTCCCAAGGAGTGACTCTTCCATACTCAATAATGTCAGACAATGACCCAATGAAACCCCACGAGCATACCTTAAGTGTATCGACCAAACAAAATTACAAGTATCTAAACTTAACACCAAAATGGCCTCAAGAGCAGTTCTTATAGGTATAGACTACAATAGAAGGCTATTCAACACAGTCTCATTGGATAAACTTGACTCCTTAGATGAGCTCATACAAGTGGCCAAGAAATACATAGCTCAAGAGGATGCCATTAGAACTAGTTTTGAAGTAGATAACAACACTCACATGTTAGTGAAGGACCGCTTGAGGCCTCACAACCCCTAGCACACGAGATACGAGAATAGCAAAGACATAAATTTTAAGACTACACCTTGTACACAGCCCTCAATAGATTGCTTAGCGAAATCATGTACGAAGTCTGAGAATAGCTCCTGCAATCACCTAGTGTTCACAAGACCCTAAAAGCAACGAACTCAAGGAAGTACTATGATTAACACAAGATATACGAACATAATACTAATAAGTGCTACTGTCTTAAAAACACAGTCGAAGGCCTTATTCATAAAAGCCGCATTGACCACCTTATCACAGACGAGAAAAATCAAATCCAACGATTGACCTAGCGCCGTTGAGTGGAGCAACAATAGTATCACTACAATGAATAGACCAATACCCCAATAGAAGAATTGAATTACTAAGGATGGCAAGGCCAAATCAACAACTATATTTGGAGGACCTGACTTCCTCTCAAACACCATAACCATAGCGACATAAAACGAAGTATACCTTGTAAGAATTAAGAGGCCAAAGACTTAAGGAGCAATCACCTTCACTGAAGCAAACGAACAGGAAATCAATCTACCTTACAATGATGCTCTCATCATAAACGCTAAAATTGGATACTTCAATGTCCCTAAAACATCTGTCAACAACAAAAGTTCAGCGAACATACTTTTTTACAATACTTACGAGCAAATGAAGGAACAACTTAAAGAACCCCTGCAACCATACAAACACAGCCTCACAAGGTATGGAGGAAGCAAACCAGTACCAACAAAGGGAATTATCACATCACCGCATAGTCAATAAATTTTGTTGTCATCGAACTTTAGTCACCGTACAGTGGCATCCTCAGTCAACCAAAGATTACAAAATTTGACATGCTTATCAACTAAAAATGCCTTAAAGCAAAGTTCATGACCCCTACTAGTGTAGGCAAGGCAAGAGGTAACC
Source organism: Lumnitzera littorea (assembly GCA_024138015.1). Classification (NCBI taxonomy): domain Eukaryota; kingdom Viridiplantae; phylum Streptophyta; class Magnoliopsida; order Myrtales; family Combretaceae; genus Lumnitzera; species Lumnitzera littorea. Next base: position 92,815,471 of record JAMXBB010000011.1, read on the forward strand.
TGACCTTATCTAAGTCGCTTTACCTCAAAGCCCAATATAGAAATAACATCGTGAATGTTGAATCAACCAACCCCTCAGCTTTAGCAATATAAGGACAGCCAGCTAAAAAGATTGAGGAAGTTAAGCTATCTAATGCCCTAAGAATGACAACCAAAATAGGGGCCTAGAAGAGATGATAGGCATCATTAACATATCGGAAGCTACTCATCACCCGATTGTCAATCTTGTCATCTGACTTATAGAAGAAACCGTATCTTGCCCTGAAACATCAAGCAGCAATTGAGGAAGAAGTGCAAAAACTACTCTAAGTAGGCTTCATCAAGCAAGAAAAGTACCCTACCTGGCTTATCAACACAGTACTCGTAAAGAAAGCAAATGGGAAATGGTGAATGTACGTTAATTACACCGATCTTAACAAGGCATGCCCCAAGGACTACTTCCCCCTACCGCGCATAGACCAGCTTGTTGACTTGACATCTAACCACACGCATCTTAGTTTCATGGATGTCTACTTGAGATATAAATAGATTCGGATAACTCTTGAGGATGTAGTCCACACATCCTTCGTTATAGACTTTGGGACCTATTGCTATAAGGTAATGCTCTTTAGTTTGAAAAATGCTAGAGCCACATACAAAAGGCTAGTCACCTACATCTTCAAGCTATAAATAAACAGAAACATTGAGATTCACATCAACGATATGATTGCCAAAAGCCAATATAGAAAAGACCACATCAACGACCTCCGCAAGACATTCCAAACTCTGCTCCAGTTCTAAATGAAACTTAATCCCCAAAAATGCATCTTTGAGATCACATCAGGGAAATTCCTTAGTTTCATGGTGATAGAGCAAGGGATAGAAGCCAACCTAAACAAAATTAAAGTAATCCGAGACATGAAAGTCTTGACCAAAATTAAGGAGGTACAGCAACTAACAGGAAGGATCATTGCCCTAAATCGATTTGTATCCAGAAGCGCAAACAAATGCGTATAATTCTTCAAGTTATTAAAAACCCTACTAAATTCAAATGGACAACTGAATGTCAACAAGCATTCAACGAATTGAATGACTTTTTGGTGACCTTGCTCGTACACTCCAAGCCAATCCTCGAAGAAGAGTTATACTTATACCTTTTTGTCAACGATAAAGTGCTATCCTTGATGACCGTCTGAGTAAATGGCTGAGAACACTGGCCAATCTACTACATTAGTCATATCCTACAAGGGCTAAAGCTTAGGTACACGAAAGTGGAAAAGTTTGCCCTTGCGGTAGTCATCACAACCCGAATGCTTAGGCCTTACTTCAAGTCATACCCAATTGTCATACTAACAGATATACCACTTAGAGTTGTCTTGTAAAGGCCCGAGACCTTAGGCAAAATGATGAAAAAATCCCTCAAGCTCAGCACCCATGGAGTCTAATTCTACCTAAGATAGGCAATCAAGGCATAAGTCCTTGCCAATTTCTTAGCTAAATACATTAGAGTGAATGTATGTCAACTTGAGCCAACATACCCATCTAAACTATCCATGTTGATGGTTTTCTAGCAAATAACAATAAAGCTGAATACGAGGCACTCATTGCTAACTTAAGGATTGCTAAAGATATCAGAGCAAAGAAGCTCAACATACACTTAAACTCTACGCTAGTGGTATAGCAAGTTAAGGGAAAGTATGAAACCAAAGGGGAAATAATGGTCAGGAATCTACACATGGTACAAAGTCTATTCATACAATTTACGTCGTAGGAAGTCAACAAGATCCCTTAAGCAGAAAATGCAAACACAAATAGACTATCTAGGATAGCCTTATTCATGATCCCTACATCACACAACAATGATAAGTTGCTCTTCATACAGTGCTTCCCCGAGCAAAGCATAGAGGTACGGTAGCAAGAAGTCCTCAAAGTACTGGAAGTAAGTCCCAAGTCCTCTTAGATGGACCCCCTTACACAATATCTTAAGACGAGAGCACTACCCGAGGACCAAGTAGAAGCAAAGAAGCTAACTTATGCCATAGCCAACTACGCATTGATTAAGATTGTCGAGCTCTATTTCGGTTTCCTTAATTTAACCTGTATTAAGAGCAGTTCGCTTAATATAAATTACTCGATATTAAACTAAGGAAATATTTTTCTAAAAAATTTTAAAAATTAGAATCACCAACTAGTTCAATTAGTAAAAAATGAAATTAAGGTTTTTGAGTGGGAAAACCCTAATTTGACCACTAATCTGTAGATATTCTAAAAAATTTGATTTTTAGAAAATTAAACTAGAAAAACCGATATCAGGGGCTAACCTATTAAGACTAAGTCACCATGTAAAAATTAAAGAAAAATTAATGAGCTTTTATTTTTATAATTGATAGGCTAACCTATTAAGTCTAAGTCTTCGGAATCTCGATCAAATCGTCTGGAAATTGGAGGACACTTGGTTGATGAATTGGACGTTAGGCTTTTGAATTTGAAATTGGGAATTTTAGAATCAGAAATTTAAGTTGTCAGGGGAGTTGGATGTTAATTGTGGGAATCAAAAACTTCCTTAACCCTATCATTAAATCCTTATTTATAAACCAAAAACTAAATCTTTTGTATCTTTTAATTATGGATCTAATCTTTAACAAATAAAAAATACGATAAAGATTTACCCTAGCTTCTAGAAACCCTGTTTAGGCTTTTTATTTACCAAGCCAAGCCCGATCCGATCCGATCAAATTTGGTTTAGTTCAAGAGTCCACTTAATAAATTAATTTAATCTAGCCTAATATAATTTAGATAAAAAAATCTATTTTATATCGGACTGAATCGAAATTATTTTAATAAATCCCAATTCCCCAATGACTTAATAATTTATTAAATCGATGACACACCGTCATCTAATTTAATATTAAACGATCAGACATGACTCAGCTCAACTCGCCTAACACGATACGATTTAGCTCGATATGATACGACACGACTCGACTTGACTCAACTCTCTTTTTTTATTTTTCATATTTATTTTTTTTTATTTTTTATTTATTTATTATTTTTTAACCTAGCTCAATTAAAATAAAACGAAAATGAAAAATGGCAAAAATGAGATGTCTATGGAGATGTACTTTATCAACGAGGACAGAATACTCCACTCCTCAGGTGCCTCAGGAAGGAAGAGGGGACCTAGGTCCTTGAGGAGCTCCATGTAGGAATCTGTAGCAACCATATTCAATTCCAGCCACTATACGTTTGAGGACTCAGGTTGGGTTACTATTGGCCAATAATTAAGGAAAATGCTAAGTCCCTGGTCTAAAAGTATTACTTGTGCTAGAAGTATGCACTAATCACTCACACCCCCAATTCAAAACTACACCTTTTAGCAAGCCCTTAACCTTTTGCATAGTAGAGATTAGATGCCCTCAACCCCTTCTCAAGGGCATTGTCGAGTCAACAATTTATCCTAATGGCAGTAGATTACTTTACCAAATGAGTAGAGGCATCAACCATAGTCAACATCACAGCCTAAACCACTGAAAGATTCATACTTACCCACATATTCTCCCATTTTTGGGTGCTACATAGGCTTATCACTGATAATGAGAGGTAATTCGACAGTGATTGATTCAAAGGATTTTGTGATAAGCATAGCATCAAGCTATACTACACTTCAGTCACTCATCCTCAAACCAATGGCCAAGTTGAAGCTATCAACAAGATAATCCTCAACAACCTAAAGAAAAGGGTAGAGTGAGCAAGGGTAGGTAGGTCGACAAGCTCTCAAACATCCTTTAAGGATACCATATAACGTATAAGACCTTAATCAAAGAAACCCCATTTTACCTTGCATTTAGAGCATAAGAAGCTATCCTCCCAATTAAGCTGGAGTTACTCACTAGCAAGACCCAACACTTTCATGTAAATACCAACTACATGGCCCTTCAAGTAAACCTCCACACCATTGAGGAAGTGTACAACTCCGTGTAGGCCCATACAATAGCCTACCAGCTACGAACTACTCAGTACTACAATTGCAATGTTAGACATAAGGTCTTTCGCCTAGGGGACCTAGTGTGTAAAAAGTTAAAGGCTATTAGCTTAGAAGGAAGGTGAGGTAAGCTTGCCTCCAATTGGGATGATCTAGTGCGAGTGGTGGAAGACATAAGGAAATGCACTTACAAGCTAAAAACGCTAAATAGAGGGCCTATCCCAAGAGCATGGAACATCTACAATCTAAGACCTTATTTCTACTAAGTACAATGATGAGATCAAAAGCACATGTAACTAAAATTGAACTTAATGAATTGACGAGTTTTCTACACTTATCTTTTTTCATCTCTCCCACCTTACGTATGCACACAATCTTTGCCTGCACTAAGCCGCAACCTCAGGTCAATTTTCATCTTCAAACATACGCCCCAAGTTAGTCTTTACACTAACATCGCAAGCACCTATAAGGGCATTAGTTTGTACCAAGCCTAAACCTTAGGTCGATTTTCATCCCCAAGCACTTCACCCTGAGTTAGTCTCTACACTAACACTACAGATGCCTACAAGGGCACCAATCTACACCGAACTCATACCTTGGGTCAATTTTCATCCATAAGTACTACCTAAGTTAGTCCCTACACTAATACTTTAGGCACTTTTCCACAGCATCGGTCTACATAAAGCCCAAACCTTAGGTCGATTTTCATCCTTAAGCATTACCCAAGTTAATCCTTATACTAAGGCTACAAGTGCTTTCCCTCGAGCATCCATTCACATTGACCCTAAACCTTGGGTCAATTTCCATCCTTGAGCTTTTACCTAAGTTAATCCTTACACTAACATTACAGGCACCCTCTTTAGAGCATCGATTCGTACCAAACTTTATGCCTTGGGTCAATCCTCATCTCCTAGCACTTGCCAATTTAGTCATTGCACTAATAATATCGGTACCTTTCCGCATCCTAAACTCAACACAATTCCCAAATCAACAAACAAAGTAGATTTGCGGGAAGCTACTGCTGTCGGACAACAGGAATGAAGAGCCAAAGGAAAATAAAATAACAGGCAAGCAATGAATGGAAAAGAAAGTGTAATTTCATTAACAAAATGAAGTATAAGGCCTTATGGGTCAACATACCTACCCAATTACATTCAAAAAAGAAAAGAAAACTATAAGGCATAAAGCAACACCCTACATTATTGCTCGATGCCAAGCCTAAATGATCGCTCTCAACTTCGACTCGACTACTTGCTTTAGACTCTTCTGTAAGAGGAACTGCTCTCAACTTTGATACAGCCTATGAGCTCCATAGGGATAGCTATAACTACATCCCTAGGTTTCAATTAGGCTGACTCCAAACTAAAGGACCCCAATGATAATTGACCTCCAAACAAAGATCCCCATTCTACCTTACGAAGCTACTCTTCCATAGAAGTAGCAATGGAGATAGTTGATCCAACCACTCCACTCTAAGCTCCAAGCTCTAAGCTTCAAGGGCCTTGCTGGCATTAAAGTAAGGTTGATGCTCTACCCAGATCAGTCGACCTCTCACTACAGTAGCTTAGATAGGAAGATGAGGTATGATTTGGCTACCCTAACTAGGATTCTCACAGAATAAACTAAAGGACTCGCAAAGAAGAGGATTCCCTACGAGTGCCTTAATCAGTAGGTCAGGGCAGAGAAAAGACCTCCTCTATCGCCGTAATCACCGTAGCTATCCCCCGCTTACTCAGATTCATTTCGGACGATGCATGGACGAACCTGTCAAGCTTGATTTTTTCTCGGTTTTTATAGGTTTTCCCTAAACTGAACAATATTAAACTTTATGTGTTTAATACGAATCATTGACTAAGGCTTAAAGAAAACTAATTTTTTAAATGTATTTTGAAAATTTTTTGGAGCCGTCCCCTTACCGAAGTTAGGAAAAGAGGCTTAAGTTAAATTAGTTGGGTAGACTAATTTAACCTAACCACCGGTCTACTTGAAAAACTAATTTCTAAAAATGGTCTTTTGAAAACCAAATGATCAAGTCTGAGCGCTAACTTTTTAAAACTTTTACAAGTACCACTATTAACTTTTCGAATTTAAATTTGCTTTTTAAAATTACCCTTTTTGAACCAAAATTCAATCACTAGTTAACAAACCAAATCCTATTCTATTAAATTCAATAAATTAAACTAAATTGGAAAAATTTAAGTTTTTCATTTTCTTTTACCAAATTGAGTAACTAAAAGTGGAAAAACTATTTTTTTTTTCATTTTTTTACATCACCACGAAGATACCTACGTACCAACTATTTAGGATCATACATACATAGTTCAAAAATATTAACGGGTTGGTTTATTTTAAATTTGGAAAATAGCTGAGTTTACATCTCTTAGCTATTTCATTTCACTTGGGAAAAATTCTAAAGAAAGGTCCTAAATTGGTGTTGTTTATTTTTTTGAAAAAAATTCTAAAATGTCCTAATTTGGAAAAGAGTTTATTCATGTTTTTTATTTGGAAAATTGATTTTTTAAGTGTTAAAATGATTTTCATTTTTTATTCTGTCTATTTTCTTTATTTTATTATCTTTTATACATATTTATTATTTTTCATTTTCTTAATAAAACATAATAAATAAAAGCAAGACTTCTTCCTCTTCTTTTTTCTTTTTTTTTTTTTAATTTTCGTTTTTTTTTTACAATTATAAGTTCTTACTTACAAAGAAAAGTAAAATAAATAAATAAATGAATATAAAAAAAAAATACAACTTAAAGTAAAATCGGACCAAGATGTAGTGGGCATGAGTCGGATCGAGTAGATTCAGGTCACAAGTTGGATCAGGTCACTTGGAGCTCTATGAATCAACCCCAAACTTTGAAGAAGAGAATAATTTGTCGTTGAAGGGGTGCTTCCAAGTGATTCCAAGCCAAATTTGATGTAGGTAAGGGTGTTTTTAAGTGATTCGTATTGGGTTTAGGAGGTGTAAGACTAATGCCTTAGTAAATGGTGGCCATTTGGTGGTGGTTGAGAAATGACCACTGATTGGTGATGGTGGTTCAACCTATCAAGTATTGGGTCTTGGGTTTTGGGTTTTTTATGGTGGTGAAGCTAGTAGAGGCAATGAATTTGCTCAAAAAATACCATAGAGTGGTGGTTTTAAAGTAAGCAAGTGAAGCTCATGGGTTAGAGAGAGAAAGCTCACATTCGAGCTTGCATGAGCCTTTTTTATCATGCTCCCCCATCCCAAACAAGCTCCCATTCCCTTATTTATACTTTTGCATGCTCAAATTCAATTGAAAACCCTTTAAATTGCCCAAAATCAAAGTTTTGTGTTAATGGGTAATTAAATTTTTTTCCAATTTCCTGAGCAATTTTGACCCCTTTAATGCATGAATATGGACAAGTTTTTAGGCTCAATGCGAACTATCTCAAGTGTTCTTCAAATTTCTATAATTAATTTGATAAAGTTTCACCAAAAAATCAATTGAATCGAGTTAAGAAGTGAAGAGATCGCATGGGGATTTAATTGTTCTTCTTTTTTCTTACTATAGTTTACATTGAGGAAGGAGGAGAGGGCACTAGGTCACATGTTGGGTACGTGCCACGTGTGTATGCAACATGTGCGTTGCACGTATACCATATTTTTGAATTTTTTTTTAAGAAAAAAAATTAGTAAAAGGAACTTTAGTGCTTGTTACAAGATTCAAACCCCAAACTTCTAGTTCCAATGCCAAGCTTAGTCAAAATGCGTTACTAATAGGCCGTTGGCATGTGCCTTGTTTTATCTTGCAATTAAATTGTACTTATTCTATAAGAAAAACCTAAAAAACCTATAAAATAAAGTGCTATTTAATTAAACTATCCACAACTCTAAATATTTTTTCCTAAAAACAATTTATTTTCCTAAAATGTCTACTTTACTTAAAAATTCTTCATTTCTTCACTATTTTCTATTTATCTCTTTTCTTTATGCTATTATTATTATATTTTTTTAATTTACTATTTTTTATTTTTTCATTCTTTTTTTATTTTTCTAAATTTTCTAAATTTTGTGTTTTTTCTAAATTTTATATTTTTTAATACTTTTTCATAAATTATGACCCCTTACATTCATTCTAAAAAAAAATTTAAATAAAATGGAGGCAAAAATGAGATGCCTATAAAACCTCCTATAGACGAGTGCCTCCACGGTGAGGCTACTACAAACAAGTGCTGGATGGTACTTAAGCCCCCCCTTTTGCTGAGTATTATTAAGGTAGAAAGAGGGAAGGACTCAAAGGTCAACTTACGTCTCTCGGTCACAACTCAAAGGCCACACCCTACTATCAGGCAATCCTCTACACCTCACAATCACAACTCAAAGAAAGGGGCTAAGGAGACCTCTTCCTTAACTTGAACACTCTATCTCTCAGTGTAATCGCCCTTGACATATTCATGGTTAAGGGAAAAGGTGAGCCATCTCTCAACTATACCCCACAAAGGTGTTTGGATGTTTGGCGTAGCAAAGTAAGGACCCACGTACTCTTTATATAAGGGACCTAAGGCGCCCCCAATCGTACATGTAGCAACCATCCAATGGCTTAAGTACATCAAAAGCCTAAGCGATGCCTCAGAAAACAACAATGCACCATATGCGCATTAAATGGTTTTTAGAAAGTGTCCTACCTGAGACAATACATCTGCTAAGCGTACACACTGTTCGAAATAAACCCCGTCAAAGAGATTACTTGATGTTAGAAAAGATTCACCCAGTCAAGCCTACTCTATCTAGAAGATCCCATGGTGTCACAAAATATTCACTCCAGCGCACTCATTATCCTTGACCAACGAGCTTATGCTAAGGCCTAACGGAGTCATAATCACATGGAGGGCCTAAAGGATTTCCATTGAGCAAGAAGAGGCAACATGCTCGAGGGAAAGGCATTCAGGAAACTTCATGAGAAGATAAGATGCATCAATTTGCTCAAAAGCATCATTGGCAGCACAAAAGACTTAGACAAAAATAAAGTCTAAATGCAAAGCAGCAAAACATAAGTAAGGAAGGGCAACCAAGGAAAAAGGCAAACAATATAAACATAACTCAATCATAACGACAAAGCGTTTCTATTACAATTGATGATAGTTACACTGGAGAAGGGGAGACCGGCATCCTGACTCCTCTTAAACAAAAAACAAAAGAGAACAAAGCAAAAATGGGCATACATCGCTCGAACCACCAACTAGAAGAAGAAAAAACAAAGTTGCCTTAGGCTACTCGGTGATAGCACCCTTTCCTTGATCTTCCTCCCACTACTCCACTTGCTACTAATGCTCTCCATCCTTTCCCTTGTCCTCCTCGAAGCATGCATTGGAGCCACTGTTGGAGCTACCCAATGAGTCACTATAAAACTCATCCCCTCACCTTACCTACCCCACCCCCATTAGCAACACCTTTGGGCTTATCCAACCAATAAAAGAAAGACAAATCAACCTCAAATATATTTTAGCAAACTTGCCTCTTAGACCTCCTTAACAAAAGCATAGCCAACAGTTGAGAGGCTTCTTGACCTAGGGATCATCAAGGGCCTCTAGAAAAATGTCTCACCTAATCTTAGGGGCTAGACCCTTCCCCTATAAGAGCTCCGCCTCCCTTTGCATAAACTCAATCTGTAACTTTGCCAGCTCTTGCCCCTTAGCCTCCAACTTGGCCTTCATGGTGGACAGCTTCTACTTAGTAGCCTTGCTGGTGTCTTCAGCCTTTTTTAGGTCACCGTTCAACTCATTGACTTATCCAGCTAACTCCTTATGCTGGAGCTCCAGGCTATAGAATGCAACTACAAAGTCGTTATTCACCTTCTTCTCTTCCTCTAGTGCCTCCTAAAACCGCTCTACCTAGGCCCTCGCTCGACTTCCTACCTATTCATAGTATGTTCGGTTGCGCACAAGGATAAATTTGAAGAGATCATACAACTGCGGGCACAATGTATAGTTAGTCAATAGAGTAAAACAAAATACTTTAACAAAAACTACAAGAAACTCACCTCATTATGCCTCCTTAGCAACTTCATAAAGGCCTCCAAATTGCTCTTAAGTATAAAGAGCCGCCTAAAGCACGCCTACAGTTAATTGAAACTTTATGTAGGTTTCCTTATAAACAAAGGAGGACATGCTCACCTATTGTGATGAACTAACGGCACAACGTCCCCGTCGTCAGGGATCTCGATAATGGTGACCCCAATAATTTGAAGGGTTTGCTCTGAATCCGCATACCGTATATCCGCCCAAATATCCCTTATCTAGGTCCCTTCTTGAAGCATCCACGACCCCAACTTAGCCCTCCTAGACCAGTCTACTGCCAAAAGTTACCCTCTCAGGCTTCGAACCACTAAGAGGCACACCCACTGGAATGTTACTAATACTATGCTAAACAACCTTGGGAAGCGTCTGCAATCTCCAATCTTTCTTCTTAGATTTTTTTTAGGGGTACCATGAAGTCTTCCCCTCCTCCTCCACAACAAGTTGTTTCCTCTTCTAGACCAACCCAGACATACCCTCCATTTACCTATTCTACACAGCAAGAAACTTTGCCCTTGCCTTTTCAATGGCCAACTCCATAGATGCAAAAAACCAACAAACTCATTAAGTAAACAAATAATACAAAGACAATGTACTTTCTATGTTAAGGCCAAGCAAGCCCAATGTCCCCTACTCCAATGACGATGCGACTCAGCAAACAGCCAACCACCCCTCCTAAGCAAAGGGTAGAAAATACCTATCTCCATCCCAAACAATGGTGAGCCAATTCTGTACTTACAATAGATAAACTAAGGACTAAGCTTCTTCCACCCCGCCAAGTTCAATAACATAATATTAGTGAGGGTGTCCTCATCCTTTAGACCCTCAACTTTCTACCCCGAATAGGATACCTCCACTGAGACTGGAAATCCAATGACTTGCGAATGTGAACATAGTAGAAGAACCCTTTCCAGTCATCAACCTTGTTTGGCAACTCACTAAAGATCTTCAATAGCCCCCCTCTATAGGCAATATATACCCAACCATCGGCCATCTTCTTCACATAAAAGAAATTCCTAAATAGCTATGTTGTTGGCCTTCGCAACTCCTATAAGTGGAGAACCTCAAATGCGAGCAACTATGCCCAAGTATTGACATTAAGACTTCTGGCAGCAACCTCGAAATAGCAACAAAAAAAAACTCCACCAAGAACTCCAAAAAGGGAAGTCAAAGACTGAGCTCAAACAGCTTCACATAAATACCAAATGACTAGTTGTCTTCTATATCGTAACCAGTTATCTACCCATGGGCACCTCTCAGCTTCTCCTCATTCGCCTTATCTGTAACATGGGGAACATGCCTTATCATTGGTGTTGGTTGTACACAATAACTCCCCCTCCTTGTCCTCTTCGCCATCCATAGGATACACATTACGGGATTCTCGCCTCTCCTCTAAAGACAATATCACCCCATCTTCATTCCTTACTGCCACTGTTGTTTCATAGGGAGTAGGGTTATCACCCCCTTCTCGGGCCAAATCCCCGCAACCCTTATCTACTGCGCTTAAAATGGATGGATGAGAAGTCTTACCCTATTGATCAGTTATGCTCTAGTAAGCCATTATTGGTAATCAACTAAGATAGAAAATCACAACAAGAAGGAAGCAACTGGTGAGTAAAAAATTCGGTAGTGTCTCCCTTAATCTAACAAAGCAAAGTGAAAAATGAAGACCTGCCTACTTCTTTATATAGACAACTAAGGAGAGAAAGTGAATGGTTTCTCCCACTCTTGAAGCATGAACCTATGAAAGGACATGCGCCAAGTCTCAACCACCCACTTATCACACTTTGTGAGCTAAAGGTCCTGATTGATCCGCACACATAGATTGTTAATGTGGCCTAACAACAAAATACCTCACTTACCCAATCACCTTTGAGGGATCATCAACGAGCGCTACGCTTCCAAGAAAGGCCATTATGACATTTCGAGCAACCCAACAGTCGCATCAATCATGTCAAACTCCAGTGTATAGGAAAATGGATGTGACCAAAGATGCTAAATGTCACACCGCTAAACAACATAGGCAAGCCCCCTCACTTAAAGGAAGGGCTGTGTTGCCTTGATCAAATCGCCTTACATAAAGTGCTCTCCTCGCGTCCTAGATGCTAAGGAGACTGGGGGGGAGAAATGTTAATACCCAATTCTCGCTCGAACCGAAGCCCAACATACGATGCCCATCTTATAAAGAAGCCCACCAAGAAACATGAGAACAAACAGTGAGCTCATCCTCTGTACCGTGACCTCCTCGACGAGCTATGCATTATCTCACTCGAGCAACCCAACTCAACCCTCGAGCCCTCATATACCTACCTCCTAGCACGGCGAACTCATCCCCTGTATTGCAACTTATCCGGCAAGCCATACAATTTCTCACCCGAGCAGACCGGCTTAGCCACCGAGCCCGCATGCACCGACCACCTGACATCAACTTAGGTCTCAACTCACTCTTAGTCGAGCACCTACTGACCAGTCCCTTGACATCCTAACTCAACCCTTATCTTTAGCACCTACTTTCCATTGCAATCCATTAATGGACGTTTGACATCTATGATACAGCCAGCACATCCGATAACCCCTGCAGATGTTAGATCTCTGGGTTACAAATTTGGTTGCTAAGCCAATCATAGTCAACCACCTCCAGAGCTACCATTCTCTACAACAATACATGCTGTCCATTAGCAACCAATACAAGCGAACCCCAGCTACCACGTGTCCAAGTGAACCCCATAAAAAGTACCAGATGCCATGAGGTAAAGGGTTCAAACTCATCTCTCTTGTTTCTCTCAACTCTGGCAACTTTCTCCAATCTTTTATCTCAATTTCAACTTACTACCTTGACTCATAGTATTTAGGACACAAAATGAACACTATCCCTTAGGTCCTTAGTGCTCATACCCTCTTTCTCCTAGTCCTCTTTGCTAACTTCAGCGTCAAAGAGTCCCCATGACTATACTCACATGTGGCTTTTTTGCAAGAATCAAGGAGCACGAGTTAGGATCTAAGCCCAATCCACTTAAGCTTGACTCGAGCCCATTTATTCTTAATTGATTCAACCACAATCAACACTATACATAAGTATTTATAATTAAAATCATTTATAAAAGATAAATAATAGTTGACTTTGTTTTCCTATTTTATGTTTGATAGCAAATGAATAGTTTAAATAGGAATATCTCACTTTTTAAAGATACAATTTAAAATAAATAAATAAATAAAAATTGTAACTTCGATGAGTTAAAAATCTATATTATTAAAGCAAAAGATGGGGAGATTTGGTGTCTTTTTTATATTCCTTAAAATACTCCAAAAATATATTAGAAATAATGCCTAAAACATATGCTATTAAAATTTAGATTAATAATATCATGGATAAAGTTGTGATATTCCTAAATCTATTCCCTCCCTCATTTAAACTCCATCCTCTTCATTATATTGCATTCAATTGATTGCCATAAAATCATTATTTTTTTAGATTATTTCTTTTCATTTTTCATCTCTTCCTTGATCACTTACTTGTAGAATTTTTATAAGGTAATAATCTATATAATCAAAACAACATTGATTTTTTTTACGAAAATCTTAAGTGTACCGATTTCATCACTTCCTTTACCTAATATTTATAATTTATTAATATCTTAGTTTATGGTTATAGGAGCCTCCTAATCACCATCACAATATTCCTCATATTTATATAAAATCTTTGTAAAACAATAATTATATATAAAACAATTAATGTTTCACCTATTGATGTTAAATTTACACGCACATAGTGGGTGCAATATCTGCTAGTATTACATAAAAAGAAAACAAAAATAATCTTTTAGAATTTTTTTTAATCACATTACTATATGCTTTCTCTATGCATACAACTATTTATATCATACTTAGAAATAAACAATCCAATTCTAATGTATAAATTCATAACTATAGGTAGAGGAAGAGGAAAAAAAAAGTATTATGATAATGTATGCAATTGAATATTGGATAAAAATTATAAAGGGATACGATAGAAACTTAACAAACATTCTTTATGGTCCAAGCTGCTCTATGAACTACTTTTATGAGACCATAACCAAAATTAAAAAAAAAAAAAAAACCTTCTTAAACAAATACTTAAAAAGAAAAAAAAGAAATAACAAGATACATGATATATTTCTCTATAATATTATTGAATCGTTTGAAAATTAATAAATGTATAAAATGCATAAAATAGAATAGCAAAAAAAATGAATTAGGAAAGGAAAGAAAAAATATTTAAGTAAAACTTTAAATAGTAAAACTACTATAAAAGTAAAAAACTAAATTTTTGTAAAAAGAGTAATAAATAATACCGAAATCCTATATCAATATATTTAATAGTTTCCATTACTGAATCCAAATTCATCTCCAGTTTTATATTACTAATAAACAAAGAATAATTTAATTACCAATTACGTTTTAGTGACCATTTGTAAAATAAACTTTACATTCTAGTAAAAATTTGAAAAGTAAATAAACTAATTGTAAAAAAAGCACAATTAAACATATCATTGAATAAATAAAAGGCAGTTTAATTATCAATAATTTTTTCTGCTAAAATATTAAAAATAAATAAACCATTTGTAAAATGAGCATAAATAATAAAAAATTTTAATATGTAAAGTATATGGATATCACAATAATTGAAAATTTTATCAAAGAATGATTAAGATTTATAAACATTAGAGCCACAACTACAAGCTGTCATTTTGATGGAAGTTTTTTTAGTTTATATGCTATTTTTGGTTAAGAATTTGTAGGTTAAATGCCATTTTTGGTATATGGAGTTCTTTATCGTAACAACGCAAATGCATCGATAATTTATCAACAACTATTATATATAAGAGTTGTTTAATAAAATCAAAATAAAACGAATATTAAAATACTAAAGACACCAAAGGTTGTCTTTAGTTTTAATAATATAGATAATTTTATAATGAATGAAATTTAAAGTTATTGATTATAGTAAAGAAAAAGGGGGAGAAAAAAGGAAAATGACATTCAAGACAATAAACACAATTAAAAAAAAGTACACTAACAACTGAAGGAAGTAAATCCATTAACTTTCCTATGTAGAACATATGCCTAACCACATGGCAACATGTAGTTTCTTGTTTTATTTTACTCTTAAAATATACATTTAGTATACATAGCTTCTTATTTATAACAAATTGAATTCCCTACCAACCCTAGACCTCCCTTGCTCATACCCTTCAACCACTCCCCAACTCTTGCCTCTTCTTTGCTCTGTCCCCCTTTAAAAAAAAAGTTTCATGAATCATTCTATTAGTGAATGATGCCATACTTAGTTAAATAATAAATGCAGTTAGAATTTCAATATGAGTATTAAGTAATAATGTTTCCAATAGTCTTATATATTAAGCAAGTTATTTTCAATATTATAAGCAAAACCAACAACAGTCATCATCTACTAGCAACAACAGATAGAGGGCATTCCTTCGAGTTACAAGTGGTCCTGTCCACCAAAGTCTTACAACAAGCAAAAACAAAATCAGATAAAAACAAGATAGTAGAATAAAAAAAGAAAACATCTTCTATGGATCAAAGCTCTTCCTTTGTCAAATAGTCACCAGTATTGTTTAGTTCATGGTTGACCCTGTTTATTATCAAAATATATTATAAAATGTAATGCATATAGATATAAATATAGGTAGATAAATATAGTTAGATATAAATAATAAATTTAATAAAAATAAAAAATGAAACTTGTCAATGCATAATGAAAATAATGTAGAAAAAGAATTAAAGTTTACAATATGGAGATAGATATGCATATATAGTAGAAGATATTTTTGGAAACTTATTATGTTAAGGTATATACGCTATGCGGAAGCATGGGATCAAATCAATAGAGAATTAAAGAGAAGTAAATAGTATAAAAGTAATATAATTCCACTATAAAATGAGAGTGCGAATGGAACTCTCTCAAGAATAGAATGAGTAAGTGACAAGCAGATGAAAATTTCAAAACAATCATCCTTCTTTTATAGGTGATAAAGACAACCTCTAACCACTAAATAAAGTAGTGGTTTATATACAAGGAAAAATGTTGATCATTAATTTCAACGGCTAAAATTTTAAGGGTGAGAGTCATCCAATTCAATGACTAAAAAATAAAATGAATAAGAGCCATCCATTTTCAATAATCTCCACCTTACCTCAAATTTGATGAGCTACTTATTGCCACATAAAGCTTCAAAGGGCACTTAAGTATTGCAAATATCAACCAACTTTAAGCAATGTTGAAACTTGGTAAGCATATTGCTGGATTCTCGGATGTATGAATATTTTTCACCACAACTTTACCAACAACAACAATATCTCGAATAAAGTGATGTTGTACATCAATATGTTTGGTCTTGTCATAATAATGACTAGTCCGGGTCAAATAAATTACACTCTAACTATCACATAACACAACAAGAACATCCTGTGTTAAACCAAATTCATTAACCAAACCTCGAAGCCAAATAACCTCCGTTACACCCTCTATTGTTTTAATATATTCTACTTTAGTTGTAGAGAGTAATGATATAATCAGAAAGAGATCTTTTTCGATCCAAATCACTAGCATGATTCAAATCCACTAAGCCTACAACATCATTTGTTGGGCCTTGTTTCTGTTAAGTATCAAACTAATATCAAAAGTACTTTTTAAATATCGAAAAATTCACTTCATAGCACTACAATAATCCTTACCAAGGTTTTGCATATATGATATACCAACTAACCATACTAATGACATATGCTAAATCAAGTCTAGTACATTGCCATAACAAATATAAGGGTACCAACAGCATCTCTTCCTCTGTCTATGGATATAGGTCTAAAGATAACTTGCAATGTGCATCAAGTTGAGTAGAAACTAATTTGCAGCTACTCATATTAAACCTATTAAGCATTTTCTCAATATATTTCTTTTGCACTAAGAATAGTTTACCAACTTGATGGTCTCTATAGTAAGAATTTTCTTAGTTGCACCTAGTTCTTTCATTTCAAACTCATTATCGAATTGAGTTTCTAACTTTATGATCAAAGACTGATCTTGTGATATAATGAACATATCATCAACACAAAGTAGCAAGTATATAAAAAACCTATCTAGAAATTTTCTGAAATAAACACAATCATCAAAGTCACATCTAAAATAATCTTACTCAATTATAAAGGAATCAAATCTTTTGTACCACTGCCTAAGAGCTTGTCTAAGACCATATAAAGATTTCTTCAATTGACAAACAAGAAGTTCCTTACCCAGAACATCTGCACTGTATGAATTTCTTCTTCTATCTCTCCATGTAGAAAAGTTATCTTAACATCAAGTTGCTCTAATTCTAAATCCAATAAAGCAACAAAAGCAAGTAAAACACCAATAGAGGTATGATGAATAACTGGTGAGAAAATCTCATTAAATTCGATACCTTCCTTTTGATTAAAGCCTTTAACAGCTAATCGTACTTTGCATTTAGGATCTTCAACCTCGAGAATGCTTCTTTCTTCATATAAATCCATTTACATCTCGATGGTCTCTTACCCATAGGAAGTTCAATCAAATCCTATGTACCATTTTTATAGACTCTTTATTTCTTATTCATAGTCACTAGCTATTTTAAAGAATCAACACAAGAAATAGCTTCAATATAGCTAGTAGGTTCAACACTTTCATTTACCTCTTAAGCTACAAATAGTGCATATGTAGTTAAATTATCATTATCAATATATCTAATTGGCATTTTAATCTATTGTCTTGATCTATATCGAGCAATTGAATAATCATCTAGTTGTGCTTAAATAGGAGAAGTCGTATTGTCATCACAATCACAATTATCAAAGTGATCATTAATACCAAATTCATTAATAGAGGAAGAAGGAACATTGACATTAGGAGCTACAAACTTTAATTCCAAGTCTACTTTCTCCCTAGTGCCTTGCAAGTTGCTTGTACTAGTAGAAGAAGACATGGATGTTTGATTTCCAAATAATAGTACATCATCATGAAAAGTCACATCTCTATTAAGAATTACTTTATGTGACTTAGAATAAAAACACCATAGATGATATCTCTTAAACATAGATACATAACCAAGAAATATGCACTTAACAGCTCTTAGAGCTAATTTTCCATCATTAACATGTGCATATATAGGACATCCAAAGATCCTTAGATTAGAATAATCAATAAGATTACCAAATCAACTTTCTTCTGAAATTTTGAAATCAAGTGACAAGTTTAGAGACCAATTGACCAAGTAACATGCAGTAGATGTTACCTCGGCCTAACATTCACGTCGATGCCATAAACCAGCATTTGAAAGCATACAACGAGCTTTCTTAAGCAATGTCCTTTTCATCCATTCTGCAATACCATTTTGTTGGGATTTACCTAGAATGGTTTTATGTCTAGCAATACCACGCTCTATACAAAATTCATTAAAGTTACCCTTGCAAAATTCTAACCCATTATCTATTTTGAGCTTCTTAACCTTTTTCCCAATTTAGACTTCAATAAGAGTTTTCCACTTTTTAAAAGTGGAGAAGGTCTCATTTTTTTGCCTCAGAAAATAAATCTAAACCTTACAAGAAAAATCATCAATAATAGTTATCATATAACAGCGTCCTTGGTGAGAAGGAACTTTAGAAGGACCCCAAAGATCAGAGCGAATATAATCAAAAGTACCTTTTGTATGATGAGTTGCAGTAGAGAAACTAAATCTTTTTTGTTTCCCCAAAACACATTGTTCACAAAACTCCAACTTACCTATACTATAGTTATGAAGGAGACCTTACTTACTAAGGAGGTGCATGCCTTTTTTGTTTATATGGCCTAGACGCATATGCCACAATTTGGTGACATCAATATCAGATAATGAAGGAGATACATCTATGAACCTATCACAACAGAGCCTTGCAAGACATAAACTACCCATTCAGTTAGCTTTCATTAAGATAAGGGCACTTTTTGATACCTTCAAAACTCCACCTTTAGCTAAGTACTTACACCCATAAGACTCAAGGGTGCTTAGAGAAATTCGATTTCATATCAAGTTAGGGATATAGCTAACATTAGTCAAAATCCGAGCGATACCATGTGAGTCTTGGTTTGAATAGTACTAATTCCAACAACTTTGCATTAGGCATCATTATCTACAAGACAACACCACTATCAATTGGTTCAAAAGTGGTAAATAAATCCCTTTAAGGACACATGAAAAGTGCATCCAGAATCGAGAATCCATTTAGCTTTACTCCCTTCATCTAAAATGACAACAAATAATAGAATATCACTATCAGAATTATTTTCAATATTAACTTCCTTAGTAGATTGTAGCAATTTCCTTTTTTCTTCCTTTTTTGCTTTTTTTTTTTTTTGCTTTTTTTTTCAAATAAATCAATAAGAAATATCATGCCTTAATTTCTTGCAATAGCGACAAGTTTTGTTAGATTTTCATCCCTTAGATTAAGATTTGAACTTTTTGCTACTAGTGCTCCCTCTTTTTAGAGTTCTTCCTCTAACACTTAAACCTTCACCCTTATCCTCAAAATAAACTTTAAGATCAAACTTTTCTTTGAAAAATAAATTGGATTTAACATCTTCAAAGGATAAAGTATTATTATTGTCATATAACATGATTTCTTTGAAGTATTTATAAGTAAAAGGCAAGGAGACTATCAACAAAACTACTTTATCTTCATCTTCAATCTTAGTGTCAATATTTCCAAGCCCATAATAATAGAATTAAACTCATCAAGATGAGATTTAATAGGAGTACCTATAGCTATACGAATTGTATATAAGTGCTCCTTCAGACAAAGCTTGTTTGCGAGGCTCTTTTCATATATAAAGATTCCAACTTTAACCACAATCTTATAGTAGTGGTTTCATTAGCTACTCTACAAAGAACCTCCTTGGACAACCAAAGTTGAATTGCCAAAAGCTCCTTATCACCCAACTCATCCCATTGCTCATCAATCATGGAAGCGAGTTTCCTTGACTTCCCATCTGAAGTTTTCTTTAATCTGTTCTAAGTAAGAACATGTCATTACCCTAAAGGGGGCCTAATAGGATTGCTTGAAATTTTCATATCATGTGTACACCTATAATACAAAAACCATCTTACAAGTCAAAGATTGTAAAACCCTAATTAATTAATCACTAGGGTTTCCAATTTTTAATTTATTAACTCATCGCAAGATATAAATAACTATAGATATCCAATATTCCACAGTTCCTTAGAACTGTAGAAAATCGGTATCTCCTACCAAATGATAAGATCATGTAGTAAAGTTCTAAATTTTAAATTAACTAAAATTACAAACTCTGAGTAGAAGAATGGTAATTACATTTAATAGTCCAAAATGGCTACACAATCTATCTTTAGATTCTATCTTCTAATGTATCCCAATACTGTACTCAACAATTGGCTTTCAACCTATGCCTAGTTATCAATCAACCTGTAAAAGAAAACTGTTGGGAAATAAGCTACATAAGCTTAGTGAGTTATCCCTCAACTATACAGAGAAGCAAGTTATTAATCATTAATTACAAACATATGTATGCATGGTCAAGCAAAATGCCACATAAATACATACAATTGACTAGGTATTATATGCAACTCAAATTTAATACCTTCCAAAGTTAGGGTTAGAGAATATACGGTACCAATCAAATTCGAGTATTATACTTAAACTTATATAACTGTGAAACTCCATATTTCGTATTCAAGTAAAAACAATATATTTGTTTTAGTCAAAAACCAAGTTCTAAGTATTATTGTGAGCGGGCTCCCGCAGTCCGTACTTACTCCTAAATGGAGGCATCTAGATTCAACCCATAGCTAAGCGATTGGCACCTTCAATGCCTAGTAATCTTGCGAGTCAAGGTAAGGTTATATTATATGTGTGCACCATACTAAAACACTAATATCACAATAAATCAACCCTCACATAACCTCTCGCTACTTCCGTATGATGTGACAATCGGATTAGTTATATGTAATGCATGTTTATGCATAATCTGGTTTAGTTTAATAAAGTTTGATATAATTAGATCTAATTATAATGTGATCAAACAATATCACAAACAGTCAAATTTTTATAGAATCTATTATGCAGTAAACAATTCGTTATCATAATTTAAAGTAACTCCACGATATAGCAAACAATAGTAATCACATGTATATCCCGACCCCACACATCAATTATTTATCGATAACAATTAAATATTTACTATCTACAAGTACGGAATCATAAGGAGTATTCACTTGACCATAGCCAATAGGAATCGCAAAAATCATCGGCTTGCTCGCTCTGCTGATTAGTATTTCTTGATAAATAAAATAATAAGAACCTAATGAGTACTTGAATATAATACTAAATAGCATAATTAGTTACTATCTATCTCATGATTCCCGTTTCTGTTTAGATATTAATTCGCATGTAATTTTTTTTGTTTTAATTTTGATTTTTATTATTTTTGAATGTACTTTAATATAGCAAAGTCCGTTTTAAACGTTAAAACCCGCACTTTTTAATATAGGTATAAAATGTTACAAATTTTATTATTTCGACTCAAATAATTTTATTTATTAATTTTGAGCTTTTCTTTATTATTTTATGATTTAATTAATTTCTAAATTATATATTTTTATAATATTTTATTTTTAAGCTTAATTTACTAATTATGTTAATTTTGTTATTAGTGTAATTTTTCCTAATTAACTAATAATTATTATTTTCTAATTATTTTGTAATTTTCGATTCAATTATATATTTTAGGTAAATTGCTGACATGGCACTTTCCTATTTATCCACATAGCAATTTGTCAATTTTTTCCTTATTTTTATATTTTCCTAATTTTGTATTATTATTATTTATATGTATATGTTATTATAATTTATTAATTAATAAGTATATGGGCTTTAATTTTCTTTTAGGATTTTGGCTCATCTTATGTATTATTATGTTATATTAAATAACCATATTATAAGTTTGCATGTACTTATATTTATATATGTGTGTACATATGTATCCTTAATTATGTATATATACTTAGCATATTAGGATAGATACTTATATATATACACGTTTGTATACTCATACTATACTATTATCATATGTATATCTATACATGTATATATATATGTATATACATATATTTATACTTTTAGTATATAAGTATTATATGTATTTAAATACATGTACATATATTTATACTTAGTTTTATACGTACTTTTATACATATATATACGTATATTTATATTTTCTTAATATTTTTCCAAGAGATTTTTGATATATTACATATATAAATACTGTATACACTTTCGGTTTTGCATATATATATATATTATATGTAAGTTTATGTACATACAATAGTATATATATAGGAGCGTATATGTATGTATATTTATGTATATATACCATATATATGTTTATATATTTGTATATATATATATATATATATATATATAGCTAACTAAATCTATAACATATCCTTACATATAAGTATATATCTATATGTATATTAGTATACATAGACACGTAAATATACTTCACAAAAGAAATATGATTATGTACAAAATCTAATACATATATATATATGGAACTTCTAATACAACACACTAAAATAAATACTAAATACATATCCAAAACATTAAGTGTGAAAATACACAAAAATACACAAAGAAAATACATAAAACATAATTTACATAAAAGAACTAATACTAAATATATATATATAAAGTAGATATATTTACTTGTCTTGATATATATTTTGGTGAAGAATCCTTCTCTTATTCTCCCTTTTTGATGTTGTAGAATAGATAGTTTGATAGTGTATGTAGAAGTTGAATGGTAGGTAGAAAAATGAGGAAGAAAATCTGAAGATGAAGATGGAAAAAGAGCGAGGAAGTGACAATTTAACTGGGTGAAAGAAATTCTACCAATTTCCATAATTTTGTGACAAAATATAGAATTTTGGAGAGAGTTCTAGTGTATCCACATGGCTTATGGCATGGAGGGAGAGGAAAAAGAAAGAAAAAGAGAAGGAAGATAATAGGGCATTAAATTCATTGAAAGGGACTTTTTGACTTTTGGTCAAAATTAAAATATTAATATAATAATTATATTATGTACATGTAATAACTTATAATTTAGGAAGGGAAAAAGAAAATAACAAGGAAAAATAAAGAAGAAAGGAAATAAATAAAAAAATTAAAATTTGAATTTCTCTAAATATTTCTAATCTTATAAATAATATTAATAATAATATATATTATGATTATAAGGAAAGTTATAAGATATAAGATTTAAATTAACTATATGACACATAAACAACAAATAAATAATAATATTAGATTAAAATAATTAAATCCATGTATCACTAATTTATTTATATATATACATATAATTATATAATAATATTATCAAATTTATGAATGAATTTAGTACTCTCATACTTATTAATATTTAGAAGTTATCTTTAGTCATTAGTTAGTGATTTTACGCAATTTAGCATATCGATTGATAAGTATAATCAATTAAGGTTTTATCGTCACCATAGTTAATTTGTATGTCTATAAACTTAAAGTTTTAGTTTTAAGGTTTTTATTATATTTGGGTTCAATTTTTAGTATTTATACATATATAGAGTTTAGACTTTTTCTCTTTAGAATAGTTTAGGATTTATAATTTAATAAAGGCTTTTATTTTAGTTTATCTAGCTTTATTAACTTATAGAGTTATCTAAGACATTTAGGTTCGGTTTAAGGTTTAGACTAAAAATTTTGGGGTTTACAAAACGGCCTTCATTTGAACTCGCTAGATAGCAAAACTAATTTTGCCATCAAACTTCTTAATGTGAAACTTTGTAACAGTAGACATCTTGAATTCTCAATTGAATAGATACTATGATTACTTGTTAAGGTATATACGCTATGCGAAAGTACAAGATCAAATCAATGAAGAACAAAGAGAAATAAATAATATAAAAATAATGCAATTTCACTATAAAATGAGAGTACAAAAACCTCGACTAATGATGAGGATTGAAATACTAATTTTCTCTTACAAATAACTTTCTCAAGAATGGAATGAACAAGTGATGAGTTCATGAAAGATTTAAGACAATCACCCTTCTTTTATAGGTGACAAAGACAATTTCTAGCTACTAAATAAAGTAGTAGTTTATATATAAGGAAAAACCATTGACCATTAATTTCAATCGCTGAGATTTTAAAAATGAGAGTCATTCAATTCAATGGTTTAAAAACAAAATGAACGAGAGCCATCCATTTTCAACATATTAATATATAGTGTAAATGTTGTAAAAAGATAATATTGGAGAGAGAGAGAGAGAGAGAGAGAGAGAAATAAAACTATATATTAAAAGTATGAAGATGACTAGAAGGTTATTGATTTAATACATATAGATAGATAAAGTTCTTTAACCTTTTTTTCCTCCTAAAAGGAAGGACTATGGTAAAATTAACAAATAGTGTAGGTTATTTGATAGTTTTTATTAATAAAAAAGAAGAAGAAAAAGAAAAAAAGAGTAGAAGACTATTGCTAGATTAACACATAGTGAGATAATTTAATAGTTTCCATTCTTTAACTCATGTCATTTCTATTGTTTAACGTTGACAGTAGAACATTTGTCTATTTTTCTTTCGTATTTTCAGTATATAATTTAGTTATATACTTAAATATTCTAATATATAACGTTTTATAATACTTATTATATATCAAACATATATTATATAACATTAATCAACACATAATAGTATAACATTATTTGTACACATTATGGATAGTGTATACAATATGGTGTATCTCATATACCAATAATATATATATATATGAACATGTATATAGATTACATAATATATAGCAAAGTTAATGCAATTTTATAACATTATTAATATAATGTTAATTACATTATACATAATGCAAATAAATATCATGGTTGATATCTTATATGGCCATTATGTATATAGATATTATAAACTTATATCATACGCATAACATAAGACATTTATATGTAATATAACAAACAACATAAAATTATTTTCATGAATCCTTCATTAATTTTTATCATCTTAAGTATGTTCATATGATCTCTGTTGTTTATTATTGAGAAGAAATTTTTTATCACTTTATTAATTAGTATTGTCTAATGATTTTAAGATTAAAAAATAAAATAAAAAACCTATTATACATATATTTGCAAATAACGTACTATATTGTGACAAAATAGCAACATGGTAAGTTGTAATGGTATTATGTATGCTTATATTGCTCATATTACAACTTCAAATAAGGAAGTAAATACAAGATGATCAATTTTGGTTGGTAATTCCATTGTAGAAGCTTTTTTCACCTACAAATGAAACTTATTATTGTTATATCCTCTCTATTTATGTTTTAATCTCATATCAACCCTTACATGTAATTAATTAGCAATCATTCTGTTGACGGACAATTTTAGACAATGGACTCTTAAGGCTTATTCTAACCTTTATGGACTATTGGCCAACCTATCTTGGCTCATGACCAGTCATCTTGGCCCATGACTAGTCCATGGCAATCTAAATCCTAACCTTAGAAAGCCGTCCACATATGACCAACCCTTAACATCTCTAGACTTTATGAAGTTCAAGTTGGTATCTTAGTCCCTGCACTTAGGTTAGACCTGTAGCATCCATGCCATAGGACCTCAGCCCTTAATGGTTCATAAGAAGCTCAAATCTCAAATACCGAGGAACACTATGAAGCTATCACTCCGTGGGAATAATGGAGGTGCCACATTAAATCTGAAAATCTCATACTATATCTATTTAAAAGATACAATTACCTAATTGAGAAGATACAAAACTATCTTGATTCCCTTCTTGAAACCTATTTATAAGGGTCAAACCTTACAGGTAAGACACTTTATATACATACGCTCAAGCCTTCTTACTCTCTCTTTCATTCAATCCTATAGTTATTGATTTAAGCATTGGAGTGATCATGCCAAATAACCCCCTTGCAGCCACTAATTGTAATATGTCTTATAGATTCAAGCCTAAGAAAAACTATCTCTACCAACGAAATTCAAGTGACAACACTTGGTGTTGTTTATGGGAAAACATTCCATTTGAAATTGATAGTTTTTTGCATCTTGAATCAAGATTTTAAGAGTAAAGATGGCAAGAACCACAAGATCTAAGCAATAAGAACTAGTTGATTTGGTAGCCACCAAAGCAGCTTAGGCCTTTGGGAGCCAAGTCATTGATACCCACAAGGAAGTAGATGCCAAAGATAGGAAAGTTTGAGGCAATAATAAAGAATATCATCATGGCAAAAGGCAGAGGCGATCAAGGCAACCTCATGTAAAATTCCCAACTCGCCCAAATGGCGAAGCTAACAAACAAGTTGATAGCTCAAAACAATGAACTTCATGCCTTGAACGATCAAGTGGTTGAACAAAACGAGCTAATAGGGAGCAAAATGAGGCATTTAGGGTACAATTGCTTGGAAGATGAAGATTTCAACAATAGAGGTCTCATGCTTCTTGAGAAGATAGTAAGGTCTCCAAGAGTTCTCACTCCTGGGCTCTATATTTGATTACTAAGCTCCTTGTCAGTAAAAAAACTATTCTAACTAAGAGAAGAGCCTAATGCATGTTGCGAGTAGACATGAACACTCCATTGACAGTTGTGATAAGGCTCAAAGGTCAAAGAGCCCTATTCCTAAACAAACCAAGGAGATGGGAAAAACTCCTTGTATAGATCAACTGGTTGAAGGTTTCAATTACAACCCGCTAGCAGATTTGATTGCTAAAAGGATGTCTAGTGCCTACAAGAGTGGAAAGACAAAGGCATGTAGTTTCAAGCACCAGCAATAGAACTCCGTTCTATTAGAAGATCTAGGAGAAATTGCTCTTGTCTAGAAAGAAGCTCCTATTGTTCGAGTTGTATGATAGGACCACCAACCTGAAAGACCACTTGATGCATTTTCAAACTCTAATGGACTTGCATAGCCTCATGATGGGGTAAAATACAAGGCCACCCTGGGTACTCTCCTATAGGCCGCACACACATGGTTTAATTACCTATCAAAGAATTCAATCTCTAGCTTTGATGAGCTTGTTAAGAAGTTTGTCCTCTACCTCCAAGTTAGTAATCCTCCACTTCCAAGTGAGTAAAGACATGTCAAAGGATAACATTTCTCTTTACCTTATCTGACAACGGAAGGGAGAGTCCTTTCATCATTCACAGACCGGTTTAACAAGGCGGTAATAGAAATATTGTAGCCAAATGAAGGAGTTACTGTCCATGTAACCATCTTGGGAGTCAATCCCAATGGTGATTTGTTTAAGTCCATAACGAAGAGCAAACCAACTGTCCTGCTCGTGTTTTGGAGGAAGGCCTAGAGGTATATTAATAAAAAATATAACATCCATGCTCCTCGTGAAGCCAGCCTAGGAAGGTCGGATAAGGGAAGAGAAAAGGAAAGGGGCTCGGTAAAAGATCGCCCAGATTCTAGAGTGGATGATTGAGGCACGAAACCTTTAGCTCATTGGGTAAGCTGTCACTCTTCGGTATCCTGTCTCTATGTTGCGACACGTAGATGTTGCCCACCTCTCTCTAAATCCCATTCAATATGAACACACCAAAGAGACGTGGACATATACTATGATTTCATGGATGAGGATTTAAGCAACGGTATTTTTCTTGTTTCGTAAGAAATTTCGTAAGTTAACCTTAAAATGTGAAATCTGGAACACTTCCATCTCCTTGGATGTGATATGTGATCCAACAAGGTAAGGTTCATCATAGCAATCTTAACTATGGACCAATAACATGCAGGTACCAATTCCATCAATTCAATTACACATCAATTTCACCAATAATTCCAAAATATGAATCCAACTTATCATACTAAGCCATTAAATGCTCTCTCTCTCTCTCTCTCTCTCATCCAACTTGTAGTATTCTATATAAACGTTGCTGCCGCGTTCTTAACTTCTCATAGTATATCTTTACATACCTTTCACCTGCAGATACTAGCCTACTGCTGTGAAAGACACAAGAAGAAGTCGACGTCTCCGTGCGTTGGGACGCAAGTAATTTTTTTTTTTCCCCCCTTATTTAAGTTTTCCTTTAGTTTTGGAAAATAATAATCACTCTCTCTCTCTCCCTCTCTCTCTCTCTCTATTTGGCTTGTGTTCCAGAGATTTGTAGAGCACACTGCCATAGAATATTGGAGAACTGCGATGGTGGAGACTGTCCGTCCGGCATAGACAATGAATCAGGTTATTATTAGACCAATAAAGCACACCGTTCGTTACGTATTTACTTTCTATATTGTTAAGTCAATACTTAGTATTTCAATTCATATTATGATATGTTATATTGAGCCACATGTTTTAAAAAGGATTTAGTAGATAATATACTTGAAAGTATATATGATATATAATAACCGATCAGATTTAAACATATAGATAGATAATAGATAGTTACGTAAAAATCCACTATCTATATTGTTACATAATTAAATATAATTAGCAATTACATATGATGTATAATACTACCTATTAAATCTTTTTTCCATGCCTTAGGGGTGCATATTTATCTTGTATTTTCTAATCGGAACTCAAGAGGTATAGACAAATGCTTCATTGCATCTATCTTTTACCCTTCTTGTTTTATCCTTCCCGGGATTCGAATGGAAAGCGCACCTCTCGCACCTTGACGACCTTTGTCATTTAGGCCTAGGCCAAGAGTAGTTCGTTGTTAGTATAAAACTTGTTTCCATATGGTCTTTTAGTTTTCTTTCTCCCATTTTATTTCTGTAATAGTTTTGTTGTTTCTGCTATATAAATAACAATGAGGATTCTATCAATTAATCCTTTGATGCATTCCTTAAAATTAAGGTTATCTCTTAACATCTATTTTTTAATACATCTTCTATTAATTTATTAACACATACCAAAAAAAAAAAAAAAAAAAACTGATGAGAATATTCTGAGAGCCACTGTGGTAGATCTCCTCTTACGTTGATTAGATTTAATGACAAATACAATAAACAGGAGAAAAAGAACAACATGAATGGTATAGATTAACAACCGTAACCGTTATTTATAAACTATCATCAAGGTACCGTCCTTATTGCTCTTTTTTTTTTTTTTTTTTGCTAAAATGAGCTTTTAGCATTTATCACTGGAGAAGTCTTTGTTGAATTAAAACCATGTATAGTACGAATGGTCCTACGTCAACCACAAGATATATGTATAGCCATATGCTTGTGTATTTTATTTAGCATGCAACATGCCTCCTGTGAGGATACAATAATGATGCCAGGACAGCAGATGGGTCAACAAATACCCTCCCTGCAGGGAAAAAAAAAGATTCATCACGTCTTATATATCGTATGTATATATATATATATATACATATATATATATAATATAAATATTAATAAAATTTTCACGTTCAAAATAGTGAAATTGATAGTTTTTAGAATTAGAAAAATATATTCCAACCCCACTTCACATTGAAAAGGAAAAAGAAAAAAAAGAAGGAAACTACTGGTTAGTCTCTACTTCTACATATCAGCGAGTATAAAGTACCTAAAGTATAATATTCTACTCGTATCTTACCTTGTAGGTATATGTCTCAAGCTTTTGTACTTGAAACTTATGATGTGGTACTTTGAAACCATCATGTGTCTTGTACCCTGCAAATTCTACGGTGTACAAAATATCTTATGGGACACCTTTTTTTTTTCTCCTTTTATCTTCTTTCAAAACTTTATAATGAATACATAATCAATTCAAAGTTATCACTACACTATCACTAAATTCGCCAATAATAATTTTTATAGGTTGCAATGCATTTTAAATTCAAACACTATAAAAATTTGACAGGTAAAACAAAGAATACATTTACAATTGAAAATGTTTAAACTCTTAATTAAGTCACACTTCAATTTCTTTTATATTTCTTTTCAAATAATCAAAATAAAGTTTATATCAAACCATTAAGATTGTTATACACAATACAAAAACCATATTCAAGTGATTCTAATATAATATATTGGATAATAAATTAAAAATTGTAATATTTTTAAGACCTTACTAAACTAGAGTTGATAAAAGAAAAAGTGGGGGAAAAAAAAAAGATAGTTTTGTCTATAAGATTATGCCGGTAGAGTGATGTAAACTTAGGCTTTGCGCTTGAGTAAGAAGCTTGCAAAGCAAGACTCCGTGAAGGGGGCCGAAGTGTTGTTCAGTGTGGTTATTCTGTTGCTTAAGTTGGTACTTTATGTACGGATGTTGACAAGTATTTATAAGGGAAGGTGACTGAAAGTTAAAGGACCTAGATCAGCACTTTGGCATGTTCAAACATCATAAATAGTGAGAGTATGCAATCAAATGTGTTCTAAATTTATTAGGTGTTGGTCATTACTACTTCTTCAAGCTTTATCCTGTTAGTTGCAAGCCATTATGTGCTTATGGTAACCAAGTAGGCCATCTAGTAAGCTTGTGCTAAGGTCAACTAGGAGGACAATGGGACAATTATTGCTAAGTTGAGCTAGATCATGAGCCCAAACAAGTCATCCGGGATTGAAGGGTTCAGGTATATAATGTCTTATCAATGGATAGTAAAACTATAAAAGAAGAAAGAGGTTTTTACCTAAAATAGAAGAAAAAGAGGAAACGAGGGATTAGATAGTAGCTAAACATAAGCGGTATAAGTCATAAGATTATTATGAAATGAGCTTTTGTTCTTATTTTTTTTAAGACAAAAAAAAGGTAATAGGATTAATTTTTTGTTTATTAATATTATTTAATTATTATTATAAAGTAATTATAAGATACTATAGAACTTGCAACCAATATACTTTAGAGTTCAAGTTTCAAGATAAGATAGTATCTCTAACTTTATACTTGTACCACACTCTATGGAAGTAAATTATAAAAGATTATTAATTTGAAACCTACTCTATAATTTTTATTATCAACCCAAAACCTAGTCGATGGAATAAAATCTGAATAGATATCTTGTATTATAAGTTACCCGCTCACCCCAATTCATGTCCCCCACGATTATCATCAAGGACTACTTATATTTTATGGATAATATCTCCGTACTCAAAGATGAAATGCACGTGGAACAGAAAATAATAGCGAATACTTAACGCACACCTATGTTTTGAGCCGCTATAAGTTTACGTTCCCGTATTTTCATTTTCCTAAGGTTTTTCTTCTGTGGTTTCTTCTTATTTATTTATTTTATTATTATTATTTTGAGAACATCAGTGACATACTAAAAATAGACGTATGAAAAGCCATGGGGTTAAAAAGAGAGATTTTTGTTCTTTTCCTTTCTTATTCATATACCTCCCACATGCCTATTTTTATTATGTAATTAAATATAGAAATGCTAAGTATAAGAAAATAAAAATGAACATTCAAAATAAAAATTCATGAAACACCACTATAATTAACAGTAAAGGAGAAAACAATATCAAGTCAAATTTATCTTTCTATGTACTGCCATTATCCGTGTATTATATAACAAAACTACATTTTAATCTAATAATTTTCACTTTATAAATTTATATTTTGCCTTCATACACCAGCTATATGGGTATCCTTGTGTTCTCAATTCTTATCCATTTAGAAAACATTAGTTAAAGGTTAAAAACACGTATATAGAAAGCGTGTGAAATAGAAAAAAGACATGAAAACTTTTTCATATTTCATTTCTGTAACCCTAATGTTTTAGGATCCATATATCTCCTGTGTGCTTATTTTGACGTCTAATTAAACAAAAATATGTAAAATATAAAAAACCAAAACCTCAGTATGCAAAACGAAGAATAAACGAACAAAAAAACTCATTATTATATCATAGAATAAGTTAACGAGTGCTTAGAAGCACTTCTAAAAGGAAAGAAAACCTTTTCTTTCTTCTTTGAAAAAAATACACTTTCAAATCTCAACATCTACTTACTTTTCTATTTGAGCTCTTTCCTTTTTTATTTTTTTTTTTTCATTTTATTTGAGTCCTCAATACTTTCAAAACTTCTAAAAAAAAAAAAAAGGATTTTCATTAAATATATTAAAATTTCCATCCATCCATGATACATATCAGCTTGAAATCAATCCACAATAATTATTTATTACAATGATAACATAAAGTATATTTGATTGCATAATTTATTAAAGATTAATATCAAATAAATTTAGTTATGTAATGTAATAAAAATACAAAAATAGTTAAAAGTAAGAAAAAGTAGTTTGAATAAAATTGTACACATCCCTTCCATCCTAACTTATACCTTAAGCTTATTAGAAGCTATAAATGTATATGATGGATGGAAAATATGATGGATTAAATAGAAATCCTATTTTTATGAGATTTTTAGATGAAGAGCTTAAATAAAAGGGAGAGAAGGGCAAAACAAAAAGCTACTGACTCAAATAGAAAAATAGGTAAATATTAAAAAACAAAAGTATGCATATTCCTTTCTTTTCATCCTATGTGCGTGCTATTTCCATGATAAATTTAACAAATCTTTGTAAATATTATCCTTAAAGCATTTATAAGCTTTCATGAACTTTAATATCTTTTTCACGTTTGCGTAAGTGATTCACAATATAAATTGAGAAAAAATTCAATAGTACTAATATATTACATAAATCGATAAATAGTATGCAAGTAATAATAAAATTTTAACATGTATTAGTTAAGGGATATACTTTTCAAAAAAGTCTTGATTATATTTTCACATGTCAAAATTTTATTCATACTTACTAACCACTCATTAATCCACGTAACATATTAATACCATTGAAACTAATCTCGTATAAATTATTCAAATGGTACAACGGTGCTTATGTTGTTATATTTCATAAAGAATAATACAAAGTGCAAGTTATTCTTACCTCATTAATAGATCATATAGAATGCTCTACGTATTGGATAATCAGTCATAATAAATCCTATCAAGTCCAAACAAGCATTATTTTTTACGACCTCCAAGCTTTAGGTTACCCCTTCAACCATCCCCATGCAAAATCCTAAAGCCATTGGTGGGGTAAGGCTACAAAACTTTACATGTGTCAAATCTCTATCTCTTAAACCTCAACATTCAGCAAAACTTCTATAAGTTAGAGGAACTGAGATGAGGCTAGCAATTCATATTATCATGTCATGTCTTGTTTTCGTGCATAAACAGGTTCGTGTCTGGAAAACCTAATTTCGAGACACGATTCCTTTATTGATCTTGTATAAAAACCTTAACACATAGCTTATCGTATCTCGTGTCCAAGTTGGACCGTTTATATTAGGGCTAACAATTTATGTTATTATGTCGTATCTTGTTTATTTTAAATTTAATATTGTTTATCGATTAAAAAGTTATAATTAAATCTATAATATATTTATAAATACAAAGGGAAAAGAATGATAATAATATTTAAATTTTATATAAAAAAAGGATATAGTATCTTCATATTTAATATAAAATTACAATCTAAATAAAAGTTTTAGTAAAATAAAATCTTACCAAATATAGAAAATCCAAAAATTTAAGTTATATAATATCACAAAATTAAGTGAAACCATGAATTAAATGAATATTAATATTAATACTAATAATGATTTCCAAATTTATCACATTATTTGTCATATTTTCAAGGAAGACAATTAAAAAATCTATACGTGAATTAGTAATTTTTTGCCCTTTTAAACTACAAGGCACTAAAAAGAGTATATAATATTACTAAATTGAAGTTACATAATGTCATTAAATTAAATAGAACCATAATTTATAGTGTTGATACCCAATTCTCATCTGATCTAAGGCCCAATAGATAAAGTCCATCACAAGGAGCACCACATGGCACTCGAGCAAACAATGAGCTCGCATGTCACACACAACCCTCTCGTAAGGCCACGAGCTCGTACTAACAAAGAAGCGAACCAATGGCAAGCTTGTCCCCTATATCACAACTTCCCTAGTGAGCCAAATAACAACTATCCGAGTAGGTTAGCCCCGACCATCAAGCTGACACTCATCAATCGTTTCGCATAAGCTTGGGCTCAAGTCGCCCCCTTCAAGCATCAGCTAATGATGTATCTAAGAGTTTAGTAATCACTAGGGCATACCGTAGGAAGTAGAAGTTAAGTGGGTCCTTCAAGATATCGAAGAAGATGGAATGGAAAAGTTAACAAACATAATAGCTTTCATGAAATTACTTAGAGGATATAGCACACCAATGAACATAATACGACTTAGTATTTCGCCCAATATGACTCACAAGCTAATCCTAAGAATCACTCCCCACTAATCTCGAGCTACTTAGTAAGATTAAATAAGAGTATAGGAAAAATATAATCAAAGAGAGGTGTCTCATGAAAGCAAGAATATTCATTAACTAATAATGTATAAGATACCTTGCGACTACAGTAAAAGGACTATTTATAGTAAGTCCTTTAGAGCAACAAACAATAAAAGAAAATTACATAAAAGATGATGTAAGAAAAAAGATTCCCAGTATGCTCAAAAATGGGTAAATATGACAAAGGACAAAAGGAATATAGTATAATTGTCAGAAAAGCAAGAGACAGCTAGTAACCTATCACCGAGTATGTAGTCAAGGATCTTGGAGTATTATATATGGGCTAAAATGATATTGGGGCTGCTAGGATTGGTCTATGCTCAAAGCTGTTGAGGTGGTTAAATGTTGCTACAGTTTTGTACATTAGGTGAGTAAAGCATGGCACATAATGACCTCAACCTTGACATTCGGTAAGTAGGCCTCGACACTTGACACCTCTATAGGTTGGAAGAGAAAGGCTCATGCATAGTAGTGTCGGTGTTAGTACTTGGCACGTCGGTCTCAACACTTAGTAAGTCAGCAACTAGGCAAGGATCCAAGCAGAGCAGAGTATGTCTGAGCTGGGACTTCAAAGAGTTCACCCACAATTCTTTTGCGTACAAGAGCTCATCCTTAGTAAGTTAACAAGAGAGAATCCATTTGTTGTAAGATTGGAGGCCTTAGAGGTAGATGTAAGTGATGGGTCTGTAAGTCAGCGATCTATTAACTGGTTACTAAAGATTTGCCTTCAAATCTCGATCTTCTTCTCCTTTTTCTGGCACATAGGGCGTTAGGTCAGAAACATTAAAAGTGGGATATACCTTAAATCCATTGGATAGTTCTAGCTCATAGGCATTGTCATTGATGTGGCAAAAGATCTTGAAGGGGTCATCTAACTTGGGAGATAACTTGTTTATCCTCTTCCTTGGGAATCACTCCTTACTGAGGTAAATCTAAACAAGGTCTCTTGGGTTGTAAATGACTTGATTCCTTCCTCAGTTTCCCTATTCTTTCTATCGAGCTACAATTTGGGCTAATTGCTTAGCAACCTTTTGATGTAATTTTTGAAACTCCATGACATACTGCAAGCTTGATTAACTTTCTCCTTATGAGGTCAGTCTGGTAACCATGTCCAAGGGTAAGTTTGAGTTAAGTCCATAGATGACCTTAAAGGCGTCCTTCCTGTCGAGCTATGAGTAAAGTGATTATAACTGAACTCAATGATAGGTAGTCAAAGATCACAATCATATAGATTCTTCCTAATAGTAACTCGAAGGAGGTTGCCTATTGTTCTATTTACAACTTTGGCCTGGCTGTCTATCTATGGATGACAAGAAGTATTAAACATAGGCTTGATGCTGAGCTTCTTCCTTAGGGTTCACCAGAAGAAGGTCATGAACTTTGAATCACGATCGGACACAATATTCCTTGAAACTTCATACAACCACATAATCTCCTACAAAAAGAG
Organism: Lumnitzera littorea; assembly: GCA_024138015.1. Classification (NCBI taxonomy): domain Eukaryota; kingdom Viridiplantae; phylum Streptophyta; class Magnoliopsida; order Myrtales; family Combretaceae; genus Lumnitzera; species Lumnitzera littorea. The sequence goes on from JAMXBB010000011.1 coordinate 92,851,351, forward strand.
GTTAGCAACAAATATAGCATCATTAGTTTTATGGCAAGTGATAAAGTAGCCCATTTTGTTGAAACAATCGACCACCATCATAATATAATCATGTCTCCGTGGTGTTTTGGTTAGGCTAAGCATGAAATACATGCTTAGATTGGCCCATAGCCACTCAAGTATAGGTAAAGATATGTATTCTCCCTACAGCTTCTTTCTTCCCTTGGCATGCTTGCATACCTTGCACTGCTTAAGAATTTTACGTACATCTTTCCCAGGCCAATAGAAGTGTTATTTCAACAACTCAATAGTTTTCTTCTTGCCAAAGTGACTAACTAAGCCTCGAACATAGGCTTCTCAGACAAGTAATTCCTTAGCAAACCCACTCAGCACACAAACTTGCCTTCCTTCCATCAAAAATTGTTAGCTCAAACAAACTACTCCTTCAATGTTACATTTGGCTACTAAGGCTCCAAAGTACATATCATGCTCATATTAATTAGGGAAGGTGCTAAACCCAAGTATTATGGCCTACAATATTGTGATAAGAACATGCTGACAAGCAAGGGCATCGGCCACAATGTTAACACTTTTGTTTTTGTACTTAATGACATAGCAAAAGGTTTCCAATAACTTAACCTACTTAGCATGACATCGAGAAAGTTTCCATTGTCCTCTAAGATACTTGAGAGATTCATGGTTTGTGTAAATAATGAACTCTCTTGGTAATAGGTAGTGTTGCTAGTCTTAGAGTATACAAACAAGGGCGTAGAACTTCTTGTCATATGTCAAGTAATTCAACGTGGCACCTCTGAGCTTCTCATAGAAATATGCAATAGATTGGTGCTCTTGCATAAGAACAGCTTCAATGTCGACTCTAGATGTATCACATTCTAGTTTAAAAACTTCCTTGAAGTCAAGCAAGACAAGTATAAGGGCAAAAGTCAACTTGGACTTAATCTCATCAAAACTACTCTGAGCTCTTTTAGACCATTTAAATTTAGAGTTCTTCTTAATCAACTCAATCAATGGAGCAGCTATAGAACTAAAGTTCCAAATGAATCTTTAATAAAATGAAGCTAAACCATGGAAACTCCTAACTTCTATAACATTGGTCAGTGTCAACCATTCGAGAATAGCTCGAACTTTCTCATCATCAACTCTAATTCCTCCCTTAGAAACAACATAACTGAGGAATACAACCTTGTTGTGGTAGAATACACACTTCTTCAAATTGCCGAATAACTACTTGGCACGAAGAATATCAAATACTAATCTTGAGTGTGTAATAAGAGAAATGAGGTCGACACTATACACCAAAATATCATTGAAGTAAACTACAACACATTTATCAATCAAAGTTCTCACTAGGGTCAGTATAAGCCCCTTCCAATCTTTTTAGAACATATAGGTGTCCCTATATCCGTCATGGAGTACCTTAAGATTAAAGAGCCATGGTTAGCCTAACAGTATATGTGAAGCATACATGAGTCAAACATCACACAATACCTCATCCTTGTATTTGTCAACAACAATGATCAACAATTTAATTTGTTAGGCAACTAGCAGACCTCCCTTCTCATTTAGCTAGTGAATCTTGTAAGGCTTAGGGTGAGAGGAGTTAAACAACTTTAGGGCTTGCACCACTCCTTAAGTTATTACATTAGTACAACCCCCTTCGTCGATGATCAAAGCACATAGTTTGTCATTCATTCAGTAGTTTATATGGAAGAGATTCTCTTTCTGCTCATTCTCATCAGAGATAAAGGTATTGAAAGATATTCATATGACAATACAATAGTCTCCCATTTCAGGTCAGGTCACGACATCTGAATCTTCTTAAAACTCTTCTAACAGGCGATTAACATCCACCTCTCCTTCACTTACACTCTCTATTTCGAATTAAGGCTTATCTCCCTCAATGGTCATGATGTTATGTGTCCAAAACCAAGACACTTAAAATACCTTATCTCTTAGGGTCTTCCTTCTTGAGCTTTGACCTTGATCTTTCTTTACATTAGGCTCCTCAACCTTAGTCTTGCCTCAACCATCATTAGGTCTACTCGGCATCAAACCTTAGTGGTCCACCTCACAGCTATACTAAGTTCGATAATATCCTAGTTGGCTCGACATACCAATTCTGCTCGACAAGCCAAGTCGACTACTTTGTACTTAGCTGAGTTGATTTCGCCTCTACCTTTCTACTCTTTGGGCTACTTGGATGGCTTCATCCAAACTTCCTAGCCTTTACACCTCCTTACATTACTAATTTCGGCCCTAAGCCCAGAAATAAACTTTGCTATGTTCCACACTTCCGACTCATTGACATCACAACGGATCATCAACAGTTGGAATTCTCGAACATACTCATCAACTAATTAGGTGCCTTGTCAGAGTTCTTGGAGGCGTTAGAACATGTCTTGCTCATAGTGTTTTGGGACAAACCTACTCCTTAGAACTCTCTTCATCTCATTCCATGTTCAGATTTTACATCGAGCTCTCTAGCGGATATTTTGCAATTCCTTCCACCACATTACTGCATACTTAGAAAATTCTAAAGTAGCCACTCGAATATGAATAGACTCCTCATAATCGTAGAAGTCAAATATCTTTTCAACGTTTTCTTTCTAGTCCAGATAATCGTCAACAATACCAAACCCATTAAAACTTGGAATCTATACTTTGAGATGCTCGACTCCTCTAGGGGCTTAAAGCACACGTTTTTCAAATTCGTCATACTATTCCTCCTCATACTCCTTAACTTCATCCAACTTAAGTCTTCTCCTCGTAACCCTTTCAACATGTCGGAGTAGAGTTAGGTTTATATTAATAGCTTCTGGTGCTCGATGCTCACCTACTTATCTTCTCAACCTTGTTCAATAACAACTCCCTCTTATGGCCTAGTCTCTATTACCCTCTGTATAGAGATAGCCACGTTGGCCACAATAGTGGCAAGGTCTTGCAGCTACTCATTAGTAATTCGCGAGGTCTGTTAAGTGACTCAACCGCAACCATGAACGTTACTCTCTGCATCATTTATCTCTCCTTAAACACTAGGATTCAACAATATTAATACAAAACTTTCAAGAATTCTACTACTCAGCAGAATATTACACATAGCTTTAGTAATACAATTTCATACAGTGACTAGAGAATTTACTCTATTTTCTACTAGAGAAACAAAGTATAACAAAATATTCACAATCCAATAAGAAATACTTTAATACTGAGCTCTCGATCGTAACTTTAAGCTCTGATACCAGGATTATATGATATGCCTTGAAACTCAGCAATTGCTACGACTTACCATAAGGAGTAGTAGCCAAGCGAATCCTTCGAGATATCGAAGATGGAATGGAAAAGTCAACAAATATAGTAGCTTTCATGAAGTTGCTCGGAGGATATGACGCATGATAAACATAATACAACTTAATACTTCACTTGATATAACGTACAAGCTAATATTAAGGACCACTTGCCCTTAATCTCGAGTTACTCGACAAGACTAGATAAAAGTGTAAGAAAGATGTGCTCGAAGAGAGGTATCTCACGAAAGTAAGAATATTCATTAACTAATAAGGAGTAAAATACCTTACAGTTACAATTTAAAAAAAAAAGGTATTTATAGTGAGTCCTTTAGGGTAACAAAGAATAAAGGAAAATTAGATAAAAAACGATGTAAGAAAAAGATTCCTAGAATGCTCAAAAAAGGGTAAATATGACAAAGGACAAAAAGAATATAGTACAATTTTCAAAAAAGTAAGAGACAGCTGATGGGCCGTCACTGCGTATACAGTCAGGGATCTTGGGGAGTTCTATCTAGGCTAAAATGATGCTAGGGCTGCTAAGATTGATCTGTACTTGAAGCCGCCGAGGTGGTTGAATGTTACTACAGTTCTTTAAACCAAGTAAGTAGAGATTGGCGCATAATGACCTTAACCTCGGCACTCTACAAGTCAACCTTAGTGCTTGGCATATCTATAAGCCAGAAGAGAAGGGCTCAGTACGTAGCAACCTCAGCCTTGGCACTCAATAAGTTAGTTTTGGCGCTTAGCAAGTCGACGACTAGGTAAGGATCCAAGCAGAGCAGAGTATGTCTAAGCTGGGACCTCAAAGAGTTCACCCATAATTCTTCTACGTACAAGAGCTCGTCCTAGATAAGTTGACGAAAGAGAATCCTTATAGTGAGAGATTAGAGGAGGTGAGCATAAGTAATGGGTCCGAAGGCTAGCAATCCATTAGTTAACCCCTTCCTCAGTATCTTAGCCCGGTTTTTGTCTTTAGTGCCTACAACCTACTACAACTAATTAATGAGCATCTAACATCCATAATACAACCGACACATCCAACACCTCTACCCCTACTAGATCACTAAACTGCCGATTTAGTAGCTTAGTTAGCCACAACACGCTACCCATAATGAAGCTTAGCCTCTATCGTGAAGCGCACTGTTTGCCAGCAACTAGTACGAGCAAATCCTTGATCACCACGTATCTAAATAACCCACATAAAAAGCACCGAACACTAGCTTTCCTTAGTCCACTAGGTACTTAGTGCTCACTAAGCGAGCAAAAGTTCTTTCCTCTTTTCCCCTATAGAGCAAAAGTTCAACACATGTCACCTACACACTAGGCAAGCACGGTCCACCAGGCACTTAGTACTCACCTGCCCCTTTCCTTAGTTCTTACTAACTTAAGCATCGGAAGGCCCCTGTAACCTCACGTATAGGGGGCTTTTTTGTAGATGTTGAGGAGTAGGAGGTGAAGCCCCAACCCATTCAAATTGGATTCTGCCTAAGTTCGCATACACTAATTAGTCTAATCATAATCAATATATGGATATTAGTATTAGTATTACTATTATCATTAGTTTAGAAATTTATCACATTACCTGTCGATTTTTCAAAAAAGATAGTTAAAAAATCTATCCATTATTTCATTTTTTCTTCTATTTAAACTATAATGCAATAAGAAGAGTATATAACTAAAAGTATATTATATCTTTAATTGAGATCTCTAACTTAGAAAGAAATCATTTGTACAACAAAATACAAATATAGAAGAATATATAGTATATCTCGTATCATGTGTTCCCATCTAAAAGTTTGATCCAAATAGAACACAAATTTAATCATATTTATATAGGTCTAACTTATTTATATCTCGAATTAAATTTTTTTTATACATTAATCTATTTAAAGCATGTCATGTCATATCCAAAGAAATCGTATCTTGATCCTATATTGCCAACTCTACAGTGAGGGCACCAATTGCGCTCAATACTTAACCCTATCTATATTTGGGAGCATGAAAAATTTGTTTTGCTATGAACTTACTATTTTGACGCTTTTATCGTATTAATCTTGCCTTCTACACACGAATTCCAAGAAACTCGGAGGTTATATATAAACTCTCATAAAATCCTCACTGGACACTTTAAATCACACTTTTCATTTTCAAGGTTCAGGCCAAAAAACCCTAAAACCCGCTAAACATGAGAATTTTGAGTTTGTTGTGCTGGGTTTTCTAATTGTCGAGCAGGGTTTAAAAGATTTTCTTAAAATTACACGTGGTAAATAAAATTTTAATAGAGTATTTAACTGAAAAAAAAAAAAAAAAAAAGAATACGGGTCATGAGCTAACTTTGAAAGGAACAAAACATATATATATTTGTTGATTGTAAAAGCATTAAGACAATTTATTTTTCAATTTTCCGATGGATGAAGCAAAATCAAGTCCTTTTCTTTTGTCCCTTTGTGAGAAAAGCACCTGACATGGACGATGTTGCTTTGTTTAGGCCTTTGTTGGTTATATGTTCATCATTTTTATTGAATGAGCAAGATTAAGAAACTATGACAAGTCCTTGGAATCCAACAAATAAGGAAATTCAAAATCGATTATATGCCTAAAAACTTAAAAAAAAAAAAAAAGATTAGAGCCATCCAATCCGACTTTAACTTTAGGTGCAATGTTGACCATATAAACCCACATATATTTTGATCAAAAAATTGAAAATACACCTTGCTATTGGAGGGGAAGAAGAACAAGAAGAAGAATGAAAATATGGTAGTAAGTGGTAAAATTTGAGAATTGCATCCATATGTTTACAATAGATGATAAAATATATGCATAATTTATTAAAAAAATAAATAATATTTCTATATATAATTTAGAAAGTTAAAAAGAGGGTTTCAAAGGTGCATTTCTTTCTTTCTTTATTTTTTTCTTTATATCTGTTTGTATTAATATTATATATTTTATACATGTTCTTTTACATATTTATAGTATAAATGCTTGATTTTAAAGCCACTAAAAAAATTTTTTAAAAAATAAAGAACCTACATATACGTATATGTGTGTGTGCGCATATGTATACATGGCAAATGCAGTTTGCTGGGTATTAATTAAAAGTTGAGAGCACATACCTACTGCTAGGATAGTGTCTCTTGTTGGCAGTGCCCAAGACAACGATGTAAGGGGGAACATGAATAGGCGATAGAACAGTTGTTTGGCGATGCACTCAATAATACATGGTCATATACAAATAATGCGCAATGATTTTGCAAAGCATAAATTGATGTCCGTAGCAGTATCTGAAGGGACGTAGACCATCTTATGTCCACTACACGTTTTATGTCTAGTCCTTTGTTTACAGGACGCCACCTTTATCTAATCAATTAATTGATTAGTTCTCGTGTTTGGACGGTCCAACATAGGGTTCCGTATGATTCTTTTTTAGTCTGGTCACTTCACTATAATAAGTTTTTCTTCCTCCTTCTATTTCTTATAGAAAAGTCAATGAACATTTAGTTGTGTTTTGACCTGTAATGGCAACTTCAAAACAAACCCTATTACAAAAATAGTAAATAATTATTTATTAATTAGACTCGTAAATAGCTATGTAATACTAGAATTGATTTTTTTACTTAAAATACCTTCAATAAGATCAATCAATGACAATATCAATTCATAACTTATTATAGTTCTACTCTATTTTTCAATAAAAACTATTACATTATAACCTAATTTTATTCAACCAAATGAATGAGTAGTCCATAAATGATGACAAACTGTCTATATATGATTGAACTTTTTATCAATAACAATATTTATATTTAAAATTTAAAGTTTCTAAATAGTATACTCAATCGAATTCTTACTTCTCAATTTTTTTTTTTTTCAAGTGATAACACTTCTCAAACTTATTACCTTTATTAGTTTCATAAACATATTATGATAAATATCTATTAGTTGAAGGAACAAAGGTGTAGACAATAAGAAGTAAGATAATAAATTTGACTGATAAAAATACATATATGTAAAGTTAAAGCAAGAACAATTAAGCTGCGATGCCAAGTGTGACTCAAAGAAAGTCTTAGCATCCTATCCTACCTTATAAAAGTTGTAATCCAATATAGCAAGGGACAAGAACATTTCTACTTCATTCTTGATTACATCTTGGAAAAAAAAAATATTCACACTCAATAAGAAAAAGGAAGGAAAAATCTATATATCATATAGTTTCATGGTTCATTCATCTCAAGCAATCTTATTTTATTGTCCTAATAGGAGAGAAATCTCTTATGGTTGTTATTGATAAGGAGAAATCTTTTGTAGCTAATTTAGGTTAAGCAATGTATTCAAACTCGGTAGATGCAATCGGGTTATGATGACCCGTGCATACACTGGTTTTGAAAGATTAACTAGCCCCGAACTAGCTCGAACCTAATGGAGATAGGCTTAAACTAGTAGATGAACTGTTGAGCCATTTACGAACAATCAGGCCCTATAAGTCTAAGTGGATCAGCCTTTGAGAACCATCAACCTAGCAAACTCTTGATCCGGCAAGCTAACCCGTTAGTTAAACCAACGGTTAGGTCACCTGTTCAAGTCTACCCAAACTTCAATTTGCTTTTAAAAAACAAAACAAACACCATCATACTCATATGATCAAAACAATTATTTCAAAACGGAAAAAAAAATTTCAACCAAAAGTAAAAGTGAACCATTCATGTGTCATTACATATTCACATAAAGTATTAGAATTATTTGGACAAGTAAATAGAAATACACGAGTAGACGACAAACTCTTAATAACAATTGACGGAAATACGGAAAATTAAATTTTAAAAATTAAAAAAGGTACCATTTGAGGGCCTTCAAACTAACCCTTTATTCGTAGTCTCACATAAACCAACCTGGGCACAATTTAACCCATCACTAGCTTGTGAATCAACAGTTTCGAGCTGATTTGGCCTAATACACATCTCTAACAATGGTTACACCAACTCGAAGTATATCCACTTGCTAAGAAATGATAGGTTTGTTCTTATGGTCGGTTTTAGTTGAACTAATGGGGTTGATCTAATTGTATTGGTTCATATTTGTGTTATTTTTCAAATTATTAAGAAAAGTGATGGAATCAAAGCTAAGATTACAATTTAAAAGAGATAGTCAATAACCAAGTTAATAAATAACAAACAAGCTTATTTATTTATTTGATCTAAAAAAAATTTAGTTAATATTGATTTAATATTCGTAATCTACGAGGAGTGAGCAGATAACATTGTCATATAAAGTACTCATCCTACCCCTATTCTACCAAATAGGTTCTAGGTAGGTAACGAGGGACACAAGGTAGGTTCCTAGTAGTAATATATTGAAACATATTTCCATAAGATAGAATACAGGTAAGAAGTCAAGGTACCATATCCTACCTTAAAACATATGCTCTAAAGCATACCAAGCACTGGTTCTGTGGTACTTTATACCCATCTTATAATAATAATTAAATAATATTGATAAATGAAAAATTAATATTGTTGCTTTTCTTTTTCAATCTTAAAAAAATAATAATAAAAGTCAAGCTCATAATAAAATTTTAAGATTATACATTGCTTATGTATATTATATAGTCCTCTATCGTCTTCTTTTATTGTGGTAAAAACCTCTCACTTCTTTTACTATCTTTTTTTTTTTTGTCTAGTTTAGTAAGATTTTAAAAATATCTTAATTCTTAACTTATTATCCAATATATTATATTAGAATAACTTGCACATGGTTTTTATATTATACATATAACAATCTTATGGTTTGACAATTATTTTATTTTAGTGATTTGAAAAGAAAAAATAAAAGAAATTTCAGTATAACTAATCCAAGTGTTTGAATATTTTCAGTTGCAGAAATATTCTCTATTTTGTTTGCTAAAATTTAATATTGTCTCAATTTAAAATACGTTGCAACCTATATAAATTATTACTAGTGAGTCTAATAATTGTGTAGTTACAATTTTAATATTGACTATGCATCCAACACAATGTTTTAACGAAAGGTAAAGGGAAAAAATATAGGTGCCATACAATACCCTATACCTTGTGGAATTTGGATAGTACATATAAGGTAGATTATAGATATAAAAGTTTAAAAACCTATACCTATAAGATAAGGTATAATAAGGACTACACACCCTACCTACCTTGTACTGGCCCACTCCTACAATCTACTCTCTTTTCTTCAAAATCCATGTGAGCTCTAGATCACCTAAGGTATCATAGTTAGCAAATAAGGTTTCCTAAATAATTAAAGACAAGATGTGAATTTAAAATGTCTTGTAACCTATATAAATTATTACTGGCGAGTTTAGTAATAGTATAGTTATAATTTTAATATTAATTATGTGTCCAACACAATATTTTGACGGAAGGTAAAGGGACAAGATACAAGTTCCATACAGTATCCTATACCCTATAGAATTTGTATAGTACATATAAGGAAGGTTACGGGGATAAAAGCTTGAGAACCTGTACTTATAGGATATAATACAATAAGAACTCTATACCCTATCTATCTTGTACCCGTCCACCCCTACAAACTACTCTCTTTTCTTCAAAATCTATACGAGCTCTAGATCACCTAAGGTATCATAGTCAACAAACAAATTTTCCTAAATAATTAAAGACAAGCTATGATATATGTTAACATCAAATAAATTAAAAAGTTAATGACAAAGAAAATTGATTTCTACAATAACAACAAAATAATTTATGAGAAATTGCATATGCATTGGTCAAGTGTAGATGATGCACTAATATCTATGGAAAATAAAAAATTCAAATATAATACTTTGTCCGGAATAAGATATATCCTCGCTTTATCATGTGCACATTGCTTTCTGTATTATTACAACAAGGATTAGAACCCCTAAACTTAAAACAACATGTACTTCATCCTTATTTACCCTTATTCCCTTAAAAATTAGATAATTACTAAACATAAAAGATAAAAATAGTAAAGACTGAAACCTTAGCAACAATAGCTAAATGCTTTTCTTATAGTCATTAGATCTTTTTTTATGAAATTTACAACTTTTTACTGAGTTTGTCAATTATTTGCTTGATTATTGTTTTGTTATCCATTAAGGGAAAAAATGGATGTCTAGAAGATGTGTTTATCTCTCATATTTATTGTAATTTGTAATTTAACTCCGTTAAATATTACCAAAATGATTTGTAGAGGTTGCATATTTATTCCCAATCTTTAGTGTTAAACGTGATGTAAGACAATAGCTAGTAAGAGTAAGTAGGTAACCCTGTTATATAGGATATCAATTCGGACCTTACTTTGCTATGTAGGTTTTGGGTAAGTAAAGGAGGTCATAGGGTGGATTTCAAGTAGTAATTTCCGATAACCTACTCTCATAAGATAGGATACAAGTATGATATCTGCGTACCATGTACTCACCCTAAAACATGTACTCTAAAGTATACATGTTATGCACTATCTTAATCTCTCTTTTGAATTTTTTGGAAGAGTAATTGCAAAGTCTAACATAATAAAATCGGGTTTAGATCCTCTTTATATACGTTTTCTCAATTTTTCTCGATGTCACAAATAAATAGTTGTGATTATCTTAATTTTTAAAACATTTTATGATATAATCATGATATCATTATTTTCCTTAATTTTAATTGTTAATTATATGTGACATATTTTAAGAGGATAGATTGAGGAAAATTGAGAGAATCTATTTTTATAAAACCGCTACATTAATATTTTCTATTAATAATATAAATCTTTGTTTATAATATATATAAAAAAAAATTGCAAAAATTAAAAAAAGAAAAAGAAAAAAAAAACATCTTTCGTGAACTAATCGCTATCAATGTGCACCATTCTCCGCAAATTACCTTACGTAGCGAATTGAACCTTTATGAAAGGCATATGTCAAAGATTGTACTGTTTTTCTTTCTATAAAAATATGGCCAAAGATGAGAACTCACATTAGCTAATGTTTTTTTAGTAATTTTAGTGTGAGCAAGCAAAGCGGTATGTCTTTGGAGAGGCGGTGCAAGTAAAAAGAGTGAAAACAAAGAAATTTTATAGATATCTTCGATCGTACTTGTCTTGAAGGGCCAATAATTTAGAATAGGTTTAACCGATAACGTTGTCATCGACGACTAGCTTAAATAGCAAAGAAAGAAAACAACAAAAATAGCCCATCAAAAATCTCCTCTCCTCTGTCTTCACCTCACTATAAAACTCCTCTTTATATATCACATATGGTTTAAATACCTTACCTTAATTGAATTCTTTCCTCTTTTCCGTCTGTCAGAACCTAAATAAGATGGATATCGGTTCAGATCCTCCATTTCAAGAAACTTATAAATTTCTTTTCAACAAAAGCATGCTGGAGAACTCCACACCAAAAAATGATGACATGATGTCAATAGCACAAAGTGTTGCCGAATGCGATCTCCCCTTGGTAGACCTTAGTCAATTGAACCTTGGAGAGGTCGAGCAAGAAAAATGTAAGATGGAAATAGTTGAAGCAGCCAAGGAATGGGGATTCTTCCAGGCTGTCAACCATGGTATTTCACGTGAGACCTTGGAGCAAATGAGGAAGGAACAGATTAAGGTTTTCAAGCAACCATTTGAGAAAAAGAGCAAAGAAGATGAGTATATGAACTTTTCGAGAGGGAGTTATCGTTGGGGAACACCAAGTGCAACGTGCCTTAGGCAATTGTCTTGGTCCGAAGCCTTTCATGTTGCATTGACCGATATTATCAATTTAGGAGATAAGTGCAACACACCTCTCAGGTAATTATAGTAACAACTTCATTAATATTTTTCATTTTTTATTTTCTGTAAATCATGTTCTAGTTTGTATCTAATTTCTTTTTAGTGTTATTATCAACTAACATAAGGCCAGCTAAGTCTTCCATTAACATACAACCGATTAGACTATTAGTAATTTGGTTAAGTTTGGATATACTCTATTAACTCTTAAAATGTACTTTTATCTTCTTATAACTTTTAAAAATATGTAATACCTTCTAACCATCACAATAATTTCAAAAGTCATTATTTGTAAGGTTTTTTCAGCAATGGCCTTGGGGTTTTAGATTTTGAATATATATACATATTTTCAAGAATTAAGTAGAGACGAAATCACTGTTGTAAATAAAAAAGAAGTAAAAGAAAAGAGATAAATAGAGTTCCACATACAAGGATGGATTCAGCTTATTGCATAAAAAAAAAAAAAAAAATTGTGGGAGTAAGGTGCCAAGTGTAATGTTTTACGAAAGACAACATCTAACAAAAAAATTGATAATCATGCTAGGATATATAACTAACCGAGGTGATTAAAATGCTCCTGTATGTCAAATTTTAATTTACTATTGATACCATGTTGTAATCCACGTTACATCTTCTCTAAAAATATGGCGTTTAAACTCTGAAGTTTTGTTCTGGCAAAAAGGAAGAAGAAGGAGAAGGCAAAAATAAAAAAGGGGGGGGGGGAGGGGCTCTGAAGGTTTGAGTTATGAGTATCACGCAAACTGGATGAGAAATATATACGAATTCGTCAAGGCTAAAGCTAAAGTTCGACAAGAACTTGGAGTAAATAAAAGTTGGGCAACAATAAGCCAAGGCCCAATAAGCGTATTTAGCGCAAGAAGAAGATATTGGACTCGAAAATCTAAAATCTCAGTGGGCTTTAAGCCATTCCCTTAAAAAAAATATTATTTTTCTTGGGTTTATTTAAAATTAAAACAAAACGACGAGAGCAGAATGAGTATGAGTGAAAAGATAAAAATAAAAATAGGCAAATGACACCTTGTCAAACCCTACGCTGCTCCTCCTCTTCTTCTTCAAGCGAGGAGAAAAAAGAAAAAAGAACAAACATCCTTGATAAAACAATTTATAATAAAACAAGTAATGATCACGAAATGTTGATTAGATCAAACAGCATTATCATACCACCGTAACCTTTCATTAGCAAAACAAATTAATGTTATGATTGTGTACCTAAAAAAGGCATTTAGGTGTGGTTTTATCGTCGCTCTAAATAACTTTCCTTTTTAAATAATTCCCCATTTTATATAAAAAAGATTTCACTAAAATTACCTATAACTTTTTTAAATATGCTGTGAGTCCTTTCATATTATTATTACTTTTCAAGTAATACATAAAATATGTTTTAAAAAATAAGCATTTTATTATTACTCCGTATTATAATAATATTTTATTTGTTATTGCTAAAAAATTTTTTAAAAAAGGAAAAAAGAAATTATATTGGCCCAGCGTGTTCACATTTCACTTTGGTCAGAAAAAAGCAAGGAGAGAGGACACTAAGAATAACACCTTCCTCCTTGCAAGCGCCAAACAGTGCTTGGGTGGTATTATAAAGGAAATCAGGATGCTTGGAATGGAAAATCATAGCAAGTACGCTTTATAAACAAACCTTAGGAATAACTTCATTAATTCCCGAGCTTATAGACAAATTCAATGGTGATAAAAGAAAACTGAAATTTAGCCCCGAAAATAAAAAGCTAGTAAGGTTTAGAAGTTTTCATAATCTTTTCACTGTACCAACATAACATCTAACATTATCTTACAACCTATACTACAAGAGTCCATTGTCTATGTATTGCTAGCTCATCTCTCACTTATTACTTGGTTTGATATTCCATAGTAATCCTAAGCATTTAATAAAGGCTAGATATTTGTTTAATTAGTAAGCCCTCCTTTCGTCTAGTATCCAACCTGTTGTTGCCCTAACAAGCAGTACTTGTAAGCTTAGCATCAAAATTACTTGTTGTCAAAACCGCTTTTAACTCTTTGACATTATTAAATTATTACATACATTAAGATATGAAACTATGCTAACAAGTGGAACCTTAATGCAAGACTTCCATCATGACACAAGTTTTCTATCTTTTGTATCAATAAAAATAAAGTTCTCTAGCTAATATTCTTACTAGTTTTCTTATACTACATTCAAGTGGCACCTAGACATGGGCACGAGCAAGTACGACATTCGTTACGAGCCTAGTCTGCACCCAAGTTCTCCATCTTAGATTCCAAACTTAATACATCCAAATAAAAACTAAATTAATAAATAAAGATATAGTTATAGTAACTCGGTTCGATGGCTTCTAAAACCACGTGTTAAGCTAATAAGAATCGGATAGGCCATAGATTTGTTCTCATCTCGTTATCCAAGACCTAAAATTCGGTAGCTCCACCTATGTTAAGTGAGAACAGATCAATATCTAGTGGTACATCAATGAAAATTTAAGTCAATCCCTAGTTAAAGGATTATGCATTTCATGTAATTGGAGGAGAGTCACATCATATGGTTGGCCCTTTTTTGGCCCATTCCTTTAGTATATTTTTTCCATTTATAGGAACTGGACTTGCCGGTGTTTTTGTTTGGATAAGTAATCATTTGATTTAAGACGAGCATGGCAACCGGACATGACTTGAATGTAGAAATTTAGGCCGTTTGTTGCAACTTTTCCTTATATTATAATCCAGAACTATAATGGTACAACTAAATTATTGAAGGAAAATCTCAAATATCATATCACAATAGGACAAAAGAACTGTAATTCCCTGCCTCTCTTATTTTCTTTTTTTGTTTTAGTAGAAAAAAAAGGACTATTTTCTCTTTATCATAATTTTCAAAAAAATAGAAAGTATATTCACCAAATTGCCTGTTAAAATGATACTTTTGTAATGCGAATGAGTTTGCGATTCAATTTCACCACCTAAATAAGATAAGAGAGATCCACTTCGAATTAAATTGAATTACATTATTTTAAAAAGATAGAAGGAGAATTTTCAATTAGTATAGGAGAATCTTCATTTTACTTCTTTAACATTAGTAAATTTTTACAGCCATCGATCTATAATCATTCTAAATCTACAAACTCACATGCTTATAACCTTGGTATAAAGATTTCTTCCAGAAAGATGAAAACACATGGTTTTTTATTAAAAAAAAAAAAAACAATAGAGGATGCCTAAGGAAGCAAAAAACAACATAGATACAAACCAAGATAAATTATATCAAAACAAAACAAGATAAATATAATGCAGCGATTGCTCGTTATCAGTCATTATGTATGCCAGAGTCTTCTGTTTTTATCCTGATTGCGGGATTTACCATGTCTTAAGGTTATCGGTAACATAATTCTCTATCTTAAAGAAATTACCATTTTGAATAGGGTTTCATAACCATTTCTTTTCTTTTCTTTTTTTTGGTTTATTGATTATCAACCCATATATCTATTTTCTGTTCCTTGATTTACAATGCCTTTATTTATATGCTTATTTAATTATGGCATGGATTTAGCTCAATAATGGGACAATTTGCTGCTACGGTATCGGATCTTGCACAAAAGTTAGCAGAAATTTTATCAGAAAAACTGGGAGATAAATCGACACTCTTCACGGAGAATTGCCTGCCCAGCACTTGCTATCTTCGCATGAACAGATATCCTCCATGTCCGTTGTACTATGATGTGTTCGGTCTCATGCCACACACCGACAGTGACTTCCTCACCATACTTCATCAAGACCAGGTCGGAGGGTTGCAGCTAGGGAAAGATGGTAAATGGATTGCCGTTAAACCTAACCCAGATGCTCTCGTTATTAACATTGGTGACTTATTTCAGGTAACTTTATTTATTCTAATCATCAATTTTTTTATTATTTTGATAATTATCGTGTCATCTGGGTTTGAACCAATATGATTCGCTTGGCAAAAGAAAATAAAAAATGTTATTACATTTTTGGACAACTTCATATCTTACAGGGAAGCGACAATCGAACCTGTTCCATCATAAAAATGTTATATGAGCTATAAGATTGTAAAAGAACAAATAAATAAATAAATACTTGTTAGTATTGTTGTTTTATAGAAATAGTATTATTTTTTGGAAAAAAGAAAAATAGAAATAGTAATATTTATGGGCTACCAGTAAGTTCTTTAGAGCTAATTGACACGTTTTGGAAGTGATATGCCATACGGGCCATGAGGGCATGAGTTTGCATAGACACGATTTACATTACAAAATGTTACTTTTTCTAAGGACAAGTATATCCTGCATGAAGGAGAATCAAATTTGTTTATTTTCAAAGAATGAAATAAAAATAAAGGTTGAATAAATATGATATAACACCTCCGTGTAAACTCTATGTGTCAATTCTTTAAGTATAAATTACGATATTCTTAGAAATCATTAATATTACATAAACAACCTACTTTTTGAAGTAGTATATACATATATGTTTAAAAAAATATTAACAATGTAAACTTTCATGATATATCACTTCATGTGAGGCTTTTCTCGAAAACCAGTGCTATAACACATGAGCCATGAGGCCATGATTATCAAAATTAAAAAATAAAAATAAAAAAGGAAATCTGGATAGCATTGTTGTTTTGTAGTAATAGTAAAAAATGTATGTTATATCTTATCACGTGTTCTAAATAAGTTTTTTTGGAGCTAGTCGATACCGCCTTTTAACTGTAATTTTGATTTTCTTTCAAAATTAAATCAAAACGAACAAAAGGGATTTTTAAAAAATAAAAGTAATTCTTCTAAAGAATTTCAAATTCGTTTGGGTGAAAATACAATATCGCTTTAATCAATTGAATGCTGACCGCTGAAACTTGGTTTTTGTGGGGGCAGGCATGGAGCAATGGCATTTATAAGAGCGTTCAACATAGGGTTTTGTGCAATCCAAAAATGGAAAGATTTTCTACAGCATATTTCCTGTGTCCATCATCTGACACTGTAATAAAGAGTTGTCAACAGCCGTCCATTTATAGAACCTTCAGCTTTCGAGAATATAGGCAGCAGGTTCAAGAGGATGTACAAAACTTGGGTTACAAAATTGGCCTCCCTAGGTTTCTTTCGTAGCTAGGATTTGTTTGAACTTTTTTACTTTTCTATTAGTAGTTTTGGTAATTAGTAAGTCATTATAAATTTATATATATATATATATATCAAGAAATTTGAGAAAAATATGATTTTGAATTAAATATAACATAACAGAAATAAGTAAGATTGACAATCATTATCTAATAATTTCCTGTATATTATGGAATTTAATAAAATAGTATTTATAGTTTTCTCATGATCCCAACATAAACTAAAATTTTATAAATAAAGAGAAAATTTGAATAATAAGACCATTTAACTGGATATTTTACATATGCAATGATCAAAATGCAATTGAGATAATTATTTAAGAGTATTATGCTTTTTGTAAACAAAAATGGCCAAGCCTTTCTTTTTCTACATTAACTTCTCTAATAACCAATTCCAAAGAGAATTTAATTTATAGAAATATGAAATTTTATTTATTTGTTTGGCGTGAGCATCGAAACTTATTGAGATATAGAACCTATCAAATCTTCTTGATCGAGTAGATATCATGATGGATATTAAAAGCTCTTGTTCCAAATACGGTAGCGTATGGAGTATGATCTCGTACCTAGAATGTGGCCATAACTTGTACTTCGCGTAACAGTCTTTAAGTTTAAGGATACCTCGTGATTTCTTAATGATGTATGGGGCACGATGAACTCAACTTAAGGGTTGGCGATTTTGAAATAAAATAAGAATATGAACGTGGGCACGACAAATAATATGAAAGCCTTAATTACGACTTGTATAAATACAATTATAATCTAAAATATCAATGATTATTATGCAATTCTGTGTGTGTGTGTGTGTGTTTTTTTTTTATTTGCAATGACACAAATTTTGATATGAAATAAGACACAACGAACTTTCATCCTGCGCAACTTGTATAGTATCACCAATAAATATAATTTAATTTGAAAATGTAACAAAAACTCAACTTAGTTTGTTCAATTTATAACCCATTATTTTAGGCCAACATTTAATTATATTGTGAAATTTATCTCCAATATTCACTTTGATTTGTTATTATGGTTTAAGTTTGTTATATATTGTTATTGTTTTGTATCTCTATTGAAATTCATTGTATCTACATTTTTTTTTATATATAATTTATTCTTAAAAGTGATACTAACTTACAATTTGAATATCATAATTTTATAAATGAATAATTAGTAGTATTTCAACTTTAAGAATGTAAAAAGGAAAGAAAAATCCATAGGTTCTTTGAAGCCGATAGATTTTATAAATTACAGTAATTGCAAAGAGTTTTAACTAGTTTCTTATTCAAACGTTTTGAAATCTATGTACTTTTTTAAATTCTTTCCTATTAATGGAGTATTCTCTCCTCCCTACTATCTACTAATAATATATAGAGTTTGTCTTGTCTTCAAAAAGCATGCCGCAGATAAACTATCATTTTCAAATCTGTCGTTTTGGTTTCTATTTATCGAAGTACAAATCGTACGATAAATGCCGATCGTACATTTGCCCAGAAAGAAAAGTACCTTTTGCATTGCATACTTACGTACTAACATAAGCAGGCTTTCAACCTCCAAATTCCAAAAGTTTGGTGGGTAGTATTCTGCAGGACGACCATCATAGCAATTGGGTTTGTGTGAGTAATTCTACTGTTGTCTTTTGATTCGATTAAACTTATAACTATTTTAAGATTTTAGATTAACTGGATATACATATTTTAAAAGCATGAGAACATGAGTTCATATCATTGTATTCATATTCTATTATTATTTATCTATATCATATAAGAGATTTTATATAATTTAGCAGTTTAAATTTTTAGATCTTCAATCGCTTATTGTATCGCATTCAACGAAAACAAATTTTAATGAGCTCAAATCCTTGCTTTTCTGCAAAATCAAGATGAAAAACTTTCTAATTAATAATATTATTATACGATAAACTAAGTATTATCGTATCAATATGTCATGATCCTTATAAATAGCTAATATCATAGCCAGCATCATGCTCACTATGTTCATCTAAGGAATTCTCCTCATCAAATAAGAGTATGCATGAAAAAAAAAAAAAAAATCAACTATCACCTCCTATAGGTATTGAACTGGTCGATTATAACCATATGGAAAGTTACTTTTGTCAATTTTCCGTAAATTAAATTCAAAGTTCAATAATCCACTTGTCGTCATTCTATAACTTAAGTATTTGGAATGATTACGAAACTCGATACGTTACTTCACTCCTATTACCCAACTTATGACTACCATCCATTGTTATTCCATAGCACGTAACAAATAAGTCACTTGATACCCCCATCCTGAACTTAATCAATAAGCTAATGTATATTTAATTAAAAAAGATTATAATCCATCTTTTCATGCATTATACTAGGGAGATCACGTTCTTGTTCTTATTTTAGAATTCTGTATATATATTTATTTCAAAGCTTTTCTGTCTCCTATTATCGAGTTGGCTCTGCACATATACATGTTCTTTGAATCTTGATCACCTACCCAAATCTACACCTAAAAATGGAGCGGTTCCAAGCCATATGAATTGGCACAGAATCGATTTGCCTATAGTAGGCCTAAATTAGTCAAAGACTTGTCAATTTTTACAAGTCTAAGCAGTTTAAGCTTTTTAATCTATTTGAATTGGTGAACTTGAATCAAATTTTCTTTTTCCAATTTATATTTATATTATATTCCATATATATTATATTAACATATATTTTTGCATTACTTATATATTACATACATATATTATATTAACATACCCAGATAGATATTAACATATTTAATATAATATATGTAGATAATATAATGTACATATTTTACGCGTGCACACATACATATTGCGATCGAAAAAAAAAAATCATTCCTTAGAATTCGATTCATAAGTCTATGAACTAATCTGTAAACTGTCAAACTCGATGAACCAGCCCACCTTTCAATATAAAGTTGAACTGCTAACCGACAGTTTCGGATCAATTCAGGCCAACCCCAGGTCTACCCGAATCTCATGCAGCATTATAATCAATGTCTAAACCCATCCCATTTTTGTACTGGGACATAACCTATGGAGAAATACAAGATCTGACCATGCTTGGGTAATCCATTTGTGTGTCTAGTCTACAGACTTCTCGGCTTGTGATAAATAAAATCAGGAAATAAGTAATTGTCCAGCAAAAGATATAGGCCTTTATAAATTCCATGGGCCAAAAATAACCTATTAGATACATATTCCACTATAGATTAAATTCCAAATTTTTTTTTTTTAAAACCTCTTTTGGTCATTATATTCCCAGATACCTTCTTATTCATACGTGGCATTAAGTAATTGGATCAGAAAAGATAACTGCTTCATTAAGAGCTGTAACCCATTACAGCTAAGATCTTAATTATATAGAAAGTAGCCTAAACAAATACTTGATGATGGCCCAGCAACACGCCGGACTAAGCCATGCACCAGATATAGATATGCCTTCACCGTTAAAGGGTAGAGAAAATGAATCCGCACCCCACAGTCCTCTTCCGAAACCATATTTCAAGGAGTCGAACTTGCTCTATCAATTGAAAGAGAAGGGGTTATGCCACTTTGTTATAAGAGTCTCAATTAAACTCAGTTCGTGAATAGAAACCAAAGTAGCAAATAAATGCTTTAGGGAGAATAGCCATGGTCCTTGCTCCTGTTTTGCTCAAACAGTTGAGAATTGGGTGATGTATGGAATATCCCAAGAGTACAAGTCTATGATTCTTGTTCAACAAAAATTGTAATGTCTGTTTAGCACACCAGGTAGCAAAAGCGACAAAACTGCTATCTTCTGCGCTTGGACTCTTTCCGCATTTCCATGAGGTAGTTCTCCAAATTACCTTTTTCCCACAAACGTCTATGCACAAGGTCTTCTTTCATCGATTCATCTACACGACATCAAGGAAACAAAGAAAACATCCATTGCTTCAGAAAACCTCCCATACTACTAGAACCTTCATTCCACAGGATCTTACTATACAATAATGTTTACAATAAATTTTCAGAAGACTATGAAGGCCAAGTACCCAAATTGATCCACAGTATTTTCAGAATAGCTCAATATAGTCCCCGAATTTAGTTCTGATTCTATAAGATCTACAAGAATTTGAAATTTGAATGAAACAAATAAGCATCTAATTTCTCCAAAATGTCTAAGTCAGTAAAAAATTGGACTGCTGTTAAGAACACTGTAACTTCATGAAACAGCGGCAGAAGTACCGTGGTCCATGATAGACCTCAAAGTTACTATTTCCCTTTAATTAGAGATTTATATACTCATTTGATCCACTCAAACGTCCAGGTATACAATTAAACCGAACTTTCAATTAAATATCACATTTGAGCTTTGATGAGAGTCTGGATAGACTAATTTGGCTTTCCAGCAAACTATCATTAATGGAATCTTGTCAAAATTTGGAGCAATCTGAGAATTAGATTTTGCTGTAGATTCAGTGAAACTTCATGCACTGCTAGCTGATAATCCAGATAGTAATTAAGCATTATTATAGCTTTCCTTTTCTCAATTAAGTATAATTTCTATTAGTGTGCTAGGGGAGCTAGGTTACCTATACTGCTCCATGCATCAACAGGTACCCTGAGTGCTGTTTGTGTCAGGTAACAAGCATCACCCCATGAATATGGAGCTTGCTTTACCCGGTATCTCCAAAACCAACATGCTTGCCACAATAATAGCTGAGTTTACAAACAAAAGGGCATCAGAATTATGCAGTGCTTCTTACGAACCAACCTAATTTGGAAAAGATGATAAAATGTGATAGGAAAATAATAAAATAATGAAGGAAAAAAGAAACAACACTTTTACTATCCCAATTATATTAGTCAAGATGCAATTTGTAAGCTGACCACATAATCTTACCTTCATGGTTGTGTAAGGCAGAAGTATAAAGCGCACACCAAGAAGGTCCCACAAGCAGGGCCTTTCGGCCCCCTTAATCTGCAGTTCAAGGTCCTTGCTGAGTTCGTCTTCCAGTTTCCTGCCATTTAGTTCATTACAGCCATGAGAAAAAAGGAGGAAAAGAGATTGCAGCAGAACATTGGCCTCAAAAGTGTGACCTTCAGTGCATGTGCCAGATAGTGTACGTGATATATAATAGAATTCATGGGGGAGGTGAGTAGGCTTGAGCAGGAGCTTGATGTATGGAGCCTTTTTTTTTTTCTCTCTCTCTCTCTCTTTTCCTTCTTTATTATTTAAAAAAATAATTAAAAAAAAAAGAGAGAACATTCTGGGAAGCTCTTCTTTATATTTAGATCCTATGAAATCAATTGAAATATGGCATGCCAAGAACAACCATTGAAAATTTTATAGGAGTACCTACTTATCCATCTGCTTTTGATTTTTCTTCTTGTTCACCGTTCCCCCACTGCGTTCTAGCTGCAATGCCTTTAGTCTATTTTTGTAAGCTGGTGTCTTTTTGACCATAGCAACAGCCTGCACCAAGAATTTCCTGGATGTGCTGAGATAAAACTGTAACAATCACCCACTGTTTTGTGTGGATTAAAAAATATTCTCTACAAATACCACAAGGGAAAACAGCAAAGAAAAGCCTAAGTCTGCTCAGATTTCTATTCCAGCCTACAGTTTTGGATATCTGTACTAACACTTCCATGGTTACTTCAGATCAAATCTCATCCTCTTTAGCTTATGCATGTTATCCTTTTTCCTTGCTTTATTCCTGGAATGGAAGCACGACATCGAGTCTTTTGTTTTCAGAAACTCGTCTCTCGAGCTGTATGATGGGATGGTCTTGAGAGAAGTTAAAGTATTGGAGTTTCAAGGATTACTGAAACACCTTAACCGTCAATCAGATGTCCAATCCTCAAGAAAAGAGAGTACTTGAGCAAAAACCAACTACTCATTGTTATCCAAATTCCTTCAACTTCAACTACCTCCACCACGACCTAAGATCAGTATCTGACTAAGCACAAGTGATAATGGTGTAGAAAAATGATAAGCTAAGCTACAGGACACACTACAGTCTGTCTCCATTCTTAACCTAGTGTCCTTTTCAATTAGAATTTACCTCAGATAGCCAAACATAAATATTCATTTGTATTTGACCATGACCCACTGGCAATGGTGGGCATTGGGCAATACTCACTAGGAGAAGATCCCTGCCATCCTTTCTAGGGTGCAAAAGTACACAGTAATCTATAGCATCTGAATTCCTTTCCATCTTACTTTCAGTATATTTTGGTACATCAACCAAAAATACTGTTAGATTTTGGAGTTATGGAATCTAGGTCACAATGATAAATTGAGTTTTAGGCTACAGTAAAGATTTCACCAAATGCATTCCTTATGAGCTGGGGAACAACATGTTGTCAATGGGCAATTATTAGCAAACTCATTGCTTAGAACAGATTTGTCTTTGTTAATATTATGATCCTTCTTAGTGGAACATATTTTTAATGAGACATTCACTTGAAGATCCCCCAATCTCACAAAAGACATTAACAATAGAGTAGAACTAATTGAGATATAAAATAACACTTCCCTTGCCTCCCATTACAGTGTCTTTATTCATTCTAGTCATTTTCTACTTACCTTACCAAGAGTGAAGACTACCAACCCAAATTCAAACAACTTATCATGCCATATCTTTTCTCTAAGATACCCGATGTTACTCCATATTGAGACCAAAAGATTGTCCTCAAGCTCAAGTAATTGTTACAAAACTAGCATAAATCTTCAAAATCATTCGCCTTAGACCAAGGCCCAGGGAGACATGATGTCACAGTTGAAATATAGATTTTAAACTGACGCTCTGCCATCTACCTCTTATTTGTCTGCATGAGAATATGTGGCCTAGCCTATTCTGCAAAGTCTGAATTGTTGTTTACTTGCAATATCACTTGTGCTACTCACCAGACATTATATCAAGATAATTGCACAGAAGTAGTTTCCTATCATAACATCAAATCAAACTCATCATTGTATTTAAATTTAGTGGGATTTGACACTCCACATCTATCTCAATTAGCTTTAACAAAAAAATGACATAAAAACAACCACTTAGTGCTCGAGAATGTGGGGTATCCATGACAGCAGGGACTAAAATTTTTGCCAGGAATCCTAAATTGTATATCCCCGGCACAACTTGACCAACTCCCCTAAAGGGCTACCACAGTGCAGCCCAAACCTTAAGTTACACTAGTTGGCAAACAACCATAAGGTCAAGTATGGGTGCATCTTGTCTAATTTATAGTACCAGAGTAGTGCTTACCTAATCAAGTGGAATGGGAGCAAGGCAGATTTGCCTTGCTCCAATGTGCCTAGAGTCCAGAAGAACCACTCACATAAAGTAAGAAAATCTAGCTTCCTCAAAGTGGAACCAAATAATCAATAAACTTTTTGGGTTGAATTGCTAGGTCAAATAGCCAATGAAAACCTTTGATGCCAATCAAAATCCTGAATAGTTTACCAATCAAACCCCATATTTGAATGTAGGTAAAATTGAGTTGGGTACCAATAACCCTCCAGATATGGCTCTTACACAAGTAAGGTTCTTGCAATTGAATTGCATGTCAAAGTATAAATGATGGCACATCTTGTGTTGAAGGTATGCGAGATCTAGATTCAAGTGTTCATCTTGGTCAAAGAAGAGCTCTCTTCCTTTGCTAACCTATGGTGGCCACATATGAGGAAGGCTATGAACTGGGCTGCACTCATAGGCATATGGGAGAACATGCATGTAGGGTGTCACACTTGGATATATTGCGCATCATGTCATGCATGAAGATTTGAGCACATGTTGGACCATCCGCTTGGTCATCTAGTCATGGCTTGTAAGCAAGGGTAGTGCACTTAAATTTTAAATCTGGACACGACTGTTTTCTATAGATCTAAGCTCAGACAAGGGTGGGTGTTACTCAAGCAATTTGTCTTGAAGTAGGTCATAACCCAAACTGGGGTAGTAAAGGGGTCACAATGGTCTCTGTGTATATAGTCCTCGGCCACTAAAGCAAGGTGTTTGCTAGAGTTTATGCCAAGTTCTTGTTTTATTTCCACTAATGCTAGTATTTTCTCTTATAACTTCACTAGATCTAATGTTGTAGATATGCGTTGCCAATCACTCCACTCAATAAGCAATTTCCCATGTTGGTTCCCCTATCATTCAAGCACCACTTGAATATCCACTTGTTCTTGAACATATTGTTGAACAGACATGGGTGTTCTTGCAACTATATGGATCACTCTAGGATCAAGTTTTTATGAGCTATGGAAAAGGATCTAATCAATTAGCGATCATTAGCAAAGTCATCCGGTTCGGCCTTTATTAATACTCTGATCCTTCTTGGAGGAACCTATTGTTAACTAGGAACTGAAGACGCATTTGGAAGAACCTTTCTTAGATGCCTTGCTGCACAATTAGTAAGTTAGATTAGTTCATTGGTCTTTTCTTTGAAAAAAAAATTTGATTAGATTATGTGATGGTGTTGTTTATGTCAATGAATTTGTTGATGCTGCTGTTTCAATGTTATCAAGTATCTTCTTTATTGTATGTCAGCCATGTTAGATTATTATTAGCAGATGTAGGAGTCCAATGTTGTTTTGGACAAATCAGTATATGATGTGATTCACAATCAGAAATCACAAGCAAACAATAGAAAATTAGGGTTTCAAGAAGTATCTGAGTTCTTGCTCAGCTGGAAAGAGACTTCTAATCCAAGATTAACTAACTACTCAGCCATCCATGCTCCTTGCTATTTATACTTCTAGATAGGTGCCAGCTCAACACACTTTGCCACATCAGTATACTACTTCCGCATACTACTACTATATTATTGATAACACCATGCCACATCAACATACTGCTACTAAACTACTAATAACATCACTACACTACTATTACTAATACTTTACATTATACTGCGGCAGCACCACTATATGCTCTTCTTACTACTCCCATCACCTCTTCTCTTGTAAACATTAACAATTGGAGCTTGTACTCTTGGGACTCTCAGTATAGGATAGTTATTCATATGACATGTATTTTGCTGGTATTTTTCATGTATATTGTAAGGCATTTGTGCTGCCTAAAATGGTGGAAGGCAGTTAACTCTTGCAACTCTGGAAATAAGAAGAAATATGAGACATGCAGAATAATTTCAGAAATGGTTTCTAAGAAAATCTTGGGTTCTCTCTTACATTGAGCCTCAAAATAAATCTTCAGTTCTTTCTTTAATTGACTTCTAACACATACCAAGATTCATAACTAAGGAAGATCATTAGAAAAAAATTTCTCCTTAACATGACCATAGCAAGAAAAATCACAGCAGGATCATGTAACAACCCTCCATTCTCATAAGGATGCTAACATCAGATAGAATAATTGAAATATAAACTGACACTTAAATAATACTTTTCCTGCCTCTTATTACTCATTGTAATGTCTCCATTTATATCCGTCTTATCTACCTACCCTGCAAAGAGTATATACTAACAACTTGAAACAAAAAGACTCGTAATTCCATACCTTTTCCCTAGTGTACCTAACAGATTTGTTCTCTCTCTATACAACACACATGTAGACATTTACATTTCCCCTTTAGAATTCACCCTATAATAGAAATAATATTATATCCAACAAAAGAGATTGGTAAATAGCCATTCTTCAAAATATTTATACTAAATTTAACTTTTTACGCTTGGTTCCGGCCTGCTAGATAAGAAGATTAAGATTGTTACATAGTCCATAAGAATTGCAGGATGCAAAGGTTATGGCACCAACAGCACAATCTTAGAAGTCTCTATAGCCACAAAATGCAAGTTCTCTCAGCAATCAATGATTTATGCAGCCATTAAATATTTACCTTCTATAGCCATTCATACTAGAATCATATGGGTATCAAGAATAAAATGTATTACCTGATTATACCTTGTCCATTGATTCAGGTACTGAAACCCCGAGAGAATAAGTATAAGGCCAACTAGGACAGCACGAGGATCCTAGCAAATTAAACAAAAATCAGAAATTTATTTCTCTGCCAGATTTTTTGAATATGATCTCTATAGCCCACCCACAGGGTAAGAATAAGACTTGAGTTGTTATTATTCTGCCATCATTTTCAGACAGAAGCAACAAATATCATTAGGATAGAAAAGTACTCACAGTTTTATGACCATAATATGCATGGTAGTATCTGGCAGTGTTGTAAAATACCTGAAAGAATTACAGATTTAATACTGATGAGATATTACCACAGAGCACAGAGAACATCTTATTCGTCACCTAGTATATGATATGTTATTGATTGCAGTAAATAATCTGACATGCATTATGCAATTTTATGCTACACATAATTAAATTTCAGAAGTTTGTGGGCGAATATAGCCTAAAAACTCCCAAACCCAAACAATACAAGTTGGTCCGCCCAAGTACAGGAAAAGCCACAAAGAATAGAAACCCAAGAAAAAAGTAGATACAAGTACAGCCAGCATAAACTCAGTGAATGGAGAAAATGCCAACAATATTTGGTGAGCCAGAATAGCATTCATTCAGAAGATGTGCACAATCATTGCACAAAAAGTAACCGGACTTGATAGACTTTTTTATAAGCAGTTTTGAGACATGGAAGAAAAATGATGACTATAGTAACATGGCAGAAAATGGATCACATCCATATGGAATAGGGTGGACAATGGACACAATATAGGTCAATGCATTCAACATTATAATTTCAAGGAAAGGAAGGAAAAAGGAAAGAGCAATATATAAAGGGTATGAAAGTCTGATAGAGTCCCAAGAATACAAGCTCCAATTGTTAATGTTTACAAGAGAGGTGATGGGAGTAGTGAGAAGAGCACATAGTGGTGCTGCTGCAGTATATAATGTAAAGTATTGGTAACAATAGTTTAGTGGTGTTATTGGTAGTTTAGTAGCAATATGTTCATGTGGCATGGTGTTATCAATAATATAGTAGTAATATGTGGAAGTAGTATGCTGATGTGGCAAAGCGTGTTGAGCTGGCACCTATGTAGAAGTATAAATAGCTAGGAGCGAGGAGAGTTGGGGAGTTAGTTGGAATCTTGGATTAGAAGTCACTTTTCAACTGAGCAAGAGCTTAAGTACTCCTTGGAACCCTAATTTTCTATTGTTTTGCTAGTAATTTCTGATTGTGAGCCATATCAAAGTCCTATTCCAAATCTAGGTGGTACAAACAAGTTTCGGAGCTAGGAGAAGTAACCACATTGTTTCAGCATGGCTACAGCAGCAGACCCTGGTGAAGCATCCCATTTAAAATCCTTTATTTTGTCTAGGCATATATATTGGCATTCAATTTTCAAAATTCATGATTTGGAGTTTTATGGTGGACAGAAAAGAATTATTAGGAGTGGCTTCATTTGCAAGATACCTCCATGTTTTTGAGTGAGCCACAACTAAAATTGCCAACCTAGTCATAACTCTTTCCAAATTGTGTTTGCTAATGTAGCATGTCATACGATCTAAAGCCACACCAATAAAAATTAAAAATAAATAAATAAAAAATTAACCTTAATTGATACTCTTTGAAGGTTTAGAACTCAATTGTAAAAGCATAAAAAGGTTTAGAGCCTTATTCCTCAAATCAGACTCTACAGGACAATCTCGATTTCTTAGTATCTACATACCAAATCTCAATAAGTGCCCCATTATTAACTATTAATAACCATGGTCATCAAATAATATACTCCTGCATGTACATCGAAGATTTAAGATGTAAGCATTTCAATGGATGTGAAGGCTATGATTCATGATACATAGCAGACAGATTAAATTCAGCATTTTTTAGAGGCAAAATTAGTACACGAGAAGCTTTGTTGTTCAATTCTCAATTTTGAACTGACCTCCAGATCTATGTTCATGGGAAATGCAAACCAACATAGGAGAAAGAGCATATCCATGGTAAGCCTATTCTATGGACTTTCAGTTTCTTCCTTCAGCTATCACACAGAAATAGTATACAAAACACATAAAAGACTAAACCCCTCAGCTCAAAATAATCCTTAATAGGAACCCTCAGCAGAAAGATACAAGAAGAATTCTCGAATGCAGGTAAATTATATAACAAGAAGTTCGAATGGAGTTGCTAACACAGAAACAATGAACAAAATGGATGCTGGTGCAAATTAGACTTATATCGGTCTATATTTTGTTTTACTACAATTTCAAAATATAGCTCTAGTTATCAGAAACTACCTCCTCTGGATGTGCAATTGCATAATCATATTGCTCACGTGTAGCTTCATCTTTCAATATCTATAAAAGAAATCGTTCAGCTTGTAGAGTGAAGTATGAAGAAACTAGATAACTCACAGTTTGGTAAGGAGACCTTTATAAACAAAGGTAACAATTTTGGACCCACAATATACGAGCTGAATGTTCAACCACAGATTTTCCTTGAAATTCAAGATTGTAATTACTATGACTACATGCTAACCATTGGTTTCACCATTTCAATCAAAGAACCATCACAATTTCATACATCTTGCAGATGATGAGAGGAGCACCAAGAAAGCAAACAGTGTTATTTCAGGAGCACATTATACGCTTTTATTAGAGTTAAAAAGACCATTTTAACAACAAAAATATTCTTGACAAGGACCAAAACTCACCGATAAACAAGAAGTTCTCCCTTTTGTATAGACTATTAGTAGAACTGATTAGACAGCTCAATTTCTACACTGATACAGACCAAAAATGAGATTCCAGAGAGGAAACTTTTTCGGGACTTATACTGTTCACTCAATAGTTTTATCAAGTTCTATAATTTTTGGACTCCGTATCCTAATTTTTTTCTTTTTCAGCACACTCCAAAAGGCAATTCAAATGATTTAAACTAAAAGTAGGAGGAATTAAACTTCCGTCGATTGTTTTCTTCTTAATGTATTTGTAAGAACAGGAATGGATCAAATTTTAACAGTTGTAAACTTGCAACTTAAAGTTGGCAAATTACAGAGCGTAAATTTACTAACATCTCATCAAATCAAAATTAAACCAAAAGAAAAGAATTGGAATTTAGAACCTCATAAGCATTGGCGATCTTCACAAACTTCTTTCGCGAATCTGGATCTGGATTCTTATCTGGATGACTACAATCACCCACCAAATCAAACCATGAATCGGACCGATAAACTCAAAATGTTAAAAGTACATCAAGATATGCCAAAAATGTAAATAAAAAATGACAAGTAGTAAATTACTATTTCAACGAGAGCTTGTAGTAAGCTTTCTTGATCTCCGAAGCATTCGCATTCTGAGAAACCCTAGGTCAAATAGAGGATAAAGCAGCAAATATAAGCTAATTTCGAGGGCAAAATGGAAGAGGAATAGAAGAAATGTGGAGTTGGGAGGAGATTTACTTACCCTAAGAGATCGTAACAATCGTCTTCGTCGCAGTAAATGGCGCGAGATGGAACTGCGCAAAGAGAGAGAATAATGATTGCAGTTGTGCACCACCGGAACGCCGCCGTTGATGGAGGCTCCATGGTGGCCGTCGCCGTGATTTTGGCTCGGAGATCTTCTTCCTGTTACTCTTCTTCGGAAGAGAAGTAGAGATGTCCATCTCTTTAAATTACCTAAAAAAACTCTTTTGACCTTTATAAAAGTCAACGGTAGTTCATGTTTGTTTTATTTTTTTAATCTTATAATTCTTCGTTAACTGCATAATTTCTGATATTGTTTTATTTTAGTATCTAAATAAAAATAGAAATAAATAATTTATTTATACATATTATTAAGTCCAAATATCATATTCATTCTATATATTTTATAGCATGTTCTAAAATTTAACAACCTTAAATGGAGAAAATATAAAGAGTTATGTAAAGTTTGTGGGAATTTCTACGTTGTCGCACTTTATTTTGATAAAATTGGTCTCGCCTTCTATTATACCATAGATTTGATATTCATTATATCTAAACAATTAAAATTACAATCAATTTAATGGTTTAAATTTAATAGATATCAAATCAAAGGTTAGATAAAGAGCGGAATCGATCTCATAAAAAATATAGATGGGACTATAAAAAAATTCAAAATTTGTAAGTATTTTTATTGTAATAAACTTTTTTATATAGAAGATAGTATGTATATTATTATTATTATTATTATTATTATTAATTCTTGGATACACGTATTGTAATTACATATTCCTTTAAAATCTATAACCAAATGAACATTAGCTAAATGATAATATGCCTTGGATCCAATAGACATAACAGTCTTTATTATGATCAAAGACAAACATAAATACAGTGTTTAGAAGGTATAGAACAAGATCGAAATACTTTGAGGAGTACATCATATAAATAGTCACATACGGTAGAAAATAGAAAATACATTAAACATACAGTAAATAACATAAATCAGTTAAACCTTGCGATAATAAGCTACAAACAACTAGACCTTAACAAATCTAAGAGAAATCTAACAGATTTAAAGACAAAAGTATAAATAGGAGTTGAAAATAAGATAGTGATACCAATCCATCTTTTGTTGATTTCACATAAGTGATTTCTTATAGATTTCTGGTATCTTGAAAGCCTAAAACCATTTTTAACTTTGTTTCTGCTATTATAAGCATCTCACAAAACAAAAATAAACACAATAGGTTAGTTTCATTCATACCAAATAAAAAAACTATCAATATAATTTAATGCTAAGATCTATATAGTATATGTTATAGATTGTAAAGGAGTCATGAATTTAGGTTTTCTTGGAAGCCTTAGTTTAAGAAAAGAAGATGAAAAGAGAGAACCAAAGGAGAAAGAGGAGTGTCATACCATCTAACTAAGTCAGGAAGATTCAAAGGAGAGAGAGAAGAGAGAAAGAGTTATATTGTACATAAGATAATTACTAAGTAATGGGACAAGTATTCCATAAGTAAGCCTAATAGTCTCCTATGTATCCCTGTTGTTTAGTAAGGGCACGTAAGGCTATCCCTGTCACTTAGTTTAACTAAGGATGAAGAAGGAACCAATTATATCATCCAACTTTATCCCTTTCGAAGAGATTAGTGTTTGGCCGGAAAATCCTAATGTTCCTCTAATGGGTTATTATGCATGTCCGATTTATGATTACAAGTCATATATTTGATTTAATCTAGTTTAGAATAATCAATCATTCCATATAGTTCATACAAATACAAGTCAAATAACAAATCAACAGCTTAAAACAAACACATGCATATAACCATCTATCTAACAAACGCAATCAAGTACAATTCAAGCCTTCGAATACTACAAATTAGTACTCTAAAATACGATGAAATATTAAACCCAACTTACCTCGACTCCTCGTTTGCTCACTCAAGGTAGGACTCGCTCAGTCCATTGTCAATAATCCCTATAATACTAACGTTATCTCAGTTTTCATATAACTATTATAGATTAATTTTTTATCCTATAACACTTATTGTTATCTTTAGTTTAAGGTTTAATACATCTAATTATTTAGGTTCTCAAATTTTTTACAGTTATTCTCAATTTGGGGTTAGGTCTCGTTTCAGTTTTTCATATCGATTTTTAAATTAAGTTTTAGTTCAATTTTTAAATACAATTTTATACACGAATCTTAAAAACTCATTTCAACCCATAATGTGAAATTAATTACTTTATTTTCAGGTATACAAAATACCATAATTACCCCTAGTCAATATTTTATTCCAC
The DNA here is from genome assembly GCA_024138015.1 of Lumnitzera littorea. Classification (NCBI taxonomy): domain Eukaryota; kingdom Viridiplantae; phylum Streptophyta; class Magnoliopsida; order Myrtales; family Combretaceae; genus Lumnitzera; species Lumnitzera littorea. The sequence continues at coordinate 92,884,230 of JAMXBB010000011.1, forward strand.
CCGGTACACTTAAATCCTTATTAATGTATCGAATTTACTCTCGATATAAAAAATTTTACATTTTTCATATAATTACCTAAATTTAAGTTTTCTGTCAGATTTATTATATATTCCTATTATTAGTATAATATCAATTTTTATTCTAATATCTTTTAGTTATTATATTTCTAATAATTACATATTATATATTATCACCTATTATGTACATAATACATATCTAATATTTCTATCAATCTAATTACCATCTCCAACCATCAATTAATATTTTAAAATTTCTAAATTCATCCCAAATTAGATTTTACACCTAATTACCCTAATTTACAAAATTAACTTAAAATTTATTATTTTTCTCTATTACTTATTTACTATATAATTACCCTAATAATTATATCTAACACCCTAAATACTACAATTATCATACTGCATCAGATTTCAACATCCTAAAACATATAATTACGTACTAAATAAGCAATTATCTATCTATTTAATTACCTAATTATCCCAAAATTACCCATTTTATGTCTCATTTTAAGGCTTAAAAATTATCTAAAATTTTCAAAAACTAACTTTTGAAAAAGAGCTTTATGAAATTTTTTTATATCACCTAAGTAGTCTATACAAAAATTTTGAGTCCAAAACTACCCTCCTATACCTATATATTTCTCATTCAAAACATACTTAGGTTTGTGAGATTCCTTAAGGAACATATATCATAGGGTATATTTCCATCAAAATAATATTTTTCCTAAAAACCACATATAAAAATATTTCAGAATACCAAATTTCATAATTTTCTAAGTATTTTTAATATTTTTAACAAAATAGGAAAAATCAGAAGGAAAATCAAACTCACCAAAACTGGTAGGTCCGACTGCTGCCAGCCACCAAGGCCTTGTTGGCCACCCTAGGTGTTGTGACCATCATATGGTGGTAGTGGCCATCCAATGCCAAGTGCTCGTCTGGTTAAGGATCTCCTTTAAAGCCTTAATTGCATAGATTTGGGAAATTTTTTGTAAACCCTAATTCCTCTTCTTGTTTTCGACCCTCTCTAATTTTCTAGGGTTTCAAACTTACCAAATGAGCTTTTAAAAAATTTGGAGTATTTATAGAGCTGATTTGCTTTATTTATTCCAATTTTCAATTGTCAAATGTCCTTATCTTTTTCCAAATTACCTTTTTTGTTGTTCTAATTTAATTGACTAAATATTTTCTTCTTTTCCCTAGCTGCTACGACCCAAATCTAGATCATTCCTTATTTTTCCTTATTTTTCTTGATTTTTTCTTAATTAATTATGAATTTTCTTTAATTCTTTAGCATTATTATAGTAGATTTCGCATATTTCTACCTACATGTAAATTTATATATAGTACAAATAAATATTTTTAAATATTATTTAGGTTATTCTATGATTTTTAGTATATATATAATTTATCTCTAACGATTTGTTAGTTATTGAAATACACTTTACGTATTTTCGATAAATAACAAATAATATACTTAAATTTTGAAATTTTTATACTCTCTTATTTTATTACTTATTTTCTTAAATTCAAACTTACAGGTTCACTTTTACTAATAATCCTAATTTCGTCGTAAAATTTTGGCTAGATTGGACAATTTATTCAATTGCCCTAAATTTTATAAACCAAACTCCGAGTGGTTGACTGTAGGTCTTACAATTAATAGTCCTCAACCCTTTCTACCTAAGGACCATCAATGGATGGTCCCTTCAAGTAGATAGAAGCATTAGATTTTTCTAAGCTGCTGAAGTGTTGATCTAAGGCATTGGTTTTTTTCTTTTTTAATTTGCTTGTTTCTTCAGTCTGGATGCCAACCCAAGAATCTTGTGCTTAACCTTATGAATGAAATTTGTTGATTCAACATTTGAACTTTCTTTCCCTTTTTTGTTTTAATTATGCTTGGTTCATTGAAACACAGTCTCGTATTTAGGTTAGTGGCGTTCCGTCTTGCTTAGTAAATGAGAGTTCCTCCAGTTAAGAGGTGTTTCCCTTCACTGAGGTTACCTTACAGGGTTAGGTTGGTAACATTTCAACCTTCCTGATAAGTAGGAGTTCCTCTAGTTAAGGAGTATTTTTCCTTATTGAAGTTACTCGAGGAGGTCGGGTTGGTGGCGCTCCAACTTGCTCGATAAGAAGGAGTTCCTCTAATTAAGGAGTGTTTTCTGTTACTGAGGTTACTCAAGTAAATCAAGTTGGTAGTGTTCTGACTTGCCCGGTAAGTAGGTCCGTTTACCCTCTAAGGGCTAAACTTAGTATGAGTAATAGAGAGAGAGAGAGAGAGAGAAGGATAAATGCAAAACAAAGCTTTTTCATTAGGAATTTAATAGATTTTACATGGTAATATACTATGCAAAGTACAACAGAACGTTATCGGTGTTCCACATAAACAGGATGAACTCGCCATCAAGCTTTTCCAATCTCTACGCTCCATTGCACAAGCTCTCTCTTACTCTGATTAGGTCTTCCTAATTGGGGGCTAACTTGCCTTGTCCTTTACACAAACTCATAGCCTTTAACTTCTAACAAACCAGGTCGCCAACCTTGAACTCCTTATGTCTGACCTTCTAATCGTAATATTAGGATACTTGGTGCTAATAAGCTGTTACCCAAATAGCTGTGAGGTCTCTGATATCCTATATAGTGTTGACACTGGCTTGAAGTAAGGATTCATTGAAAAGAGCATTGAAGCTTTAAGCCCAGATGTTAGGAAGCTCGAGTTAGATGGAGAGGATTACCTCCAAACTAAATGCCAAGTAAAAGGGGGTTTCGTTCGTAAAAGTTTGGTGGGTAATCCCATACCTCCACAAAATGTTGGGTAGTTTGTTTACCTAGGCGCCATAGGCTTGGTCAACTCTCTTCTTCATGCTGTCCAAGATGATTCAATTAGTAGCTTCCATCCGGTCGTTTGATTGGGGATTAGCGATTGAAGTGAAGTGCGGTGTAATATGCTGCTTAGCGGAAAACTCCTTAAACTTGAGGTTGTCATACTGATGCCTATTGTCCATGATGAGGGCATATGGGACCCTAAATTAGGAGAGGATGTTGTTTTAGAATAAGGATTCGATACTCTTGTTCGTGATTTTTTTCATACCTCGAAGCGTTAGAGTCATAACGGTCCTACCATGTAAACTATTCTAAGATAGAAGCTGACTATATAGTCATTTATCTTAAACCTAATTTATATCAGGTATTCACGACTAATCCGCTTTGAAATAAACAGTTCATAAATTATTTACCTAAGAAAGTATGAATATATATATATATATATATACTAGGATTCAAATATTACAAATCATGTTTGCAAAGTTTCATCGTACTATATTTCCTAAGTAATACATTATTCAAAAACAAAAAATTCTAAAATAAGTGCTAAGACCTTAAAAATATATCTGTTCTTTAGATGTATTTCCTTACTTCCTAAGATCCAGTAGTTGTTAGTTTCAAGGTAAACATAGGCTGCTTCCTAACTAGCACCTACAACAACGTCTATAGAGATATGAGCAAGCAACAGCTCAGTAAGTTGGGACGGAGACTTAAAATTATACCTCAAACACAATAAGAGTTTTCAACCAAAGTAGTTAGATGTAATGCATGTACAAGCAAATGCAATCGCATGACGTTGTCCAGCCAGTCGTGAGATTAGAAAAATTACACTTGCTCTAATCCAGGTTGAGGAGTTTTCATTAATGTAACAATTCACGACCAAACACAGGCTTATATAATAGAGACACCACTCCTCCTGTGACTACCTTCAAACCATTAACTTTACTCTTACCACCACCTCTCCATCTGTTACTTAGTTTGATTAAGGATGAAGATGGGACCAATTATGCTATCTAGTGCTATTCCTTTCGAAGGGTTTGGTATTTAGCTAGAGAACCCTAAGTTTTCCCTAATAGGTTGCTATGCAAGTCCGATTTTGAATTTCAAGTCATATATTTAATTAAATCCAGTTTAAAGTGTTCAATTATTTCAAATAAATCACATAAATATAAGCTAGAGTAGTAAATCAGAATCACATCATCAAGTTTAGAAATAAGCATACATACAGGCATACGCACAATCAGTTATCTAACAATCACATCCAAATATAATTTCAAGCTTTCGAGTACTACAAATTAGTACTTAAATATGATAACGTATTAATCCTAATGTAATTAGACTCTTCGTTTGCTCACTCAAGGTGCAACTCGCATAGGTCACCACCGATAATCCCTATAATACAAACATTGTTTCAGTTTTCACATAACTGCCATAGATTGATTTTATCCTATAACGTTTATTATTATCTTTATTTTAGCATTTTAGTATATTTAATTATTCAGGTTTTTAAGTCTCTTACAGTTATTCATAATTTAGGCTAGGTTTTTATTCAGTTTTGGAGTTGGTTTCTAAATTAGGTTTTAAGTCAATTTCTAACTATAGGTTATATAGGAACCTTAAAAACTTGTTTAGAATCATAATATGAAATTATTTATATTGTAATCAGGTATCCTAAATATCATATTTGGTCTCTAGTTAGTATTTTAGTCTGTACGATATTTTTTAGTCCTCATTTAACTACTGAATGTATTCCCAATTAGAGAAAAAATTACATTTTTCATATAATTATATAAATTTATATTTAATATTAGATTTATTTTATATTAATAGTATTATAATATTGTCACTTTTGGTGTAATATTTTTTACTCATTAATGTCCTACATTTACATATTATGTATTATTATATAATTTACTCCTAAATCACCTATTTAACACTTTTAATACAATATATATATCATCCTTCATCTTCCAATAACATATCAAATGTCTAATCACATCCTAAATCATAAATTATATCTAATTAACCCTCAATTATAAAATTAACTTAAAATATACCATTTATTATATATTTAGTACATATTATGCATAATACATATAGCTAATGCTTCAAACTCCAATAAAGCTACGAAAAATATATTATAATCAGTAAATTATGGTTGTTATATTATGATCATGAAAAGTACTAAGATAGTTATATATATATTATTTTTCGGTATACCAATTTTAGGTCCGATTTTGATAAAATTAACTTAAATTAAGTAAATGACCAAATAAAATTATAATATTCAAATTAAATATTTACAAAATCATAAATAAGATTTTGAAATCATTACAAATCAGATTCATTAAGGAATTTAATTAAAAACCTATTATTTCTTTCATATGAAAAATACGGCAGATTTAACAAAATAATTTTAATAAATACTAAACGTGTAGTTTATAAAAAATTATTTTTATCTAAATTAAATATATCATATAAGGAATATTTACACAAAAAATTAGCTCAAAATAACATTTTTTACTATTTTTGAAAATTCTTTCAAAATTCGTTGAACTCAGGCCTATTCTTAAAGAACCTATATAAAAATTTATAATTTAAAAAAAATGGTTTGATATTCTGGTTTCACATGCAAAAATACTTAGGGAAACCAAATTTGATGATTTCCTATGCATATTTGATATTTTTACTAAATTAAATAAATTTAGAAAGGAAATCGGAACTCACCAATTGACAAGCTTCCAACCACCAGCGGTGGCTCCACCATTATCTACAACTCTAGACATGAGGTCCACTATCTTTTAGTGATGGCCATTCCTCTCCAGGTGATCATTGGATATGAGTTCTTTTTATAAGCTTTAAATACACACCATTTTGTCTAATTTTGTAAAAATTGGTTTTCCTGTCTTCTCTCGTCTCCCTAATTTTTTTATGATGTTAAACTAATCAAATGAGGTTTTAAAAGTGGTTTGCTGAATTTATAGTTGGGTTTGAGATTTTTCTTCTGATTTTTCCTTACCAAGTGTCCCTTATATTTTACTTTTTCACTTTTTATTTGACTTAATTTTATTGATTTACTTTTTCTTCCTTAATTCTAACTTTCCAGGCCTCATTTCTAGAATTCTCTTCATTTTTCCTTATTTTTCTTGATTTTCCTTAATTATTTATGAATTTTCTTAGATTATATAGTATTATTTAAGTATATTTCGGGTATTTTAAGTGATTTTATGTATTTTTATCTATATATAAATATATATATGGTATAGATAAATATTTTAAAATATTATTTAAGTTATTTTATGATTTTTAGTATGCATATAATTTTATCTTTATCAATTTATTAGTTATCAGAACTCATTTTACGCGTTTTCAATAAATAACGAAAAATTTATATATAATTCAATATTATAAAAATTAATTATTTTATTATTTATTTTCCTAAATCTTAACCCACGAAATCACTTTTACTAATATTCCTAACTTTATCGTAAAATTTGAGTTTAATCAAACAATTTACTCGATTATCCTAAATTTTATTATTTGAATCTCGAATACCAAATTACGAAGCTTACAATTTTCACCGCAGCTTTGGCTTCGACTCATTAGATAAAGCAGTCAATAGGCGACAATAATGAACTATCAACTTCTTAAAGCCTTAGGGAAGGGGCTAAGGATGTCAATTCCCCACTAGGTGAACGGCTACGGGCTTGTTAAGGGTTGGAGACTACTATTGGGTACATAATTGATAGGAGCGTACTTATGGCATTAGGGGCACTTTTGGGCTACAACTTTGGCATCTTGCCTTGTGGTGGGCTAGTAGTATCCAAGCCGTAGTACTTGAATGTAAAAGGCTTGTAACTAAATGTGATTACTGCATACTCTACCATGCAGCTCTTCCATGATGCATAGGCCTTTGCCTTCTTAGAGGCATCCGAGTAGGGGGAAGCTAACCTCCTTATAGTAAAGGACGTCGTCAACCAACGTATAGTTGGTAACGTGGTATTTGACCTTCTTTGCTTCTCTCCTATCTTTTGGAAGCATACTCTACTCCAAATAACTCTATATGGGATACATCCATCTTGGCTCTGATATCACCGCTATCAATTCTAGTACTTCCGTCGAGCCTGGAGTTATACTCTTATCTGTAAGGTATTTTATGCAGATCTTTTTGTCCCTCACCTTGAGCTCCTATATCCTTGTAGAAGCGAGTTTGGACAGCTAATCTACTACTGAATTCTCGAGGCGGGGGATCTTCATGATGGTCCATGAAGGAAATTTAGTCAAAAGGCTTTTCACCTTCTCTAAGTGCCTTACCATGGTATTGTTCTTAGCCTCATATTCACCCTGGACAACATTTAGGTGCTCCGTGTCAATCTCCTTGGCCAACTTAAGACTGGCAATCAGGGCCTTGTATTTGGACTTATTATTGTTGCAGTTAAATCTAAATTTGAAGGCAAAACAAATCGTGATGTTTGTAGGCCAATCAGTATAAGACCCATACCTCTACCCTCAAGGTAGATGACTTATTAACGTGTAGAGTCTGTACCCGCTTGTTGTCACCCAATGGTGCTTCCTCTTCTTTGGTATACTCAACCTGAAGTCAGCCATTACTTGTGCTTTATAGGCTGTTTGTGGCTAATATTGGATTCCATACATGCTTAGCTCCACTATATACTTCACCATCCGTCCATACGCATTCGGCTTTCGTAACATGGTGCATAGGGGCTGATCTATAAGTATGGTGATCTGGTATGCTTGGAAATAAAACCTTAGTCGACGTGCTAATATGGCGATGGCTAGAGCAAACTTCTCTGCTCTGGTGTATTTGACCTCAAGCCCATGGAGTATATGGCTGATGTAGTATACGAGCCTATGCTCTCTTCCTTCCACTTTGACCAACATAGAGGAGAGTGCTCGATTGCTCACAACTAGGTACAAGAATAAGTCTTCCCCGTGGACAGACTTGGAAAAGGTTAGTGGGTGCGCGAGGAATTCTTAGAGTTGCTGGAAGGTGCGGCACACTCTAGAGTCCATTCAAAACCCTTTGGATTTGATAGGAATTAACCCCCTAAATTGATCACAAGAAACCGAGCTAGAAGAATCTAAGGGCTTGCATGGAAAATATTAGCTTTAAGTCATAACTGAGACAAGGACTCCTATCTTGACCCAACCCGACCTCCTGTCGACCTGTCTGTCATATCCTTACTTGTATTCGGCATATTCTTACCCAGTTGCGAAGCCATCTAGAAGGTAACCCAAGAAATGTTAGTCGAGCCGAGCTCTCCAACTGATCGTTGGCACCTGACTCCCATACAACTAACTTCTCGCCCAAACTGTTTGGCCCTCGACTTGATCCAGATCAGGTTGGCCCCTGACCACCGGTACTTTCATTTTTGCTTGCATTACAACTTACTCCTAACGTCCAGCCAATAAGCGACACGCGTCTTTTGACACAACATTTCAGAATGATTCTTCTTCTCCGTACTAAATATTCTTTATCCATTTTACCCTTTTTTAGTAAGATTCATGTAACTTAATTGTAAAATACCCTTTTTGTCTTTCTATACATGTAAAATAACCCTAGTAGGCAAGTATATAAATGCCTACTCTCCTTGTATGCAGATCATCGATTTCTAATACAGAATTATTCATTTTAAGTAACCTTAGTGTTCTCATTATCATCTAACTCTCATCTATTCCCTTTAGCAAGGAGTAGTGATGAGTGACCCTATAATTCAGACCGGTGTGTCGTCTCTGACGGGTTATAAGCCTAGTAAGATCGAGTGGTGAGTCATATCTATTTGGTAGCTACCTAGACTTTACTAGTCTCTTTTTGTTTTTCCCTTCGGTTCATTCTTTGTGGTGCTCCTTCATGTGTTTGACTTTGGAGACGCATCAGCTTCACTAGTATTAGAGCACGGTTTTGCGAGGGAGTGTGTAAAATTGTAGTGAAGTTTTTGTTCGCCTTACTGTCTATGGTTGCTGTGTTCCTTCCGTAGCTACTACAGTATGTTAATGTGATAGCAAGTGTAGCTTCGTTGTTACTTTATTTTTCATCACAAAAACAAAGTAAGTTTATTTGTATTCTGTTTAGTGACTATTAGGTATTAAAGATTGTTGGTAGTTTGTTAATCTGTTTGAAAGTATTATACTATATTAGATTCAAGTATTTAGGGAGTTATTGGTGATCAGAGTAATGGTGCTCAACTTGGTCATGGTCATAATGGTAGTAATACCCCAAGGTCCGTTGACGACAAATTTGATAAGCTTACAAAACCATATTAAGAGCTTAGTCATTGTGATGCAATTTAATAGGCAACAACCTTTGTGTGTACCACAACAAAACCCATAAGATGATGCCCTTGAGAGACGCTATGGCCAAGGCAATTGAACTAACCACCCAATTCGACCCCTTAGAACTGGAGGAGCTATTAGACGAAGATTGAAGTTAGAGGAGATTGCGAAGGACGATGAGGAGTTAGATGTTAAAGGGTTTGGTGAGGAAAAGGACGTTGATTATTACTAAGTGCAGGGGCAAAGACGGCAGTCCCTTAAGGGTTAAACAATGTCAAGGTACAAATTCCACCCTTCAATGGAAATGGAGATGCTGATGAATACTTGAAGTGAGAAGAAAAGGTCGAGAAAGTGTTTTACTATTACGAGTATATGGATGTTGTCAAGGTCCGACTTATTGCACTGGAATTTACTAGGTATGCGATAATGTGGTGGAAGAATCTGAATACAGCATGAGCTAGGGATAGAAGATAAGGTGTTAGGACCTAGGATAAGATGAAAAGGTTATTAAGAGATAGATTTATGCTAGAGACATACCTGCAAGATACGTTTGCAAAATTGCAAGAGCTTTGCCAAGGAAACTGATCTGTTGATGACTATGTCAAAGAGTTTCAAATGTTGATGCTCAAAGCTAACGTGGAAGAACCGAAAGCCTGTACAGTATCAAGATTTATTTCTAGACTCAAGTATGGGATTCACAATATCATGGAAGTACAGAGGTTTTATACCTTGGAAGAAGTAATCAAGATCACTAGAGGGTTGAAAAGTAGAGGAGAAGTTGTCACGCCCCGAAGCGGCAGAGTCGTAACAGCCCCGCCGTGTAAACCACCCTAGGATAGAAGTTGGCCTCACAATCGCTATCCTAGACCTGATCTACACAAGGCGTCCACAACTAACCCGCTTTGAAGTAGACAATTTGTAATTTAAATAAATCATTTATCTAAGAAAGTGAGGAAATATATATATGCTATAATTCAGCTATTGTAATTAAGGTTTACAATATTTCTCCGTAATATATTTCCTAGTTGTTACATTATTCAAAATGAAAAGTAATTCTAAAATAAAAACTTAAACCTTAAAATATGTGTTTATTCTTCACATGTTTTTCCTCACTCCCCAGGATCCAGCAGTTGCTAGCTTCAGAGTAATTGGTTGCCGCTTCTTAGCCAGCACCTGCACGATGTCTATAGGGATGTGAGCAACCACAGCTCAGTAAGTAGGGACGGAGGACTTAAAACTATACCATACACACAACAAGGTTTTCAATCACTTATTAAATGCAATGCATGTGCAAGCAAATGCCATTGCACGACGTTGTCCGGCCCGTCGTGAGATTAGAGAAATTGCGCCCGCTCTAATCCGGGTTGAGGAGTTACCGTTAATGCAACAGCTCACGACCAAACCCAAGCTTGTGTAATGGAGACCTTGCTCCTCCCGCGACTACCTTCGAACCACTGTCTTCATCCCCGCCGCGACCTCCTCTCCTGTCACTTAGTTTGACTGAGGATAAAGAAGGGACCATTTTGCAATCCCGCGCTATCCCTTCCGAAGGGGTCGGTATTTGGCCGGAGAGTCCTAAATCCCCTAACGGGTTGCCATGCATGCTCGATTATGATTACTGGTCGTATATTTGATTAAGTCCAATTTAGGGTGATCAATCATTACATACAATTCATACAATATGCGCCAAAGCAACAAACATAATCATAGCATTACCCATAATCAAGCACATGCACGCATTCAACTATCTAACAAGCACAACCAAGCATAATCTTAAGCCTCTAAAATACAGCGTCGTATTAATCCCAACTTACCTCGACTCCTCGCTCGCTCACTCGAGGTCCGATTTGCTCAGGCCATCGCCGGTTATCCCTATAACACGAACGTGGTTTCAGCTTTTCATATAATTGTTATAGGTTCGTTTTATCCTATAATACTTCTTGTTAGGTTTTGTTTAAGGTTTAATATGCCCAATTATCTAGGTATTAAGTCTTTTACAATTATTCTAGGTTTGGGGTTAGGTTCAGGTTCGGGTTCGGTTTTCGCATCGATTTCTAAACCAGGTTTTTAGTTCGATTTTTAAGTAGCGTTTTATATTCCAACACTAGAAATTAGTTTCAACCCATAATGTGAAATTAATCACATTATTTCCCGATAACCTAAATACCATCATTACCCTTTGTTAGTGTTTATTTTACTCGGTACACTTAAATTCATATCAGTGTACCGAATTCACTCCTAATGTGACAAATTTTTACATTTTTCATATAATTCCATAAATTCAAGTTTCCTATCAGATTTATTGTGCATTTTTATTATTCTCAAAATATAAATTTTTATTATAATATTTTCTATTTATTATATTTTCAATAATTACACATTATGCATTATTGCATATTATGCACATAATGCATTTCTAATATTTATATTACCCTAATTACCATCTCTAAACACCAATTATTATTTCAAAATGTCTAAATCCATCCTAAATCAGATTTTACTCCAAATTTCCCTAATTTACAAAATTAACTATTTATTTCCTATTACTCATTTATTACATAATTAACCTAATAATTACATCTAACACCCTAAATGCTATAAGTATCATACTCCATCAGATCTTAACATCCTAAAACATGTAATTATTCACTAAATCAGAAATTAATCATTTAATTACATAATTAACCCTAAATTACCCATTTTATGCCTCTTTTTAGAGCTAAAAAATTATCTAAAAATTTTGAAAATTAATTTTTGAAAAAGGGCTTCATAGCACTGTTCTATGTCACATGAGCATCCTACAGAAAAATTTTGAGCCCCAAACTACATCCCTAAGCCTATTTAATTTCCGGTTTAATCATGCTCGGTTTTGAACAATTTGTTAAGGACCCTATATTTCCAGACATAATTAAACTAAATCAACATTTTTCCCTAAATCTACATACAATAAAACCTCAGAATAACAAGTTTCATAATTTTCTGGGCAAAATAACTAATTTTACAAAATTATACAAGAATCGGGCTGGAATTTGGACTCACTGGTTCAAGTGGCTCCGACCACCGCGGGCCGCCATGGCCTTGTCAGCCGGCCTGGGCGCTGCCACCACCGTGTGGTGGTGGTGGCCGTCCACTCCCAGCTCCTTGTTTGGTGTGAGTTCCCTTTAAAACCCCTAACTGCACAGTTTTTCTTATTTTTTTTATTTTTCTAGATTTTCTCTCGAATTTTAGACTCTCTCTAATTTTCTCTGATTTGTATCTGTCCAAATGGGCTTCTGAATTTTTCTTGCTATTTATAGACGAATTTTGTAATTATTATGCATTAATTTGACAAGATTTTGTCAACTCTCCTTGATTTTTGGCTTTTTGTTTGTCCAATTCTTATTGGATAATTTTTCTTTTTCTAATTTGAACCTGCCACGACCTTATCTTGCTTCAGTTATCCACTTCTAATTTTTTTCTGATTTTTCTATAATTATTTTGTATTTTTCTTTAATTATTTACTTAATTTTTAGCCTATTTCACTAATTACGCGTATTTTTATCTACACGTAAATACATGTAGGGTACACGTGAACATTCCTAAATATTATTTTGGTCATTCTAAAATTTTTAGTATACATATAATCTATCTCTAATAATTTATTAGTTATTATATTACACTTTTTGCCTTTTTGGTAATTAGCAGTTATTATGCTTAAAATTTGAAAATTTTATAGTCTCCTATTTTACTACTTATTTTCTTAAATTTAAGTTTACAGGGTCATTTTTACTGGTATCTTGTTAAATAGTTTATAATTTGGGTGTGATCGGATCCTTTAGCCGATCGCCCTAAACCTTGGGTTCTAAGTTCAATCTTACGGTTACTTGGCTGAACTTTGGGGCTTACAGAAGTGTTCCGATCTAACCTGGACAACCATTCTCCCAAGCTCTCGTATCGCACCGACCTATTCAAGTCGACCCGAAGAGGCCATACTGACTTGAGGATAAGAGTGACAAACTTGATGACAGCAAGGATAGCCAGCAGGGCCAAGTTGGTTAACTAAGCCGATCTGATGCTAAGCCAACCCCAAAGACATATGAGAAGGGGCAAACCTTCGGATGAAAGATTAATGAGATGAAATGCTTTAGGTGCTTAAGTTTTGGACACATGGTTGTTAAGTGTCCGAATCGACATGTTATGATACTCCAAGGAGATGTCATAGATAGTACTGACGAGAGTGAACCTGAGGAAGATGTTAGGAAGCTCGAGGTTGCAGAAGAGGAGGAGACCTGTGTCTATGCTGACCCGGGAAAAGTGATGACCCTAATCCTGAGACGAATACTGAGTTCCTTGTCAAACTCGGATGAGGACTAGAGAGAGAATTTGTTCCATACCAAATGTATCGTCAAAGGCCAATTGTACACAATCATTATAGATGGAGGAAGTTGTACTAATGTCGTTGCATAGTCCTTTATACAAAGGTTGGGTCTGTTGACTTCAAAGCATCTCCGACCCTATAAGCTACATTGGCTTTATGATAAAGGTGTTTTGCACGTAATTGAACAAGTGACCGTATCGTTTAGTGTTGGGAACTTGTGTAGGGACAAAGTAATGTGCAATGTTGTCCCTATGGGAGCTTCACATCTGTTGCTAGGACAACCTTAGTTGTTCGACCAACATGTTACACACAACGGGTACAAGAACACTTATACCTTTGTTAAGGACGGAAGGAGGATAGTGTTCCAAGCCTTAACCCTGTTCCAAGTAAATGAAACCCATAACTAGCTCACCCAAGCCAGTAAAAAAGAAGCCTTCGTTATGAGCCATAGAGAGCTCCAATTTGCTGAGAAGGCTGATGAACTGATGTTCTTGATAGTTAGAAGATTAATGGAGATGAAGGAATTGCCGAATGTCTTAGAAGAAATCCGAAGATTGTTAAATGAGTTTTTTGGCCTATTTTTGGAAGAATTGTCTAAAGGACTGCCACCAATTCGAGGCATAGAGCACTATATCAATCTGCAGCCAGGTAACGCTCTGCCGAATTGACTTCCATACAGGAAGAACCTAGAGTAGGCTGCTGAACTGAAGAAGCAGGTGGATGAGCTTGTAGAGTGAGGATATGTGAGAGAAAGCATGAGCTCTTGCGTTGTACCAGCTCTATTCGTTCCAAAGAAGGATTGTTCATAGCGTATGTACATTAATAACCAAGCAATTAATCGAATTACTGTCAAGTACAGACACTCAATACTGAGGCTCAATGACATATTAGATGAGCTTTATGGTGCAAGGATATTTTCAAAGATAGATTTATGGAGCGGCTACCACCAAATTCACATGTTGCTAGGCAATGAATGAAAGACTGCCTTTAAGACTAAGCACAGACTCTATGAATGGTTAGTTATGCCATTCGAACTTACGAATGCACTAGCACATTCGCGAGGTTAATGAACCGTGTGATGCACCCCCTACTTGGAAGATGTGTAGTTATATACTTCGATGATATATTAGTGTATAGTGCCGACTTAGACGACCGTGTTCAACATCTTCGTAAAGTATTTGACATTTTGTGAGTTGAAAAGTTGTATGCGAATGTAAAGAAATGCATGTTCTGTCAGAAAGAGGTGATGTTCTTAGGGTTGGTAATGTCAGGGGATGGAATCAAAGTAGATGAGGAGAAGACCCAAGCTGTTCTGGAATGGCTGACACTGAAGAATGTTACTGAAGTTCGAAGTTTCCATGGCCTAGCTTCTTTCTATAGGCGATTTATTAAGGACTTTAGTACGATAGTTGCTCCATTGATTGAGCTGACAACAAAGAATGAAGGGTTCATGTGGAACGATCGAGCTAAGTGAAGCTTTAGGGAGATTAAGGAGAAGCTCAACTCAGCACATGTCCTTTCATTACCGGATTTTGACAAGCCCTTTGAACTGGAGTGTGATACATCGAGAGTTGGAATTAGTGCTGTCCTGATGCAAAAACGACGACTCGTTGCTTACCAAAGTGAGAAACTAAGTAGCCTAACCCTGAACTATTTTGTGTACAATTCTGTGTACAAGAAGGAGTTGTACTCCCTTTTCTGACCCTCACTGTTTGACAACATTACCTACTACCATGAGACTTTGTTATTTACATTGACCATGAATCATTGAAGCATCTTGAGAGTTAGAATAAGCTTTTAAAGAGGCAAGCTAAATGATTAAAGTTCATGAAAGGTTTCTCATATGTTATTCAACAGAAAAAGGGAAGCGCAAATGTGGTTGCCGATACTCTGTTACCACGATAAACCTTACTGATCACTTTGAAGACAAAACTTCTAGGATTCTCACTCATCACTAAGCAGTATGCTAATGACCCTCACTTCGGTTTCATTGTTGAACAGTATCGCAAAAGACTAGTTGTTAGAGGATATTATCTTAAGGATTGCTATTGTTCAAGGACTACAGGCTATGCATTCCAAACTACTACACGCATGAGCTGTTGGTTACGGAAGCTTACAACGGTGGACTTTCAAGCCACTTTGGGGAAGTCAAGACAGCTAATCTATTGAAAGATAACTTTTACTAGCCAGGTTTGACCAAGGATGTCCATAAGATAGTCAGTAGTTGTGAAGTTTGTAAGCATGCTAAGGGGAAGAGAGAACCCCATGAAGAGTACGTACCTCTACTAACACCTACTCTACTATAAGCCAACTTTATCATGGACTTTGTCCGAAGGTTGCTCCAAACATCTAGAGGAAAATATTTTATTTTTGTTATAGTGGACCTTTTCAATAAGATAATGCACTTCATTCCGTGCCATCGGACTAACAATGATCTATATATTGTTGATTTGTTTTTGTAGGAGATTATTCGACTACATGGGGTACCGAAGACTATTGTCTTAGATCAAGACACAAAATTTTTGAGCTATTTTTAGATGATTCTTTGGAGAAGACTTGGGACTAAACTAGTATTCGGCTTAAGTAATCACCCTTAGACTGATGGCTAGATTGAAGTGGTGAACAAGATGTTAGGTAATCTACTTAGAGCTATTGTAAGGAAGAACCTAAGGGATTAGGATCTATACCTATCGGTCGTGGAATTCGCATATAACCGAACTGTCCATAGCACCACTAGGAAAACCCCATTCAAAGTAGTTTATGGCATCAACCTTACTATCCCCCTTGATATGATTGGCATCCCAGCAACTGTTGAAGAAAGTTAATTTGGAGTAAACTAAGCCCAAGAATTGCATGAGTTACACCAGTCTGTGATGAAGAAGATCGCTAAGTTCAATAAGAGACAATAAGAGATTGGCAGCCGAGGTTATCGAACTATTTCCTTCTAACCAGGAGACTTAGTATGGGTTCACCTTAGCCGAGAGCGATTCCTGCAATTAAGACAAACCAAACTATCTCGTTGAGCTAATGGCCCATTTAAGGTACCGAAGAAGATTAACCATAATGCCTATCAGATCGAGTTGCCTGATAACTATGGTGTCTCCTTTACCTTCAATGTGTCTAATCTAATCCCACACCAACCAGTCGAAGAAAACCTTACGAGCGCTTTAGAAGAACAAGCAGAAACCGCTTCAAATTTGAGGACAAATCTTTTTGACCCCCAGGTAGATGATAGGAATCAACCCCCTAAACCGATCATAAGAAGTCGAGTTAGAGGACTTTAAGAGCTCACATGGAAAATATTAGCTCTAAGCCATAGTCAAGACGGAGACTCTTATCCCGACCCGACCTGTTTGTTATATCCTTACTTATATTCGACATGCTTGTAAAGCCATCTAGAAGGTAACCTATGAAATGTTAGCTGAACTAAGCTTTCTAACCGATCACTGGTGCCTAATTCCCATACAGCTAACTTCTCACCTAGATTGTTTGGCCCTTGACCTGATTCCGATTAGGTTGGCCCTTGATCACTAGCACTTTCGTTTTCGCCTGCATTACAACTTACTCTTAACATCCAGCCAACAGGCAACATGTATCTTTTGATACAATATTCTAGAATGATTCTTCTTCTTTGTACTAAATATTCTTTGTCCTTTTTACCCCTTTTTAGTAAGATTCATGTAATCTAATTGTAAAATACCTTTTTGTCTTTTTATACATGTAAAATAACTCTAGTGGGCAAGTATATAAACCTCCACTCTCCTTGTACACAGATCATCAACTTTTAATATGGAATTATTCACTTTGAGTAACCTTAGTATTCTCGTTATCATCCAACTCTTATCTATTCCCTTTAGTAAGGAGTAGTGATGAGTGACCCTACAACTCGGACCGGTGTATTGTATTTGACAAGTTGTAGGCCGAATAGGATTGAGTAGTGAGTCATATCTATTCAGTAGCTACCTGGACTTTGTTAGTCTCCTTTTTATTTTTCCCTTTGGTTCATTCATTATGGTGCTCCTCTATGTGTTCGACTCCGAAGATGCATCAGGATTTTAAAGGATCTTAAAAAACTTGGTGCATTTATCTGTGCTCTTGGAGACAAACCTACTCAATGCATCTACCATATCGGTGAGCTTCTATACCTCTCAAACTGAGGTAAGGGGGTTTCATCTCCATGATGGTACATATTTTCTCGGGATTAGCTCGATACCTCTTGTTACGCCCCGAAGTCACAGAGTCGCAACAGTCCCGTCGTGTAAACCATTCTATGATAGTAACTGGCCTCACAGTGTCTACCATAGACATGAATCTACACAAGGCGTCGACGACTCCTCGCTTTGAAGTAAATAGTTCGATTAATAATTATACGGCAATCATGATAATTATCATAATTTCTAATAAACATTTATAATAATATATATATATATAAGTCTCCACAGAGCTTCCCAGGAAGTTTTACACAAACATGACAGTTCACTAGATTACACAATAACTATTAGTCTTTCATTCCTAATTACAAGGTCACTCTAGTCACACATTATATTAAGTATCTTGGTCTTCACACCCTTGGCTTCAAACGGACTAACCTCTGGATAATTGTAGGGCGGCATAGTACTTGAAGAGATTACAAATCAAAGCCTACAAAATGATCTATAAGGGTATGAGCAACTACAGCTTAGTAAGTTGAATTGGAGACTCATGAATGCATACAAGCACAAATAGGGTTATTAAACAATTATTTTCATGCAATGCAACAATCAAGTGTCATCACACAACGTAGTCCGGTCCGTTGTGAAATCAGAGAAATTTCACCCGCTCCAATCCGGGTTGAGGAGTTCCATGTTATGCAGCAGGTCACAACCAAACCCAGGCTTGTGCAATGGAGACTTCGCTCCTCCCGCGACTACCTTCGAACCATTGACTTCACCCCCGCTGCGACCTCCTCTCTTATCACTTAGTTCGACTGAGGATGAATAAGGGACCATTTTGCAATCCTGCGCTATCCCTTTCGAAGGGGTCAGTATTTGGTTGGAGAGTCATATAATCCCCTAACGGGTTGTAATGCATGACATTTTCGGTTATTAGGGTCGACTAAGATTAAATTCCAGTTAGGGTGTTCAACAAGTTCATACCAATTCAATCAGTCACAAAATCATTCACAATACAAATTCCAGCACAAATTCAGATACATCAAGCATATGCACAAACTACTTACAATCACAATCATATACAAGCCTAAGTCTCCGAGTACTACAAAACTAGTACTCTATTACAATAAGCAATAACCTAACTTACTTGAATTTGCTCGATCGCTCGATCCTCTAGTTGCAAGCTGATTTGTTTCTGGGTGTCCTATAATACAAATAGGTTCTTTTAGTACTTATATTTTATGGATTCTTATTCTAATTCATAATGTAACTCATTTTCCTCATGTATACCTATAATGTATTAATGATTCGTTGTATTCTATTTCGGGGTTCGGCTCCTAAACTAGATTCTAGTTTTAATTCCTAAGTCGTTATTAGGCTCGAATCCCAATGTGACATTAATCACATTACGCTCGGGTACTCAAATATCCTATTGGGCCGTAATTTTGGTATTCTAAACTATTCGGTACACGCTAACCCTAATTGTGGTATCGAATTTATTCCCGATGTGTAAAAATCTTACATTTTAAGATATTTACTTAAAATTAAATATTATTTCAGATTTATTATTTTTCTGATTTCAATTATAATATTATCTAAATAACCTTATTTTTTTAGATTTATTAATTAACATTTTCACATATTACTAATTTATTATATTACTTACCTAATTTCCCTAATTAACCATACTTAGTACCTAAAGGCTAGGATTAGGGTTCCACTGTAGAGATTAACTTCCCTAAACATCTAATTAAGATCCAAATCAGTAATTAACATCCTAATTACCTAATTAACCCTAAATCACCCAATTTTACCATCATTTTAGGGCTAAAAATTAACTTAAAAATTTCGAAAATTAATTTTAAAAAAATGGCTTCATAGCATTGTTATACATCATATGAGCATCCTATAGAAAAATTTTGAACTCCAAACTACATCCCTAAGCCTATTTATTTTCCAGTTTAATCATGCTTTGTTTTGAACAATTTGTTAAGGACCCTATATTTCCAGACATAATTAAACTAAATCAATATTTTTCCTAAATCTACATACAAATAAACCTCAGAATAACAAGTTTCATAATTTTCTGGGCAAAATAAATAATTTTACAAAATTATACAAAAATCGGGTGAATAAATGACTAACCGGTTCGAAGCTTTTGGGCCGTCCAAACTCGGTCAAATGTTGTCGGTCGGTCCAGGCGGTGGTTCTAGTGTAAGGTGGTGGTGGTGGTTCGGTCCCAGGTGGTGGTGGGTGGTGGTTTTGGTTCATTTGCCTAATCTGCACAGTTTTCTTTTTTTTTTTTTCTAGATTTTCTCTCGATTTTTTCAGTGTTTCGATTTTTCTCAGATCTCAAACTGGCCAAATGACTTCTGAAAATTTTTTCCTTATTTATAGACAAATGTAGTAATTAATGTGCATTAATTTGATAGGATTTTGCCCCATTTCCTTGATTTTTGGCTTTTTGTTTGTCCAATTCTTATTGGTTATTTTTTTCTTTTTCTGTCCACAACCTGATCTTGTTGCAACTTATCTTCTTCTGATTTTTCCATAATTATTTTATATTTTTCTTTAATTATTTGCTTAGTTTTCGGCCAATTTCAGTAATTACGCGTATTTTTATCTACACGTAAATACATGTGGGGTACACGTGAACATTTCTAAATATTATTTTGGTTATTCTAAAATTTTTAGTATACATATAATTTATCTCTAGTAATTTATTAGTTATTATATTACACTTTTCGCCTTTTCGGTAATTAGCAGTTATTATGCTTAAAATTTGAAAATTTTATAGTCTCCTATTTTACTACTTATTTTCTTAAATTTAAGTTAACAGGGTCATTTTTACTAGTATTTTGCTAAATAGTTTATAATTTGGATTTGATCAGATTCCTTAGCCGATCGTCCTAAACCTTGGGTTTTAAGCTCAAACCTACGGTTACTTGGCTTAGCTTTAGGGTTTACACCTCTTTAGATGACTAGGAAGCCTATGAATTTTTCAGAGTCGACCTTGAAAATGCATTTTTAGGGGTTCAGCTTTATGTCATATGTCCTCATCTGGTCAAAAGCTTCTTAGAGGTTCTTGACATGATTGTTCAGCTTCGTGCTCTTACCAATCATGTCATCGATGTACACCTCTATGTTGTACCCGATTTAAGGCTTAAAAAATTTTGTCACTATTTGTCGGTATGTGGCTCCAACTTTTTTTAGACTGAAGAGCATCACCATGTAGTCATATATGCTAAAGTCGGTAACAAAAGAGGTATGGACTTTGCACTTCGGATCTATCTTGATGTAGTTGTACCTTAAGAAGGCGTCCATGAAGCTTAGCGGGTATGTATCTGAAAATGGAGTCAACTAGCTGGTCGATCCTAGGGAGAAGGAAGTAATCTTTCAAATAGGCTTTATTGAAATTGGTATAATCGACGCATATACATCACTTCCCAATCTTCTTCTTAAGTAACACCACATTTGCTAGCCAAGTCGGGTACTTCTCTTCCCTCACGAAGCCGACCTTAAGCAGCTTTTGCACTTTTTCCTCAATTGTGATTCGCTTTTTCGGGGTGAAGTGCCTCTTCTTCTACTTGATAGGCTACACGGTAGAGTCAATGTTAAGGCTATGGGTTGTTAGGTTAAGCGAGATCCCAAGCATATTTAACACTAACCGAGCTAACTTATCTAAGTTGGTCTATAAGAGAGCAATAATTTCGTCCTTTACCTTAGGAGGAGTCTTGATCCTGACCTTCATGGTCTGGTCAAGAGAGGAACCAATTTGGACTTCTTCGATTTTTTCACCTAACTCACCCCTTGTAGCTAGCTTCTCTTACGGGCTGGACTCTAGAGTGAATACTTTGTTGTCTCTGACGGCTAGCTCTCACAAGAGCTTTGGATTACACCAACATATTCCCATCCTAGTCAAGGTTGGGAATTTAGCCTTCAAGTGATGGGAGGATATGATGACCCCAAATGCATTCAAACTTGGTCTTCTCAAGAGAGCATTATGGGGAGAGGGGCAGTTGATGAACTCTATTGGTCATTATGCCACATGGTTGTCACTGCTAAGCTCCATGTCTGGAGTGATGATCCTTTTGGTTTGGATAGTATTTCCATTGAAGTTGATCAGGTTATGGTAATACAGCTTTATTTTCACTAGTGGTTTAGTCCTTATCCTTTTGTATGTGTGGAGAAAGAGGATACCTATGGAACTATTGGTGTCCACCATAATCTTCATGCCTTGAAATTTGCAATCTTTGCCCCTATGACCAGAGCATCCTAATAGGGGGTATTGACCCCCTCGAAATCTTCGTCAGAGAAGGAGATCGAATCACCCAATTTCTGCATCTTCTCCTTCATAGCTAACACCTTGGATAAAGCGTTAACCAAGCCATTAGTGCTCGGCTAACTCCTTAGGTATGGCTCCCTAACAAATGTATTAATAATGCTATTAGGGGCATGTTTATTATGACAGTCATTATTCTGCTTTGCTTAGGCATATTTAGTCCGTTGCCTCCAAGGTGCCCTATCCTCATCCTCGTTGTCGGGACGGTCATCGTTCCTTTGTTGGGCTACATACTCATTGAAGAAGCCCTGTTAATGGGTATATTCGATTGTGTTATTTAACTAGAAGCATTCATCAATGGTGTGGCCATGATTGTCATAGAACCGACAATATTCGTTTAAGTTCCAATGGCTAGGGTTCCCCTTCATCTTAGGAGGTCTTTGCAGTAGGTTCTTATGCTTCACCTCAGAATAAACTTGGGCAATAAGTCTATTCAAAGGGGTGTGCTACGTAAATATGGGAGGGAGGCGTGGATCTCATTCGGTTTTTCCTACTAGAGCCATTCCCCTCAGATATGTTCCGCCCCTACCACCAAGACGATCTTTTAGGAACAATCTCTTCTTGTCCTACTTTCCACTCAACCTTTTGTAGTCGATGTTGCACCTAGTGTTACGCCCCGAAGTCGTAGAGTCATAATAGTCCCGCCGTGTAAACCATTCTATGATAGTAACTGGCTTCACAGTGCCTACCATAGACATGATCTACACAAGGCGTCGACGACTCCTCGCTTTGAAGTAAACAGTCCGATTAACAGTTATACTACAATTATGATAAATATTACAAATTTTTAATAAACATAGATAATTATACGTAAGTCCACAGAGCTTCCTAGGAAGTTTTACATGAACACGACAGTTTACTAATGTACATAATAACTATCAGTCTTTCATCCTTAACTACAAGGTCACTCTAGTTACACATTATACTAAGTAACTTGATCCTCACATCCCTGGCTTCAAAGGACTAACCTCTGGGTAATTATAGGGTGGCATAGTACTTGAAGTGTTCAGAAATCAGAACCTGCAAAAGGATCTATAAGGGTATGAGCAACTACAGCTTAGTAAGTTGAATTGGAGGCTCATGAATGCATACCAGCACAAACAAGATTATTAATCAATTATTTTCATGCAATGCAACAATCAAGTGTCATCGCACAACGTAATCCGATCCGTTATAATCAGAGAAATTTCGCCCGCTCTAATCTGGGTTGAGGAGTTTCATGTTATGTAGCAGCTCACAACCAAACCCAGGCTTGTGCAATAGAGACCTCGCTCCTCCCGCAACTACCTTCGAACCATTGACTTCACCCCCGCCGTGACCTCCTCTCCTGTCACTTAGTTCGACTGAGGATGAAGAAGGGACCATCTTGCAATCCTACGCTATCCCTTTCGAAGGGATCGGTATTTAGTTGGAGAATCCTATGATCCCCTAACGGGTTGCAATGCATGACATTTTTTGTTCTTAGGGTCGAATAAGATTAAATTTCATTTAGGGTATTCAAACAATTTTACACCAATTCAATCATAACACAAAATCACTCACATCACAATATTAGCACGAATTCAGATACATCAAACGCATGCGTAAATTACTTACAACCACAACCATATACAATCCTAAGTCTCCGAGTACCACACAAATAGTACTCTATTACAATAAGCAATAACCCAACTTACTTGAAATTGCTCGATTGCTCGATCCCTTAGTTGCAAGCTGATTTGTCCCTAAGTGTCCTATAATACAAATAGGTCTTTTTAGTACTTATATTTTATGGATTCATATTCTAATTCATAATGTAACTCATTTTTCCCATGTATACCTATAACGTACTAGTGATTCGTTGTACTCTATTTCGGGGTTTAAATCTTAAATTAGATTCTAGTTTTAATTCCTAAGTCTTAAATAGGCTCGAATCCCAGTGTGACATTAATCACATTACGCTCGGGTATTCAAATAGCCTATTAAGTCTTAATTCAGTATTCTAAACTATTTGGTATACGCTAACCTTAATTGGGGTATCGAATTTATTCCTGATGTGAGAAAATCTTACGTTTTGAGACATTTACTTAAAATTAAATGTTATTTCAGATTTATTATTTTTCTGATTTCTATTATAATATTATCTAAATAACCCTATTTTTTTTAGATTTATTAATTTTCAATTTCGCATATTACTAATTTCTTACATTAACTACCTAATTTCCTCAAATTACCATACTTAATACTCCAAAGGCTAGGATTAGGTTTTTACATCAGAGATTAGCATCCCTAAACATCTAATTACTAACTAAATCGGTGATTAGTATCTTAATCACCTAATTAACCCAAAATTACTCAATTTTTCCATCATTTTAGGGCTAAAAATTAACTTAAAAATTTTGAAAATTAATTTTAAAAAAATGGCTTCACAGCACTGTTCTATATCACATGAGCATCCTACAGAAAAAAATTGAGCTCCAAACTACACTCCTAAGCCTATTTATTTATAGTTCTAATCATATTCGGTTTTGTGCAATTTGTTAAGTACTCTATATTTCTAGATGTGATTAAACTAAATCACTATTTTTCCTTAAATCTACATACAATAAAACCTCAGAATAACAAGTTTCATAATTTTCTGGGCAGAATAACTATTTTTACGAAATTATACAAAATCGGGACAATTGTGGAACTCACCCGGTTCGATGCTTTCTGGTTGTCCAAACCCGGTCCAAGGTTGTCGGCCGACCCAGACGGTGGGTCTAGTGTAGGGTGGTGGTGGTGGCTCGGTCCCAGGTGGTGGTGAGAGGTGGGTATGGCTCACTTGCCCAATCTATACAGTTTTCTTTTCTTTTTTTATTTTCTAAATTTTCTCTCAAATTTTTGGGTCTCACGATTTTTCTTAGATTTCTCACTGCCCAAATGAGTTCTAAAAATTTTTCCCCTATTTATAGACGATTTTTGTAATTATTATGTATTAATTAGACATGACTTTGCCCAATTCCCTTGATTTTTGGCTTTTGTGTTGCCTAATTCTAATTGGTTGATTTTTATCTTGCACATCCTGACATGCCACGACCTGATTTGGATCATCTTATCCTCTTCTGATTTTTTTCTGATTTTTCCATAATTAATTTATAATTTTATTTAATTATTTACTTAGTTTTTGGCCAATTTAGGTAATTTCGCGTATTTTTTATCTACACGTAAATACATGTGGAGTATACGTGAACATTCCTAATTATTATTTTGGTCATTCTAAAATTTTTAGTATACATATAATCTATCTCTAGTAATTTATTAGTTATTAGATTACACTTTTCGCCTTTTCGGTAATTAGCAATTATTATGCTTAAAATTTGAAAATTTTATAGTCTCCTATTTTACTACTTATTTTCTTAAATTTAAGTTTACGGAGTCATTTTTACTAATATTTCTCTCAATAGTTTATAATTTGGGTTTGATCGAATCCTTTAACCGATCGCCCTAAATCTTGAGTTCTAAGTTCAATCCTACGGTTACTTGGCTTGGCTTTAGAGCTTACACCTAGCACGAATGGTATCCTCCTGGTCCATGTATTTTTTAGCCTTGTTCTAGAATTGACTATGGTCTTTAGCTTGCTTTTTGTAAGCGATTAGAATAAATCTCCCAAGAGCCGAATGCCAAGTTAAGTGGCGCGTATGACAACTCCCTAGTCTAGTTAAGGGATCTTGACCACGGCATTATTGAATTGGGTCACAAACTTGCGTAGACTTTCGCCTTTACTCTACTTGATCAGGTACAAGGACGATATGTTATTTGATAAGAGCTTGCTAGCCCTGAAGTGGAGGTTGAACATGCACACTAACTTATTAAAGGAGTTGATGGAGTTCTCGAGCAAGGGTTTAAACTATGGCTAAGCAACTTTCCTTAGAATGCCTAAGAAATCCTTATACATGATGGCATCCCTATGACCGTAGAGGTTTATGAGGGTACAAAACTAGAGGAGGCGATCGTTTAGATTACCTGTGTTGTTGTATTGGTCAAGGGTCAGAAGTTTGCTATTGGGTGATAATACTTCATCCTGGACCCCCCTGGTGGAGGGGGTTTTATTACTTGTTACCAACCCAGTGTCACCAGTTGCTTTGCTTTCTTACTACTTAGAGAGCCTTCTTATCATTGTATATAGCTCATTCAAATCAGCATTGTTTACTGGGTGAGCTCAACGCGCAATAGAGTGAGCTACTACTCCTTAGGAGTCGGTCACTTACTCATTTTCAGCTAGGGCTCAATTGAGAGTAACTGCAGACCTTACTGGCTGTTGCTACATTGGAGGATCATGTTGCCGGTCTTGTTGCTGGTGATGGTAGTTGTTCTACCCGATATGGGTGTTAGAGGCTTCAGGAGGATAAGTTTGTACATTACACCTCTCAGCTTTGTTTAGGCTAGTGCAGAGCAACTTATTTTGGGTAGCCAATTCCTCTATTAGGCGCTCCTCCAACACTTCCCTTATAAGGGGGTAGTTTTCTATAAGTTGGTTGTTTACTAACTAGTGGTTCTCTTATTTTATTTATCAATGTTAGACATGGTTAGTGTATGTGTTTTTGGGTTTTTCTTTGGTTAGGAATTTGGTTTTCGATTTCCTACAAATGGCACCAAATGTTGTCTCTAGTTCTTGTCAGTATCAATTAAGATGTGGTTGGGCTTTGTATGAGTAAGAGAGCTTGTAAAACAAAAGAAGGTGAAAGGGTGTCGGGGTGTTATTCAGCGTGGCTATTTCGATACTTAAGTCTATTGGGTGCTTTAGTAGATTAAGGATGATAGTAGCTATAAGGCTTAAGTGCACAAAATATAAAGTATTTTATCATTTGGTGGTGGCTTTGTACTTACAGAGGAGTAGTATTGGTAGTTGGAGAGTAGTTTGTGAACAGAATCCACTTCCGCAAGTATGAGAGAGTGGGCATACGACAGGTGACGTAGTCTAGAAAGCTAGGAAGTGGTTGTTGACCTAGTCCTTTAGACTTATTCGGAGACTTATAGCCATTAGATAATTGTTTCAATTGGGCAAGTTGAACTCTAGGCTTGGGCTAAGAGAAACTATAGTTAAGGAACGAACCTAAGTAATTTAGGTTGGGCCTGAGTCCAAAAGGCCCTATCAATACTTTGTATGACATTAAGATCATGAATAAATGATCCAAATACCCATGATATGATATTTATTGATATCTAAATGCACAACAAAAGAAATTGTCTTATAATAGGTGCACCACATGTATCAACCATCAGAATTAAACTCCTACCATCATTCGTAATAAGGTCTCATACTACTATTGTAACCCATCGACATCTTCTTCCTCAGTATCACGATTTATACTAGCTTTGGTTATACCTATCAACAACTTATATATTCATGATGAAGGTTTCATTGGTACCTAAACGAAATAAATTTCATCTTTGAAGTTCAATTCTCAATAAGATAAGTCTATAACTTTCCTTCTAAAATAGTTACTAATCTTAGTGCAAGTATTAAAAATGTTCACCTTGTTTAATGAAGTTTGGACATAGTTTAGATTCATCTACTAAAATTAACATTGATAACCAACAACTAAGGTAGAATAATAACTCGCATGCACTTATTTATCCATAAATTAACAGTTATCCCCTCTCATTATGTTGCTTATATGTTCATAAATTTTTAATATTTTGATAATTTTGTTATAATTCAACTTAAATTATTCTAGTTAATTCTTCAATAACAACTTAGGTATTGGAAGTTTATAAATCAACTTAGATATAGTGTTAGCCTAAAATATAGTTTAGAAAGGAATTTAGGTAAATCAAGGAGCTACAGTAAACCGATATGAAAAATTCATCAACTAAGTAAGGAGGTGGTTGTCTACCTTATGCATGTGGTCAATTGCATGACCTAAGTGGTTGAACATATAGAAAAAGTAGTCAATCATCTTTATTTTTTTTTAGCTTATTTTCATTTCATTTTTCCATATTGACTCGTGATTCTCTTAAGATAGGGTATAAGTTTTGGTTTAATGGGATTATTCTATCAATTATTTAAGGTTTAAATACCAAAAGTTTAATATTAAATTCCCCTTTCCATAAGTCCATGCTATAATTACTAAGGTGGGGTTTTGGTGTGGATTAAGACCATGATTAGGGTATTTAGACAAGAAAGCAAAGTTGAATTCCTGACTTAAAGAACCCTTAATCTTATTGCTTAGCTTTGGTTTACAGGCTTTACAAAAGAGTTCATTTAATTAATCATTTGTCATGGAAAGTGAGATTAAATCATGGATTTTATTTTAGCATCGAAAGTGATTTAGATTAAGTGCTTGGTCTCTCATTTAAAGAATTAGATTGATGATAGGATGATAGAGTATGACGAGTTTGTTAATTAAACAATTTAAATTATGACATATGCATGGAATTTTCATAAGTTAGAGTTTATTATTCTGGGAGCTATAACTCATCATATAATTTAATCACAACGACATATGACTTTAAGCAATTTGCATAATCGTTTCAGAAAAAGCAAGAACCAATGATTGCCAAATTCAAAGACACTCTATTCAATTATTAAAAATCTAAGAAATAAATAGTCAAACAACAACAAATGATCATAGGCTTCTAATTGCCTAGAGTTAGGATATCGATGAACAGATTTATTAAAAAATCACGAGCTCAAGGTGCGAGCTTAATAAATGCAAGCACTCATTTCCTAAGTTAAGTATCTCTTTATACAACATAAGGTGGTACAAAAAGACAAATCATCCAAAATGGTAATAATGCGGTGATGGTCTAAATTACTAGACACTGGTGTTGTATTAATTGTGGTGGTGGTAGTAGTAACTATAATGATAGTAAAGCCAAAGTGGTGCTCTTGTTGAGAGGGTTGACTTACTAGAAAAGGAGCGACATAGGAGAGAGCTATCTGAGAGAGGGTTACCTGATGAAGTTGAGTGCCAGCTACCTCAAATGAAAGCTACCCAGAGTGGGTAGTCTAAAGTGAAAGCTACTTAAAATGGGCATTTTAGGGTGGGCCAATGTGGACATTAGCCTTTAAAAAGGGGCGGTAATATTACAATCTCACATGAAAAAGTAGCATGGATTAAGTATTACATTTAAGTCTAAGAGACTTTCTTACCTATTAAGCTAGTCTTTTGCGTTTGGCTCTCCTTTTGGACTTGGATCATAACATATGCTAACTTGGAGTTTTGGTTTCAAAAAGAATTTCACTTATTTCTAAAACCATATATATTATAATATGTTTTCCTATCCCCTTTTTTGAAATGTTGTTGACCAAAATGCTACCTTTTTGTCTATATATCATGAAATATATAGGCAAATTGTAGATATACTTAATACTATTAGCCAAGTTTGTAGAAACCTCTTAAGTTTCCAAAATGTGACTATACATCTATACAATGTTTGAAAATACAGATACATGTCTAAACCTGTCACCAACTATCCAAACCTAGTAATGTTTTAAGAGTTTGCTTGTTTTTGCAAGCTACAAGTAAGTGAAGTTATAGTTTGAAAATTTAGAGAGTCTAACCACAACAAACCAATAGCTTAGAGGGTGTATTAGCAATTATTACTCAGGATTTTTGTAGAATAATGACTTTGATGATTGATGATATGACTCATGATATATTGACCTTGCTTTGAACTTTATAAACTCATAGCATTTATGAAATTCATTATTCTTGGAGTAGTTATCGTTAACGCTCTTTTAGTCTAGCCGTATGAATATTTGTCTCCTAATGAATGGATTTGGCCTAATTTTTTACTTTCCTATAGCTATAATAGTAGTTGGTGCAAAAAAAAAGAAAAAAGAAAATCATAGCATGTACTTTAAATTTATAAGTTGTGTTGTTAATCTACTTGTTCTAGAAATATCATAACTTAAGATATTTCTAGAGCTCCTTACTCTTGAAGTATTAGATCTATATTATATATAGGTATATGTACATGTACAAACATATATTTACTCTCACTTTATGAAATATAATTTAGAACTTTAGATTTTAAATTGTTAAAATTTTCTAGTTGCATTTAAATTTATTAGTTATAGCTTTATTACCTATTTATACAATTAAATAGGATGGTTATCTAACACTTTCTTTTATAATAAATTTTAAGATAATTGAAATACACTTTTTAAACTATTGGTATAAACTTATAAAACATAACTTTACATTAATTTTTCAAAATAGACTTTTTTTTTTGTCTAACATGAAAATATGCTAATAACTCTTAAGCATTACTAGAACTCTAAAAGAGTCGCTGAAAGGACAATATAAAGCTACAATTTGGGGTTTTAGTGGCCATTTATGCTATATGTACACATTTTGAGAAATTATGAGATATGGAGTTACAAAATGAAACTATAGAAATCTACTCACCATCAATTAATAATAGATGCAATGTATTCGCAATTTTCTCATAATTTTTAATAGTTTATGCTCAACATTTTAAATTATATTTTTATTCTTACTTGAACTTGCAACATGTTTGGATGGAAAATAATAGAAATCAAAGGAAATTAGTGGAAACGAAGTAAAGTGTATGCCTTGCTAATTTAATAGGAAGTGAAAATGGGATAAATAGAATAGAAATTAGTGAAAATATTTCTAGCTAAGTGCCCTTTCTCTTTCTCTCCAAATTTGAACAAAAATCAAATGAAAAGATTGGAAATGTTGGGAAGTTACACAAATGACCTTTTTTTTTTTTTTTTGGTAAAAAAATGATCTTAGTAAAAGGAAATATAAATAAAAAGAAAAGGGTAGCTTAGTAAAGATACCATATTCTCTCTCTCTCTCTCTCTCTCTCTCTCTTTTTGCTTCTTTTACCTTAAACAAATAAGAAAAAAGAAAATATTTTCACTTATTTTATTTCATTTCTACTATTTATATCCGAATAAGATGAAAAATTCTATTTTTATAAATTATATTTTCACTTTATTTAACACTGTGTTTGGATATAAGGAAACTGATGGAGAGTAGCAGAAATGAGGAAAACTAGGAGGAAATTGTATGTTATGCAATTTTAGCAAGGTGTAGAAATAGAACAAATTAGGTTGAAAAACTTGGAAAGCTCTTAAACCATTTTTGTTTCTCTTCAAATTTGGAGAGAAAGAAAGGAAATTTTTGGAAAGTATAAGCAGTTACAAAATTGCCCTAAAAGCAAGTTAAAAAATAAAAGGTTAGAGGTATTTTAATTTAACAAATATTTCAATTCTCTCTTTTTTTTTTTTTCTCATCTCGACTAAACAATGTCAAAAGGAAATATTTTCTTCCACTTACACTTTATAAACCCAAACAAAATAAGTGAATAATATTTACTTTCTTTTTATTTCCTTTCTTTCAATGAATTTCTAACAATTTCCACTCTTCTTTAAAGCATTAAATGTTGTCAAAAAAAAAAAAAAAGGGTTAGAGTCAAACGTTCATTTTATAGAGTATAGCACCACCTTGCATTGATGCTACCACATAAGGGATTACATAATCCTACTTGTTTTATATGCTATACTCACAATAAAGAGTGTTAGTAAACAATTATAGGTAGGCCTACATATAATTTTTTCTCATTTTATATAGCTTATATGTTGTTAGCAAACGATGCATTTACGTTGTGAGTGTAAAAATAGTTATACTTAAAATTGTTAATAAATATGATATGAATATATAATATATGATATGAATATGACGAATATATAATACATGTACCAAAAAATACAAAATAATTATAAAATTAGAATTCACCTATTTATTATCATTATTTATAGAATTTTAAGTTATTTGTGATCTATATCACGCCTCGAAGCGATAGAGTCGTAACAACCCCGCCGTGTAAACCATCCTAAGATAGAAGTTAGCCTTACAACCGCTATCTTAGACCTGATCTACACAAGGCGTTCACGACTAACCCGCTTTGAAGTAAATAGTTTGTAATTTAAATAAATCATTTACCTAAGAAAGTGAGAAAATATATATATATATATATATATATATGCACTATAATTCAGTTATTGCAATTAAAGTTTACAATAATTCTTCATAATATATTTTCTAGTTATTATATTATTCAGAAATGAAAAATAATTATAAAATAAAAACTTAGACCTTAAAAATATGTGTTTATTCTTCAATATTTTTCTTCATTTCCCAAGATCCAGTAGTTGCTAGCTTCAGAGTAGTTGTTTGCCGCTTCTTAGCCAGCACCTGCACGACGTTTATATAGATATGAGCAACCACAACTCAGTAAATTAGGATGGAGAACTTAAAACTATATTATAAACACAACAAGGTTTTCAATCAACTTATTAGGTGCAATACATGTGCAAGCAAATGCCATTGCACGATGTTGTCCGGCCCGTCATGAGATTAGAGAAATTGCGCTCGCTTTAATCCGGGTTGGGGAGTTGCTGTTAATGCAACAACTTACGACCAAACTCAGGCTTGTGCAATGGAGACCTCGCTCCTCCCGCGACTACCTTTGAACAATTGACTTCACCCTTGCCGCGACCTCCTCATTTGTCACTTAGTTCGACTGAGGATGAAGAAGAGACCATTATACAATCATGCGCTATTCCTTTCGAAGGGGTCGGTATTTGACCGGAGAATCCTAGGTTTCTCCTAATGGGTTGCCATACATGTCCAATTATAATTACTAGTCGTATATTTAATTAAGTCTAGTTTAGAGTGATCAATCATTTCATACAAATCACACAATACAGGCTAGAATAATAAACAGAATCATAGCATCACTTATAATCAAGCACATGTACACATCCAACTATCTAACAAGCACAACCAAGCATAATCTTAAGCCTCCAAAATACAGTATCGTATTAATCTCAACTTACTTCGACACCTTGCTTACTCACTTGAGGTCCGACGTGCTTAGGCTATCACCGATTATCCCTATAACACAAAGGTGATTTCAGTTTTTCATATAACTATTATGGATTCATTTTATTTTATAACGTTTATTGTTATGTTTTGTTTAGGGTTTAATATGCTTAGTTATTTAGGTCTTAAGTTTTTTACAATTATTCTAGGTTTGGGGTTAGGTTCGAGTTCGATTTCCGCATTGATTCCTAAATTAGGTTCTAGTTCGATTTTTAAGTATTGTTTTATACTCGAACCTTAGAAATTCATTTTAACTCATAATGTGAAATTAATCACATTACTTTTTGATCTCCTAAATACCATCATTACCCCTAGTTAGTATTTTATTTCACCCGGTACACTTAAATCCTTATTAGTGTACCGAATTTACTCATGATGTGAGAAATCTTTACATTTTTCATATAATTACATAAATTCAAGTTTCCTATTAGATTTATCGTATATTTTTATTATTATCATAATATCAATTTTTATTTTAATATTTTATATTTATTATATTTCTAATAATTCTGTATTATGTACTATCACCTATCTATTATGTATATAATACACTTCTAATATTTTTATCACTTTAATTATCATCTCTAAACATCAATTATCATTTCAAAATGTCTAAATTCATCCTAAATCAGATTTTACTACTAGTTATCCTATTTTACAAAATTAACTTAAAATTTACTATTTTTCCTTATTACTCATTTACTACATAATTAACCTAATAATTACATCTAACACCCTAAATGCTACAAGTATCATACTCCATCAGATTTCAACATCCTTAAACATATACTTATTCACTAAATCAGTAATTAACCATTTAATTACTTTATTAACCCTAAATTACCCATTTTTATGCCTCATTTTAAGGCCTAAAAATTCTTTAAAAATTTTGAAAATTAATTTTTGAAAACGGGCTTCATAGCACTGTTTTATATCATCTAAGTAATCTACACAAAAATTTTGGGTTCAAAACTACACTCTTAAGGTTATTTATTTCTAGATCGAAACATGCTCGGTTTTGCACGATTTCTTAAGAACTATATATTACGAGACATATTTTCATCAAAATAATATTTTTCCTAAAAACTACATACAAAAATATTCTAGAATAACAAAATTCATAATTTTCTAATAATATTTACTAATTTTACAAAATTATACAAAATCGGGCTGAAAATTGGACTTACCGATCTAGGTGGCTCTAGCCATCGTCGGTTATCGTGGCCTTGTCGGCTGGTTTGGGCGCTGCCACCATCATGTGGTGGTGGTGACTGTCCACTCCCAGCTGCTCGTCTGGTATTGGTTCCCTTTAAAGGCCTTAATTGCACAGTTTTTTCTATTTTTTTTCTAACCCTAATTTTTCTCTCAATTTTCACCTCTTCTTAATTTTCTCTGATTTCTAACTGTCCAAATGAGCTTCTGAATTTTTCTTGTTATTTATAGAGCTTTAGGATAATTATTGTGTATTAAATTGGATAAGACATTGTTCAAATCCCTTAATTTTTGGCTTTTGAGTTGCCCTAATTTAATTGGCTGATTTTTTTCTTATTTTTCCCGGCTGCCATGACCCAATTCTGGACATTACTGATTTTTCTTGATTTTTCCTTAATTAATTATGAATTTTCTTTAAGTATTTAGTATTATTTTAGCACATTTCGCGTATTTTAAGTAATTACGTGTATTTATACCTACATGTAAATTCATATATAATATAAATAAATATTTCTAAATATTATTTAGGTCATTTTATGATTTTTAGTATACATATAATTTATCTCTAGCAATTCGTTCAATTCGTTAATTATCGGAATGTATTTTACGTATTTTCCATAAATAACGAGTTATATATTTAAAATTTGGAATTTTTATAGTCTTTTATTTTATTACTTATTTTTTTAAATTCAAACTTACGGGATCATTTTTATTAATATTTCTAATTTTACTTTATAATTTAGGTTCAATCGAGTTTTTTAACCGATCGAAATCTCGAATGGCTAATTGTGGGGCTTACAATCTATATTAATATTTTGAAAAACATATGATCTATATTTATTTTGAAAAGATGAGTAGTCTTTTCAAGGAAAACAAAGGAACACGAATAATTATTCTTTTTTAAATGACTTAAATAAATAAAAAAGTTTGAACATGAGTAATAGCTAATTGTAGTCTTTCACTGAAAATTATGAAATAGCTAAAGAAAATAGGAGAGTTTTTATAGAATATGGAAGTAGTTATAAAAAAAGAATAGAATATAGATAATTGCAATGTCCTAATTAAATTAATAGATAATTGCTATTAGAGTTAGTTTTGTTATTATATATTATTAAATTGATTATTACATAGTAATTTTAAAGATAACAATTACATAAACGTTTTAAATCTTTTGAATTTTAATAATATAAATAAATATAAATGACATTAACATCCTTTATTTTACTTTAACATCTTTTAAGAAAATGCTCCAATGAAAATTTTAAAAAGGACAAGCGATGAATCTTTCTTATAAACGGTGCGTTTTGTGCAAACCTTCACTTCACCTCTTCACCATTGTTGGAGCAGCAGTGCTCTTCATCACTCCAAACCAACTCAAAGGTTACAACAATGGCAGTAACTCCATGCTTCTCTCTTTGATGCGTTCACCTTGATTTGATGCGCAATGGACACCATGAACAACCCAGTTGCTTATTTAGTACCACTCTCTAAAACCCTAGAAGAAACCTCCTCGTCCCCCAAGATATTCCTCTCTCAACAAGCCCTCAACGTAATCGGACGCACCTCCGTCTCTTTCCCTGACAAAAGACTCAGCCGTAAGCACATCACTCTAACGCCATCACTGAACGGCTCTGCCTCTTTGTCCGTCGTGAGTGCCCTCGTCATCCATTGTAGTTTATTAGTTTGTGTAAAATTTTACTGTTTTCGATGAAGATTAATAGTTGCTAGGGTAAAGTTAGAAGAAAAGATTTACTGGAGTGAGATGATGTGTAGTGCTTAATGGTAGACAGATTTAATAAAAAATTTGACATTTTAGGCTGATATTCTAATAAGATGATTATAAATAGTACTACATGTCAAATTTTTATCTATTGTTGTTAGCCGCAATGGATGTGGCATGAAGCCCTTTTCGAAAGTTCTTTTTTTTTTTTTTTTTTGTGTTGGACTGATTATCAAAGGGAGGAAATTTCGCTGTGCTCGATAGTTCGTATCCCTGCTAATCACATATTATGCCATGCACGAAAAGGTTAATGTGGTGCACGAATAGCTTGCGGTATTGGGTTTGGGGAGGAAAGATGTTTATGTATGCAACCTTACCCTTTTTGCACCTACCGTAAAGCTTAAGTAGAAAAGTAGAGGCAAAAGCTGGGAATGTTTCCTTTATTATTGAAAAAGATATCTATTTTTGTTGAACCTATGGTAATTCAGGTAGATCGGAATACTCAGTTAAGTAGTACACATTCAATGAGTTCTATCAGCAAAAGCATGTCAAGGTGAAATCTTGGTTAATGGAATCTCTTGCTATAGGTATTAAGTAAATACAGACCGTTATTACATTCTCTATCCTGAGGCATACCAATCCTTACTGCGTAACAATGCACCTGCTCATCTTCATAATAAATCATGAAAAATTTCGCAGTTGGGTCATTATATCATTAGCTTGGAATGCTTGGTAGAAAAGTAATTAGTTAACTCGTTGCACCATGGATATCTGTATTCATTATTGCTAGCATTTATGCTCTCTACTGAATTATAGCTATTGTACAACCACAGGTAATAGGATTTCCCCTTCTTAATTGATGATTCCTTGTTACTATGGAGGAACTTTTTCCTAGTTTAGAAAGCCTCATCTTCCGCTTGTCCCCTTGGATCACTTAAAGCTGACTTTTGTCTGTATTTGATGCAAATGGGTCTCCTACTCGAGCTCCCTTATGCCTTTGCACTTTAGAGATGATCTCCTACTGCCCCAAGGAAGCATTTTCATGCCTTCATTACCATCTATGCCCTATTTCAAACCTATTATGATATTTCCTTGCTTGTAGGTCTTGATACAGGGTTAGAGTTTTAGCTCTTCTATAGAAAGATCTCGTTGATGGCTCGAACACTAGAAGGAGGCCTTCTTTTCTTCCCATCTTAGCTATGCAGGAAAATCCCAAAGCCAATCTATCTTTTATTCCCATCTTAGCGATGCAGGGTAGTCCCAAAGCCAATCTAAGGGAATAGTAAAGTTTCATAGTTTCTTTTCTAGTCTGGTTCTAGGTAATTTGCATCTTCAGAGACATGTTTATTATATTGAGTTTGGCCAGATCATTATACCTTTCATATGGGTTGAAACTTACCTAAGAAGGGATTTGCTATTGCGGTACCATTATAGTTACAATCACCGCTCACCAGGGAGAGGTTGCTGATGCCCTTCTTAGGTCACGTACTTCCTTTACCTTTCAGCAATAGTTAGGCATTATTCCCGATACATGGTCTTTAACAATCATAGGGTCCTGGTCACATGGACTTTGTATAAGGATGCACCCCTTCTACCAAAGCTATGGTGTTGTTTGCCAAGTTACTTAGAGGGGGTTGTAATGCTTCCAAGGTACACCAACCACCACCTGTCCCTATCTCACCTTCTTCTGCTACTACTCATCATGAATCAACATTTACACCAACAGCAAAGCCATAATCGCATAACTATTACAGAGTACCTAAGGAAGCATTGAGATCCTTATGAAGAATCAGGGAACTGTTTTATTCTTTTGATTTGATACTCTTTCGCCTTTTATTAACCCTTTTCAAATTGGCTCTATTTTGTTCACATTGACCTAAGCTCTGTAGTATTTTTATTTTCATCTTACAGTTTGAAACTTGCATTAAAACTGAGTATTATCAGATAATATTATTAGGTGCACCATGATTGCTTAGAAATTGAGGAAGTTTATATATGATTTGTACGTCAATTTGAAGTTAATTTTAGTTCAAATAAAATGTAAGCTTTAGAAATTTCTATTGGTTTAATTCACGTTGGTTTAGTATCATGGACTTATGTGTAATGCTCTATTGTTTGGCTGAATGTCATAAATTTATAGGAAGGTTCAAACCCCGTTATTGTTAATGATGGGAAAGAGCGAAAGAGGATTTCCAGTCAAGAAACAGTTGAAATTAAACCTGGTTGCATTATAGAATTGCTTCCTGGGGATCACTTTTTCAAATATGAGGTATTGGGTACTGGCAGAAATTCCAAGATGGGTTCACAAGATAAATCTTCTGGTGGCTACAAAAGAGGTAGTGAAGTCAACAATACTAGTCGAAAGAGAATGCGCGAGGAGCGTGGAAATCAAAATTGCATACATAACTTTGAGGTGAAACTTCAATACATAATGATATGTGCATGAAATCCATTAGCTCTTTGCATGCATGTTTTCCTAATGAATCATGTTGTTGGCAAAATCATGTCTCTTCTCATGGGAGTTGTATGTAGAGATTTTGTGAAGGTTTTACCTGTTTGTGTACAGGCCAGAATGGAGGGTGAGCGAAATGGAGAAACTGAGGCTATTCGCCATTTTAATATTCCCAAAGAGAAGTTGCCACTTACTTTTCGACTTCTACGGGTACGAGAGCTGCCAACATGGGCAAATACATCCTCTGTTTCCATTGAGGATGTGATGCAGGTACAGTAGACTTTTTGCTTATGTAATTTATACTTGCAGCCAATTAGATGATCTCATTTGGAGCTTAAAATCATCGGTCTGTTGCTCAATTTAACTTTCCATTATGACAAAAACTTCTCTTTTTTGGGCAAAAACATTAGCAACACAACTTTATCATGTAAAAATAATTCCTGTTAATTATAATTGCTTGCTCATGGCCTCATCATTTTTACTGGTCTAATGTAATGATAGCTTGTTCATATTATATTCCTTGCAGGGGGATATAGTTTTTGCCGTCCTTTCAAATTACATGGTGGATATCGACTGGTTGATTCCTGGTCAGTTATGTTCCCTTGAGACTTTTTTGTTCTTTGTCATTACCTTATTTACTATATGGATTCAAATTCTGTTAGGGTGTCATGCTTGTCATACTTGATTCGTTTGTGCACAGTTTGTTTGTTTGTTTTTTTTTCCCTTTTTTATCACTATGTGTGATATCTGCTGTCAGTGTTCCACTCTGAATTCATAAAGAGATTGTGTTTTCATCTTTATTTCAATGGGCTTGCAGGTGCAGATAGATAGCACTGATTATTTTCTCAGTTGCTCCAAGAATGGAATATTTATGTCGTCATTTTGGCATAGGACTGGCCAATTCTTCTGCTTTACCATTGTCACCATTGATAAATTGACATTTAAACAGCATAACATTGTTATTCAATTTCTTGAAGCTGTGAATTTTCTCTGTGGCTCTTACCCAAATATTTTTTTTTTTCCTTACCCAAAAAAATTTTCATTTATGCCATGGCTGATCAGATATTTTATTCTTCTGCTTCACCATGGTCATCATTTGTTGAATTGACATCTGAGCAGCATAACTTGAAGCTGCAAATTTCATGTATGCCATGGCTGATCAAATATTCTATTTCAGTGTTCTACTCGTAAAATTTTCTGTGCATCCTTGCGCTTGCAAATCAAACTGCTCTATGATATTTTAAATGTCACATTATGAGCTGCTGGGCATCTATGTGCATGCCACACCCATGCAGATGTCCCATTTTGTTTGTTTAAAATTCTTTATTCTTAATTATTATTATTATTTTTTTTGTGCAATTTCTTTGCAATATTGAAATGCTGTGTTTTGTGGCTTGGGCTTCTGCATGCACAGATCCTTTAAAGAGCTGCAATTTGCAGCCTTGAATGATTCTTTTATCTTTTTTCGCTTTTTTTCCTCATAGCTTGTCCAGCTCTTTCAAAAGTTCCTCATGTCTTGGTAATTCATGGGGAGAGCGATGGCACTCTGGATCATATGAAGGTGCTTCTTATCAAAGCTGGTATCTTTATTTTCTTGATAGCATTATTTTAGAAAATTTTTTTATCTCTCTTGTTGGATATGTTTCTAGAGAAAAAAACCAGCAAATTGGATTTTTCACAAACCTCCGCTGCCCATTTCATATGGGACACATCATTCAAAGGCGATGCTTCTTGTCTATTCCAAGGGTGTGAGGATCATTGTACATACAGCCAACTTAATATATGTTGATTGGAACAACAAAACTCAAGGTCTATGGATGCAAGATTTTCCATGGAAGAACGAAAACAATCCAACCAAAGCATGTGGTTTTGAAGAAGATTTGTTAGACTATCTCAGTACATTGAAGGTAACTTGTATGTTCTACATATGTTGACTTGCTACGGTAACCCTTTCAAAATCATTCATTGCCCATAACAATCTATTCTTTTTGGTATAGAAGCTTCCTCTCATTGTTGTGGAATCATGCACTTGGAAAAATTTTAATGCAACTATTCTATCTTTGAAGAGAATCTGATATATGATCTGAGACATCCCACCTTGAGTTTATTATTAGGATTTTTTCTTCCAGAGAGGTGTCTATTCCTGTGCAGTCTTTCCTTCTCTTCCTTTAGATTTTTCTCTCTTATGTCAAGGAAGGAAGTCTCCATCTCATTATCGGTCTGTTATTCCTTCATAATAGTTTCTTTCTTTCTTTTGTTAACATGGTAAGTTCCAAAAGCGATAAATTTCTATCCCACATAGAAGGTCAATTTTTCATGCTTATTGGGCTTTCCATACCTCATCATTGTAATCTTTTTTGTGCTAGTGAGGTCATTATATGTGTACATAGAATGTGCTTATGCCTAATATTTGGTTGTGCTGCCCTTCCCTTCAGATAGTTGCTGCAAAATGATGGTTTTAGTGATTCAATGAAGGCATATCTATGTTTGTTACAGTACTTTGATACACTTGTTGTGAATCGGTTGAATTGTTTGTCTATATCAGCAACCTTTTAATTTTCTTAATTCCTCTAACCATTGGCTATAAGACTGAATTGGCATGATATTATTTGTTATAGAAGACAATGCATCTCTGTTCACTAACTCACTGGCGGGGAAAAAAAGCATTGCTGCATTATAATTTGGGTCAATAGTTTTAATGTTATAGAAATTATTGTAGAAAGCTGACACATGATATACCCTTTTTTATGGTTTTCGTGTACACAGAATGATTTTTAATTATCCTAAGGACTTTCATTTTAATGTCGACATCAGTTCATATTGTTTTTCAGTATGCTCTGTCTTTTTCATTCTATAAAATGATGTATGCTTTCTTCTCTCTCTTCATCAATCTCCTTCATGGAGAAAACTCCAGTGGCCAGAATTTGATGTTAAGATACCAGGCATCGGCAACTTTACCATCAATTCTTCCTTCTTCAGGAAGTTCGATTACAAAGATGCAACGGTAGGGTTTTCGTTTATCAAGCAACCAAAGTTTCCCATCCTTGATTTATTTTGAGGTTTATATTAAAAGGTGTTGAAAAAGAGATGCTATTGGTGCGATTCTGTCTTGATGTGTATCATACTGGATAATTTCAGGTAAGGTTAATTGCATCTGTTCCTGGATATCACACTGGTTCCAATTTGAAGAGGTGGGGTCACATGAAACTCCGCAGCATTCTTCAAGATTGCACTTTTGAGAAAGACTTTCACAAGTCTCCACTAGTTTATCAGGTAAATTTTGATCACCCATGCAGAGATGGGAACTTGGGCTAGCGTATTGCCTGTTGGTTTGCATTAGTTGCTTATTCAGTGACTCTGGCAATGTATTGATGAAAAGTTGTTAATTCTTCCAAAATCTTTTTGTTGGCGACTTATTTGTATCAGTTGATATTGCAGTTCTCTTCACTTGGTTCTTTAGACGTAAAGTGGATGGCTGAATTACAGTCCTCAATGTCATCAGGTTTTTCAGAGGATAGATCACCTCTTGGTCTTGGGGATCCACTAATAATATGGCCCACAGTGGAAGATGTTCGATGCTCTTTAGAGGTAACTATCATGCCCTTACTTTTGGGGCTCTTTCTTGTGATTTACTGGTGTGCAAGTAACGTGTTTTATTGCTTTTTCTAGCATGCAGAATCCATTTCAATAATCAAATAAACAAAAACTTGCTGTGTTCAATTATAACTTTTTTCTTACTTGTAACTCACAAGAATAGGAAGAGAAAGAGGAGAAAGAGGAAGCAGATATCAGTGAACATAAAATTCTATGACCAAAAACAGAATATGGTAGCGCGATATATTTGACTTGCTTGTTATTCTTTAAAGAAAGTTCATGCAAAGAGAAAGAAATATTCATTAATTGGAGTTCAGAGTTATAAGTGTGAGGTATCTTTGAGATGCTTTTGTGTCGATTGTATTGTCATGGTAGGCTATTTTTCTTTTGAGTGAGTTTAATTAATTTGCTACACCCAGTCTATTAAGCCACCATAGTGGAGACTCTGCTTCAATATTTAGGGTGTTGACGTTGAGAATTATTATTGTCCATTCTTGGAGTTCACTTCTCCACTAATTTGTTTTATGGTTCCAGGGATTTGTGCTATCAGGCATTAATGAGATACGGGTTGTAACTTGTATAATGGCACATGTACATGTGATACATATGACACCTTTTCTTTTCACCCCTATGACTCTCTGCTGCAATATTTCTCTGCTTGTAAGCTAAGGACTAATTCTCATTGGCTAATGACTTCTTCCAGGGTTATGCTGCTGGAAATGCCATCCCAAGCCCCAAGAAAAACGTGGAGAAGGAATTTCTCAAGAAGTATTGGGCAAAATGGAAGGCAAGCCACTCTGGTCGGTGGTAAGATTCAGGAACTGACTTGCTTGCTTATCTAAGTATTGGGCCTTCAAGTCCATCTTTGCAACTTGTCCAGAAAGATTATAAAAGACAAAAGCAAAATAACCTTTACAAAGTACTGAGAAATCTAGGAATCTCCTTCCATATCCAGGGTGCTTCTTTTTTCCTGATATTGGCCTTTATTGTTTCAGTCGAGCAATGCCACATATAAAGACATACGCGCGTTATAAGGGCCAGAAACTTGCGTAAGATTTTTGTACATATACTCCCCCAACTCTTACCGTATTATTTGTCTGAAAGCCTTGTAAAGTTTGACTTCTATGGTAATAAGTTTCTTTAACTAGGATGGGGGTTTAGTTTTGTGGACTTCTAACTGTATAATTGTACTTTCCCTATTAGTTGGTTCTTGCTGACTTCGGCAAATCTGAGCAAAGCTGCCTGGGGAGCACTTCAAAAGAATAATTCTCAATTGATGATTCGATCATATGAGGTAATTTGTCGGACATCCATTCAATTATGTTAGATTGAATGGATCTGTAAATTGGTGAGTGCTGTCCAAGCTTGTGAAGATCGCTGATATTCAATTCATTTTTTGACTTATGCTCAGTTGGGGGTGCTATTTTTGCCATCGGTAATTGGTAAGCAAAGGGATTTGTTTTCTTGTACTAACAACCAGGCATCATCGAAGGTAACAATATCTGCTTCCCTAGTATTCTTTATTAGAAACAAGAAATTTGATGTTTTCTATCATTTAGTTGAGAGCTTGTGATCGCTTAAAGTGTATCTAATTTCTTGTGGCTTTAGGGCATGCATTCAATGTCGGGAAGTCCTGAAGGAGTAACTAAATTGGTCACTTTGACTTGGTTAGAAAGCAAAATTTCAAAAGCACCATCTGATGTAATTCCATTGCCTGTGCCGTATGAGCTTCCTCCTAAAAAATATTCCTCTGAAGGTATTGTGCTGTCTTTTGACAACTCTCCCTTCTATGTGGCTCTTATCTTATATGCTAATTTGTTCTGGATTACTGTGCAGATGTGCCTTGGTCATGGGACCGGCGATACCATAAGAAAGATGTGTATGGTCAAGTATGGCCTCGTCAAGTCCAGTTGTATATTTCTCAAGACGGTTAACTTGAATATGTGGACTTGAACATACAATGAATAAATTATTTGAAGTCCTTAGAAGCATCTTTCTTCAATCTTATTTCTGTCCCTCATTGCTTTTATATATGTCTCTCTTATCAATATTCCACGTTACCGCTCTTGCTAATCATTCTTTTAATTGTTACTGAAATGCTTTTTTCCCCCATGACTAACTTTGTTGCTGCAGGATGGGATAGTTTGTATAACAGTTGTAATCATTGCTTTTTTTCCTGTTACAAATTATTATTATTTTGCTTTGTTAATTATCACTATAATGGTTGTAAAGTCAGCTTAATGATTTTTCCCTTAGTTGTTAAAAAGTAGTGGGAATGGTTTGTCTTGGTTGATCCAAGTCAATTTCGGTATATTGTTCTGCCATGCCGTGTG
Source organism: Lumnitzera littorea (assembly GCA_024138015.1). Taxonomy (NCBI): domain Eukaryota; kingdom Viridiplantae; phylum Streptophyta; class Magnoliopsida; order Myrtales; family Combretaceae; genus Lumnitzera; species Lumnitzera littorea. The sequence continues at coordinate 92,928,415 of JAMXBB010000011.1, forward strand.
TGCTTCCATGTAGATGTAGCCCTCGGGGTTGCTTTTTGAATGGCAGGCCATCGATGCCAAAAATGGTCCGGAGTGAGGGGATCACACGTGTAACTGCAAAGGCGTCATACAAGTTGCATGTTAATGTAGAAACATATGGAACTGGTGAAATTTTATGATATGGAAGTTGACAAACCAGACTGCATGATTAAGAAGCGATTATCATTCACGATTTTCGGGCTTTGTTACTCAATATATATGTGATCTGAGAATGTTCTGCAAAAATCATGCACTAGTGATCAGATTCTTCCATAGAAGATGGATATACTCTTTTCAACTGAAGATGGAATTCCATTCTCTATCAAAATTGATTACTTTAACAGAGTCCTGGAAATCAAACAGAAAGTAGCAAGCTACCGGGGAATTGAAGTTCATAAACAAATTCTGGTTTTCAATGAGCGTGTTTTGGACGATGAACAGAATGCTGTGTCTTGTGGATTATCCGATGGATCTGTAATTGAGCTCTTCATTGCAACAGAGCCGGCAACTGTGGGTTACATTGAAAATGAACCTGCTCTGCTCGGGCATGCTACGGAAAAAGTGCGCCTTAGCATGAGAACACCATCATGTACATGTCCCTTTGTGATAGAAATTGATCCGAGTCGCACAGTAGAGGAATTGAAGAAGATGGTTCGACCTGGGTCAGTCCCAATTAATCGCTTAAAGCTTCAGGCTGGTGGTATTGAACTTGACGATCACATGTTAATCAGTAATTGTGGGCTTTCTGAGGACACTGTCATAGATGTCTTCCTTAAACCTCCGGAAGTGATGGTCCAATCTCTGGCTCCTGTGGCGTTACCCCAGATGGCTCCATTGCGTTCTGGTTCTAATGAGATCACGATAATGATTTTGCCATGGAAGGCAAAAATGGAAGTTGCAGTGGCTGTGAACCCCAAGGATCGAGTAGAAGTGCTAAGGGAGGGGCTGGAGAGGTTACAACCAATATTGGGGTTTGATCTTCCAGCCGAAGGCTACTTCTTCATACACAAACAGAAGGTGATGGAGGAGGATGAGTCATTTCGGAAGCAAGGGGTACAGCAAGGTGATGTCATTGAAATTTTCAGAGGAAAGCTCCTTTCACCACCAGAATACCTTCGTAAGAGATATTAGCGTTGCTTCTAGGATTTTAGGTTTTTAATGCTGTCTTTGATCTTAATCATCGCTGTTGGAAAAATTGGAAGTAATTGGGTAGTTTTATTAGCATGCTTACATTTTCTGCTGCATTAATAAAGAACTTGGTTTCTTGTGATCCATCCTTGTGGATTTCTTGTAATCCACAACTCTTTAATCTACTTTTAATAAAATTAGTAAACATTTAACAAATTGCAGTTCTAATGGTAGTTAATCTTTGTATCCTATCTTGGGGAGCTTTTATAGTTTCATCGGTGGAACTTTCATAAATGTTTTTATGAAATTTTAAAGTTCCCTTGCAAACATTTTTTAGTAAATTTACAAAGTTAAGAGTAATTTCAAGAATTGGAGTGAATATAGAAACTTCAATTAGGAGTTTTGAGCTTTTAACTACTACTATAAACTTTAAGTAAAACTATAAGCATTAAGTGATTTTAACAATCTAAGAGCGTAAAATCACTCAAAATTTGTTACTACATTCGGTTGACTTAATATAATTGTTCATAACATAAAATTTGTTATCACCGCGGGTAATCTTAGGATTCATAAAATCCTTCAAAGTTATGCAATTTCACTAAACATACATAAAAATACTCAAAAGAAAGTGATTTCAGTATATTGTTCATTATATTGGATTTGTTAGGAAAATTTAAGCAATTTTACGAATTTTATTGTTCCTAAAATCACTATATATTTCATACAATTACTTAATCTTCATAATTTTAGTCATAAAAATTCATAAATTTACTCAAATTTATAAATTACTCAAAATATTTGTAAAAGGACTTCGAATTTTGCAAAAGAAAAATTTCTGCACCTTTTGGATTGTGATTATTGATGGAGGATCGATATTAATCGTTAAGGCATTGTATTTTCGTCTTATTAGAATAAGGAAGATACATAAAGAAAACTTCTCTAAACACCATATTTCAATAATAGACAAATAATATACAAAAAATAGAGAAAAGAAACGTATGAAATGTGAGTAAATGATAATTCAAAAGAATCCTGATATATTATGAAATCCATATAGCATGGACATAGCTACTCGATATGAAATATTTTATTAGATAACTGAAGCTATTGCAATCCAGATAAAATATGTCTTTACCACAGTCTTCCAGATGGAAAGTAAAAAATCTCCAAAAGGACGGCTGTAAATATTGACTATTTGATGTGGTGAGTTGCACGTTATCTTCGGGATGTAAGTATTAATACTAAATATTTATAGAATTAATATGAATACACATTAAAGTCATTCTTTTAAAGAACATATTGCAATAAGAGACTAACAGGAGACTAGAAATAGACAAAAAAAAAAAAAAAAAAACATGTGAAAGTGAAACAATTCAAATGGATCTCATTATGACACAAACCCAAGATCTGAAATACCCTATATATGAGATGGCTAGACGTGATGGGATTCACAAATATTCTATGATATTATTAAAAAAAACCAGACGTATTCATAGATTGAAAGATAGCTTGCATGCAAAGACGTGGGACTCATCATAAGAATTCCTGTGGTTGGATAGCATTTCCTCTCCACTCAATCCGTAAGCCTTCGTTCTAGCATTGGCTCCTCTCCAGCTCTCAGGCCTCTTGAGGTTTTCTCTCGATGCCTGAATGAGCAAGTAGAGCCCATATATGAGTGATGAATTCTCCTCCCTTTGTCAGGTGATCCAGATGAACTTCCTTGTCGTTTGAAGGAGCTACAAACACCATCAGTTCTGCCCAAAACTCAGCCAAAACCTTCCAAATGATTTCAGGGTTATTCACATCATCTAAAAGTTGCTTTCCAAGCCGTGCGCCCCTATCTATCACGGTTTCACCCCCTTCTCGACCGCTTATGTCTTTAAGTGCTGTTATGTTATCTCCCATACTATTGCATTCCTTGAAGGTATCGCGAGCCTCAATTATCACTTGATCAAACACATATTCTGTGACATAAGGATGGTCCGGTAGCAATCTTGGAGCAAAAGCAGCCAAATAAGCAAGATACTTGGATAGGCTGGATGCTATCTTAAAATTCTCTAGAAAGACTGTATCTGACTTTGCAGGAAATTCATACTCGCACATGCTAGTGGCAATGTGCCAGACCATTACGACTTGAGCTTGTGTCTCAAGATTACATGCCCATAAGAGCGTTGTCATGTCATTTCGACTTAAGGATGCTTTTCCATTCTCCAATTTAGTGCCGTTGTTCACTAAAGAACTAATGACGGCGGACTTCACCTCAATCGGCAACTCTGTTGGAGTACTTTCTTCCTGTCCATTCCTCGGCAGATCTATAAACAAACCCGTAAAACGATTGTACAATAAGGATGAGGGACAATACCTATATGATTCGAGAAGGGAGTATTGGTGTAATTTTCTTTCCCATGGTTTTACAAATTGAATATGACAGATAAATTCAATCAACTTCTCCTTACGCTTGTTCTTCTGCCATGAATCCTTCTTCACATAATTGCATATCCAAACAACTTTTCCCCATTCAGAGAAACTCATAAAAAATACCTGCAGAATCTCCAAAATGAGGTATGTAATTATCACCACGGCAGTTACCAAGACATCAATGCTTAGCCCATTTGTTGCAGCGAGCTGCACACTATCTCCAGGTATTTGACAGTGCAATATGGATGATGCAACGATAAGAGAACCGATACTCACAACAGTAAGCTCAATGGATTTCATCATCCAACGATAAGGCCGAAGTGTAACCTGATATTTAGTGTAAAATTGGGAAAAAACAAGAGCAAGTTCTACCTCAATAATTCTGAACGCTCTCTTGTAGCCATCTTCCTTACAGGTGATTATCTTTTGAAACAACTTCCATGACTTCTCATAAGCTTCTCGTGGCATGGAATAGCCCGCAAACCTCAAAGATAGGATCTTAAGGAGAGCAAAGGAAAGACAAATGTCCCTGATACAATAATCCGGGTCTCTTTCTCTCAAAAGACTTCCTTGGCATTGCCAGACTTTCTCAACAGTGATAACCTCGGTTTCCGCCTCTAATGGTACATGATAGCTTGGTGCCTTTGCTGGCTTCATCTTCCTAAAGGACTTTTTCTCGGTTGAAGACTTGCGTATCCAATTCTCCTCTTCACCTCTTACTAGATAGGTGTATCCACTCATACTGTCGAGGTCTATTGCATCTTGGCTACTATTTAGATGTTCCCTACTCATATAATCTGCAATTAACTTGGTATTCTTTTGGAGCACACTTTTACTTGCCAGCATTGATGCTTGAGCTCTGTCTTCAACCTTGATTGGCAATGCCACGGCAAGCAAAAAAATTGAAAAATTCAAAACGGATTTATGAGCATACATGGTAAGCAACAGGGCTAACCCCACGGCCTTAATCATAAATTGCCAAATGCATCCCTTCCATCGTTCATTGTCCTCAAGAGTGTAAGCAGAGAATGAATCGGCACTTCCAAGTAAAATAATCAGGAATGTAGCCCAGACAGGAAAGATTTCATTCTTGAATGGCGCCGCATTCATCAAACCGAGAGTATATGTGATCAAGTAAGGTGGTATGGTGTAAGCTGTCAGAAGTATCGCTCGGAACTTCCCATTGTTGCAGCACCGTCGGTATGCCCCAAATGCTTCTAGGAATATCAATAGGAAAGCCGCTAAGCACACCAATAACTCTATCTGTACCAGCCTTCCTTTAGAAGACTCAACTACTTCCATTATCTTAGTAGTGTTCTCCATCTTTTGGCTTATCCTAACATCTCTCATTTTTGGGAGCAGATACGTTTCCCAGGTTAGTACAACACTTTTGAACACTGAGTTGTCTTTTAAAACCTCGTCCAACGTTCCATTTGAAATCGCTATAGTATAAAAGCATAAAGAATCCAAGTCCTTTTTCTTTATTTTTATTTTTTTGACCAAATCTTTTTCTTTATTTAAAGTGAAAAATATACATAGATATGCTGCTCCCTTTAATCATACCACATTGACCCTTTTAAGTACTATACATGGAAATCTACGAGGCATTTTTCACAATATATCTATCTAAACCTATGTGCACTTATCATATAATATAATATGCCTGCGAAGGAAATTTTTTTAAGAAAAAAAAAGGGACCTGTAATTTAGTGATTTTACAATTAATTTACCATATTATTATTATTATTATTATTTTCCTTTAGCAATCTCAAGACCCAGGTTCTATCTGGTTAAGCAGTCGTTAACTTAGCTGTTAGTTGGATCACAAATAAAACTTAAAATCACAAAACATACCCCCAAATTCCCCCCGACGAATGCATGAAATACATTGAAGTTTAATGCTAGGAGCTTTTCGTGTTCACTTAGACATATGTAGAAAATTAATTAATTAGTGGTGTCATTTTGTTGGAGAGAAGCATTGCAATTTATGGTGTGGAGGCGCATTGTGCTCCCATTAATCGTTGAACAGGTAGTATTGCGTGTTGATTACCCGTCCTCCACCATTAGCGGTGGCAATTAACGTTACTCTTCTTTCCACTTTCTTGAATCGAATCCGGACATTGCATAGAGACTACAAGACGTGAATATCGCATTTTTATTTCAATTATCACTCAAATATTTACGATCGATCAATGTCTAATTAAATTTCTATGTACTTCTAAGTGAACAAGAAAAGCTCTTGGTATAAAATTTCTACCGATTTCATGCATTGATGGGGAAATAGGGGTGTGTTTTGTGGTTTTAAGGGTAATTTGAAATTACTTGGGAATTTCGACTTCGAGGCCTTGCTAATGGGTCATAAGTTCGTTAAAAAAATGTAACAATAACAAAATATAAAAACGCTAAAATGCAAATTAGTGTCTTATAATTTTCCAAAGAAGAAGAAAAACAAATATTCCATATTGTTGATCATATACTAACTTTCCCCTAACATGGTGGGTTTCCTTTGACCAGGCGAGACATGCCAACAAATTGTAACTTATCAGTTTTTAAATAGTGTTAACATGATATTTACTATCTTAAGCTTATAAGCTAGACCAATATAACTCCATTCTCACAATACATGTGGAACTTCAAATGCTTAGGGCATCATGATCTCTCTTATTAAATATGCGACATTTGTATCGTGAAACTTTACAACTAGCCCAATCTTACCCTATTTTTAGTGTATGATTTGATTTATTCCTACCATCCTTAATTTACAAGTCATCATGAAAGTATGTTAGAAGTCATACCTTAGTAACACTTTCTGTCCTCTTTGGACTTGTTCTTTGAACCAAATCAAAATAGTCCTCGAATCGTCCACTTATTGATACGAAATTAGATTTGATATCATTTGTAATGTCTTAAGTTAAAACTAGCCAATAGCCCCATTTACTTTATGGGATAGAATAAAGAAGATATAGAAAAGTTATGCTTTAACTATATCTACTATTGGGGATAGATTATGTCACACTTCGAGTTTCTTAATCATAACAGTCCTATTATATGTGCTTATAGATAATGATAGCACAAGGCCCGTAGCTACCTTTATTCTAGTAGTATACATAAGGCATCATATTAAAGTGGAAGCAAACATAACCATAGTTAACATAGAAGAAAAATGCTTTATTGAACGTGAAAAGAAAGAGTGTTTATTACAATAGAATTTAAGCATTTTGCAAATGCCTAATGAACTGGCTAGAACCTTTGTGGTTAGTTCTTTCTTAATCAATCCTCACTTAACCTTCTCATCTCTAAGCTTTTGTTAAGTTTACTTGCAAAAGAATACCTATAAGACTGTGAGCGAATCCACATGCTTAGTAAATTAATAAGAACCATGCATTATACTTAGGTAAGTAAGAGAAAAACAATCCTTTAAAGTGCAATGCAACAAAACAAATGCCATCTACATGACGTTGTCCATATCGCCATGAAATTAGAGAAATTACGCTTACTCTAATATGGGTTTTGAAGAGTTTCTATAATAAAACGTTCTTACACCAAATCTAGGCTTATGCAATGGATGTTTGATCCTCCTTAAACTACTTCGGACTATCCCTAGATAGGTTTTACATCTATTGTAACCTCCTCTCTAATCAAAATAGTTTAGTATGGTTAAAAGAAAATATAATCTCATCGAGTGGCCGGTATTTGGTAGAGACAAAATGCGAATATGAGAGATATGTAATGCATGACTAGTTTCTTAGGCCAAGTAAATTCTTAGAGTTCATTTTAGATTGGTGATTAAGCAAGCACTACAAATCACAACAATTGAAATTAAACACCTCGCGAACACATCAAGTAGGTAAACTTAGATACCGAAATCAATTTTTCAATCACACACATTGCATATGCATAAACAACTCTAATGACAACAACAAACAACATAATGATTGATGGTTTCTTATTACACATAATATAACTGCGATGAAGCAGGCTAACTTGCCTTGGTAGCGGAGTGCTTGATATCACCTAAATAGTCACAAAGATCTTATGAAATAATTTTTTAGTTAATTGTGCGAGAATAAGGATATTCTTAAAAGACTTTCTTTAAAAAAGCTCTGAATAAGGTTTTAAAGTAGGTTATGAGTAGAGTTCTAAGTTAAGTTAATCCTTACGGTTTCCTTAATGTCATTTTTAGGTAGAATTGCAAAAGAGGTCTTGAAACATATTCCTATTTTGATGCTAAAGAAAAGCAATATTTAGTTCATGCGAAATTAATAATCTCGTTAGTTAATAATCTTTTGGTTCGTATGTTAGCTAATGATTTTCAAGTAAAAGGATTTATGTCTTAAAAGAAGTGGCAAAACATAGCTTTTATATATAGAAAAAGGTGAAGAAATGATAATGTTTTTCAAAGTTATGGAACGTTATGATTATATAAGCTTTGAAAAGTAGGAGTTCGATATGTAATGGATTATAGTTGAGTTTATATATATAAAGATAGGTTAAAATAACTAGTAAATAAGTTTTATACCATAGAAAAACTTACAGTATTAGTGTTGAAGAAGCCGAAATATATGGAATTCAGTATTAGCTTTTATTTTAGAAATCTAATATTTAATGGAAAATCAATATTTTATTAAAAAACGAGGCCAAATAATCAAGAAAATTAAAAAATACTTCAATAAATGGAAAATATAGTTTCTAAAAATCTTATTGGGGGCATGAAACTAGGTGAAAAAGTTTGGGGATTTTAGGAAGTCATGAGTTAGGGTTTTATGATTTTTTTTTTTTGAAACTGGTATTTTTAATCAAAATGGACAAAAACTTGCAAAAATTATAAAAGATACCAAACATAAAAAATTAATTGTAGGAAAATTACAACAATAATATATGATTATAGAGTACTTACAGGTAAAAGGACTTGAAACAACATAAATTAGAAGCTCCAAAATTATTTAAACTAAAACCACCAAATTGGCAAAAACCACTAGCTATTGGTGGTCACCATCATTTCAACCTTGTCTAACCTCTTAATGGGAATATGGAGGAGCTTCATAAATTTTTCCCTAAATTTTAGAAACTTAGTTTGAGTTGTGTGAAATTTTGAAGTTATGAGAGGGGTATTTATAGTATACAAAAATTGATTTTTAATTGTCATGTATCAAAAAATTATGGAAAATTAGACACATATTTCTCATATTGTTACACATATCCCATTAAAATTTCATGATTTTTGAACGTGTACAATTTTTGGTGAATTTTTGAATAAGTTACCTAATATTTTAATAATTTTATAGTAAGTGTAAATTCATGGAAAAATTGCCATGTGTTCCTTATCTCAATACAAGTGTCCAGCTAATTTTTCAACATTTTTCTCCACTAGTACAATTTTTGACAAATTGTTAAAGGAGTTATCAACATATTTTAATAATTTTATGATATTTCCTAGTTTTATAAATTTTTATTTACTTTCCTTACAATTTTTTTTATGATATTTTATTAGTTGTTTAACATTTGTAGAGTTGATTTGATATTTCTTAGGTATTTTACGATATTTTGTAAGGCACTTTTATCATATTTTAGCATTCTACCAAATTTTATTATTAACTTACTTTTCTAAGTACATTTTTTTACTTTTATTTGGGAACATGTCATGATAATACCTTATATGTAAGGGGCATGGGTCATTATCATACTTTTTACACTTAGTTATTATTTATGTACCTTATTTTATTACTACTTTATTATTTACTCTTTTATTTCTAGGGGTAAATTGATCTCTTTTTTTTTTTTAATTTTTATCATCTGCAATCCTTCATAGATGCTTTATAGTTAATTTATTGAATTTTTATCTTATAATAACTAATTCTTTTTGTTACTTATTATTAATTTCTTTCTTTTATAGCTTATTCTAGAGATAGGTTTATAACATCAATTTTAATTTTCTTTACTAGGTAATTGTTAAGTTAAATTATTCTTACTTCCCTAAGGTTTCTTCTTTTACCAATTTGATTTTTGTTACCGGTTTTAATACTTTCTATGGTTGTTAACACTGTAAACCCTAATTCTACCGTTGGGTTGGTGTTTCTTGTCAATTCTTATGTTCTAGGATTGTTTGGGGTTTTAGAATTGATAATTGAATTTATAGGAACCTAAGGTTTGGGTTCTATATCTTTATATTTGTTTAAGCAAGCTAGCAATCCTTATAGATTAGAAATTTATATGTCATTATTTACATTGTCTAATTTTTTATTATAGGGGATATTAATTCCAATGTTTACTTCACCTTATTTATTATAGTACAAGATTAGAAATATAATAAAAATTGCCTATATACCCCTATTTGATCTTTTTCAAAAATAATCAAAAGTTAAATAATTTTCATATTAATCGAGGGCATAATTATGCAATCACTTGAACATTTGTTCTCTTTGAAAATTCCACCACAAGGAAAGTAATGACTATTCTCTTTATAAAGGGAATAGAAAGGCCATTGAGAATAAAATTTTCCAACGTATTCTATTATCTTTTTATTAAATTCAAAGTAAAGTGGCGGTAAAGAGCCTTTTTTTCGATCCTGTAGCTTAAAAGTTTCTAGGTAATATTAATATAGTATTTATTACCTTAATCTGATGAACCAGTTTGGCTCCTTTTCTGCAAGTTACGTGGAACCTCAAAACGCTTGGGTTATCACATTCCCACCGATCTAATCATCCTCTAAATCACCGGCAAGAAAAGAAAGAAAAAACCGCTAAATTCATAGATATCCTTTTCCATTTTTTACAATGGTTTGAAGTGCATTATACTATACGTTGGGAGAAAAAAAAAAAAGAAAAAAAGAAAAAGTACTTTACTATCATATTAATAGAAAACGCACCCACATCATTGATGAATAAAAATATTAATCTAACAATTATATTAACTTCAATTTGATAGTATATATAGGACAAAAGTAAGTGCCTCTTATTTCCTTTTTTTTTTTTTTTTTTTTTATTTGGCCATTGAAGACGGAAGAAAAAAGTGGAGATCCGAAATTATTTTGGATAATAGGAGAGAATTGTTTTTAGAATATGACGTGAGTGATAAATTTTATGGAAATTATTTATAATATGAGGGATATATTTTCTTAATACATATAACATCAAAATACCCCAAGGGCTTTTAAATTAGAGATTCAATGGAAACATGGTCATAATATTGAGAAAATTGTGTGTAGAAATCATCCACAATAATAAAACAAGTGCTAGGAATGTAGAAATAGAGTTAAAAGATTACACATTAGTGCTTCATAAGCTTTTCCTAAGCACTAGTGAAGTAATAACATACCACAACACCAAAAACTAATGATATTATAATGGTCAGTTAATTAGATTTTATTTAAAGCGCTAAGTGGAATTTTGATCATTTTTTGAACTTTCAAAATATGAATCTAACCCATTCCATTCAGTTGGAAGATTAATATTTATCCTGTTAGATAATATCGGCTATTTAAAAGGATTAATTTGATAATTTGCTTGGTGCATTTGTGTATTTTGGTAAACAAAGTAAATTAAAAATAGTCCTAATCTACCCATTTTATGACACTCATCTTTGGAAGCAGATATGTTTCCTAAGTTTAGGACAACACTTTAAATATCGAGCTGTCTTTTAGAAACTTGTAGGCATCAAATTTGAAATAACTATAGTATAGAACAAAAAAAGCATAATGAATCGAAGTCCTTTTTCTTTTCAAAGTTAACTATATAAATACGTGGAAATCTAAGAGGCATTTTTTAATGTACCTAACCCTTGTGCACACAACATATCTAGTTCAGTTGAACCCTTTCAGTACCCAATGTGAAGAAAATTTTAAGATTCTTTATAAGAGATGGCCAAATCATTGTGGAAATATAAAACTATGATTTAGCACTTTTGCGATTGCCTTATCAATGTTATTTTTATTATTATTATTTTTTTTTAGCAATCTCATGACCCAGATTTTACTTGGTTAAAAAACATTAACTTGGTTATCAGTCGGATCATGTCACATGCATGTGACTTCAAATAAACCTTAAAATAACGAATCACAACCCCAATTACCCCCTATCAATGCATTAAATATAAAGAAATTTAATGCTAACTGCTTTCTGTGTTCGCTTGGATATATGAGAAATTTAATATTGTGCCTTTAGCTGGAGAGAAGCATTGCAATTTATGGTGTGGTGGCGCGTGGTGCTCCTATTAATTGTTGAACAGGTAGTGTTGTATACTGATTACGCTTACTCCACCGTGAGCGGTGGCGGCTACAATAGCTCTTCTTTCCTCTTTCTCGAATCGGATCCAGACATTGATACAAATACCATATTTTTATTTCAATCGTCGCCTACATATTCTCAGCTAATTAAATTTCTATGTGCTTCTAAGCAAACAGGAAAAGCTCTTGTTATTAAATTTTTATGTATTTGATGCATTGATGCGAACATAAGGGTGTATTTTGTGATGGGCAAAATTTGGCTTATAGTTTTCAAATTTTGCCAAATTTTTTATTTTTTTTCAAGTTCTCAATATCTCAAAAGTTTGGAATAATTGACCACTCTCCCTTTTATGTGGCTCTTATCTTATATGCTAATTTGTTTTGGACTACCGTTCAGATGTGCCTTGGTCGTGAGACCGGCGATACCATAAGAAAGATGTGTATGGTCGAGTATGGCCACGTCTGGTCCTGTTGTATTATTTCTCAAGACAATTAACTTGAATACGAGGACTTGAACATCCAATGAATAAATTATCTCAAGTCCCTAGAAGCATCTTTTTTCAATCTTAATTCTATTGCTCCATATTACTTTTATTTAAAACTCTCTTATTGATGCTCCACGTCACCAGTCTTGCTAATTATATGCATTTTTCCCCTATGACTAAATTTTTTGCTGAAGGATGGGATAGTTTGTATAACAGTTGTAATTATCGCTTTTTTCCTGTTCGGAATCATTACTTTTTTTTTTTTTTTTGGGTAATTGTTAAAGTGATTCTTAGCATAATACTACCGATATGCAGTTAAGTTAGTTTGATAATTTTACTTAAATTGTTCAGAAGTAGTGGGAATGGCATGCATAGATTGATCCAAGTCAATTTTGGTATATTGTTCTGCCATGCCATGTGTGCTTCCATATAGCCCTCCGAGTTACTTTTTGAATGAAAGGCCATCTATGCCAAAATGGTCCAGAGTGAAGTGGATCACATCAAGTATGACCGACACAGGCATCATTCAAGCTGTACGTTAATGTAGATACATACGAAACTACTGAAATGTCATGATATGGGGGTTGACAAACCAGACTGAGAGATTAAGAAGTGATCATCTTTCACATTTTTCGGGCTTTGTTTCTCAATATATTACGTGATCTAAGAATGTTCTGCACAAATCATACACTAGTGATCAGATTCTTCCCTAGAAGATGGAAATACTCTTTGCAACTGAAGATGGAATTCCATTCTCTATGGAAATTGATTACTTTGACACTGTCCTGGCAACCAAACTGAAAGGAGCACAATAGCAAGTTACCGGGTAATCGAAGTTCATAAACAAATTCTGGTTTTCAATGATTGTGTTTTGGATCACGAACAAAATGCCGTGTCTTGTGGATTATCCGATGGATTTGTCATTAAGCTCTTCACTGCAACAGAGCCAACATCACATAAACACTTTGCAGTAAAGCCAGTTCCTCTTCTTGGAATTATTTTTGTGAAATTTAAAGTTTTTCTACCAACATTTTGAGTAATGTTATGAACTTCGAGTAATTTTTGGAATTAGAGAGTGTGGATCTACGGACTTTTACAAGGTTTTACAAACTTTAAATAAAATTATAAGTATTAGCACTCAATATTTGTGAAAACACTTGAAAAAGGTAATCTACCTCAAATATTTTTAAAATTACTTAAAGTTTGTAATTTCACTCAAAGTTTGTACATACACTCAATAAAGGTAATTTCTTTTGTCATGAACATATGAGCAATTTTACAAATTTTATTGTTAGAGAAATCACTATTATTTCATACAATTAATTAATGAGTATGTAATTTTACCTAAAATCTGTAAAAGTATTCAAAATTTCACAAAAATCTTATTAAAGTTTGTAAATCAACTCTAACACATAAAATTATTTTCATTTCATGAAGTTACTCAAAATGTTCATAAAAGAACTTTAAATTTCATTAAGAAAAAATAAAAATTTGTACAAGTTCCACAGGTGGGCCTTAAAAAATACTTCCCATATTATATTTATAATTTTATGTCTTTTAGACCTAATTAGCGATTGAGAATCGATATACAATATGAAAGCAATGTATTTTCATGTCATTTTTTTTTATTGTTTATTAAAATAAAATAGATACACAACAAAAACTTCTCCTTTAGGTAAAAGACAGATAAGATACAAGAAATAGAGGAAAGATATATATATGATATGACAATTCAAAGGAATCCCAATATGCTATGAGATTCATAGAGCACAGCTATCTAATTTGAAACACCCTATAAGATGATTAAACATATCCAATCTAAGAATAGTACTTGATACAACATACCGTAAAAAGATATTTTGCAAACATGTGTTACATTGAAAGACAAACGTGCAAAGACTTACAACTCATAAGAATTCCAGTGACAGAATACGTTTTCCTCGTAACTCGATATCTTTGCCTTAAGGCCAGCTTTGGCTCCTCTCCAGCTTTGGGGTCTTGTCGTCAGGTTTTCTCTCCGGCTTTGGGGTCTTGTCCTGAGGTTCTCTCTCAATACCTGAATGAGAAAGCAGAGCCCATATATGAGTGATAAATTCTCCTCCCCTCGTCAGGTGCTCCGCATGGGCCGCTGCGTCGTTGGAAGGAGCCACATATACCATCAATTCTACCAAAAAATCTGCCAATACCTTCCAAACGATCTCGTGGCTCTTAACTTCATCTAAAAGTTGTTTTCCAAGCCGTGCGCCCCTATCTATGACGGTTTCACTCACTGCTCGACTGCGTATAAGTTCTCTTATTTGATCTCCCAAATTATCGCATTTCCTGAAGGTTTCTCGGGCCTCAATTATCACTTGATCAAACACTTGCTCCGTGACATAATGATGATCTGGTAGTAATCTTGGAGCAAAAGCGACCAAGTAAGCCAGATACTTGGATAAGCTGTCTGCTACCTTGAAATTCCGTGTAAAAGCTGAATCTGTCCCTGCAGGAATTGCATGTTCGCAAATGCCAGTGGCGATGTGCCAAACCATTATGACTTGAGCTTGTGTCCCAAGGTTACATGCCCATAAGAGCATTGGCATGTTATTTCGCCTTAAAGAAGATTTTCCATTCTCCAATTTCGTGCCGTTTGTCACTAAAGATCTAATGACTGCAGACTTCACCTCTTTTGCTAACTCTGTCGGAGTACTTTCAAGCTGTCCTTTACTCACCTGATCTACAAACATAGCGGTAACGAAATTATATAATATCGGCGAGGGAGAATACCAGTATGATTCGAGAAGGGAGTATTGGTGTAATTTTCTTTCCCATGGTTTTGGAGATGGAAGATGACAAATAACTTCAATCAGCTTCTCCATATATTTGTTTCTCTGCCACGATCGCCTATACACATAACTGCATATCAAACAAACTTTTCCCCAATCGGAAAAGAGACAAACGAGGAACACCTGCGAAATCTCCAAAATGAGGACCGTAATTATCACCACAAAGGTTACCAAGACATCAATGCTTAACCCATTTGATGTGGCTAGCTGCACGTTATCTTCAGGTTTTCCATGGTCCCACATAGTTGATGCAACAATACAAGAACCAATGGCCATGAACACAAGTTTCACAAAATTCAGCGTCCAAAGATGATTTAATATCGGATACTTAGTGTAAAGTCCGTTAAAAGCAAAAGCATGTTCTATCTCAATGATTCTGAATACTCGCTCATAGCCTTCTTCCTGGGAAAGTATTATCTTCTGAAACAACTTCCACGACTTCTGACAAACTTCTTGTGGTATGGAGTAGCCTATGAGGTTTGAAGCCAAGATGCGGATGTAAGCAGCGGAAAGACAAAGGTCCTTGATACGGTGATCCGGGTCTCCTTCCCTCAAAAGCTTTCCTTCGCACCCCCAGACTTTTTCAACAGTGATATTATGAGGATCAACATGGTAGTCTGGAGCTGTTCGTTTCTGTACCTCCCTCCGAAAGCACGTCATCATGAGATAAATAGTATCTTTCCATGGTTGTATTCCATGAACCCGGTAGGGGTATCCTTTCATGCTAGTCAAGTCTACCTCATCTTGGTTTCTCTCGGGATGTTCCCTGACCCTCGTTGCATACTCCGCGACCAAATCGGTTCCCTTTTGATAAATATCTTTACTTGCCCACATCGATGCCCAAACGCGTTCACTAACCTTCACTAACACCACAAGGTAAAGAGATCCTATTGCAATCACCGAAAGGGAAGCATGAGCATACAAGGTTACTAACAGAGCTAACCCCATCATCTTAATCAAAAGTTGCCAACTGTATGTTTTCCATCGTCGATTGTCTTCAAGGTCGAAAGCAGATAATGAATCAGCACTTCCAAGTAGCATCATCAAGTATGTGCCCCAGATAGGAAAGAGTTCGTTCTTGAGTGGGGTTGCATGCATCAAACCGATAGTGTATGTGATCAGGTAAGGCGGTATGGTGTAAGCCATCCAAAGGATCACACGGAACTTCCTACTGTTGTGGCGCTGTCGGGCTGACCCAAATGCTACTAGGAATATCAACAAGAACGCCGCCGAGCACACCAATAACTCTATCTGTGCTAGCCGTCCTTTAGGAGACTCAAGTACTTCCATCACCCTAGTGGTGACATTCCGATTCCACGTCTCCCATTTTTGGCTCATCCGTCCTTTTGGAGACTCTAGTACTTCCATTACCCTAGTGGTGACATTCCGATTCAACGTCGCCCATTTTTGGCTCATCCTAACACCTCTCATTTTGGCAAGTAGGTGTATGTTTCTGAGGTTTAGCTTGACAAAAATATAGACAACATCATATATATTATATATGTTTATGTACATATATGTATAGTACAACACCTTGAACATTAAATTGTCCTTTATGAACATGTGAAATTTCTATACTATAGAATAAAGCATAAAAAATTGTTGTAGCATTAAAAATTGGATTACTTTATGTTGCTAACTTGGATGAAAGAAAAATTTATTGGTATTAATATACCAACTTACATGACTTATACAGAGAAATTTAATATATATTTTTTAATATACCTAATCTACGTGCAGCTGAGATATATCTAAGAGGCAATTTTTGGAGATACCTATTGGATATACCCAACTCTATGTGCATTCAATATATCTAGTTCAGATGAACAATTTTTGTGTATGCATGTGAGGGAAAATTTTAAAATTCTGGTATAGATCTCCACCAGTGGCCGTTCATGAAAATTATACATATACATATATACAATATATAGTATATATGTTCGATACTATTTATCACTTCCCATTAAAATTTCTTAGACTTTTTACTAGCATGATTATTTTCTAATTTCGTAAATATCCTTTTCTATTTTTTGCTACTGTCCAGAGAGCTTTATAACGAGCCCTTTTTGGCAAGCACCAATAAGCATGGTAACTTTCCATTAGTTATTGGAACAATAATTAAGGTCCTTTTTTTCTTCTTCTTTCCGTAATATATAGCTCGTTATTTTATTACTTCTCCTGTTATTCAAAACGCTGCATTTTTTTTTGTCAACAATTTACCTAATGCATGAATATTGTTATGTTTCATAATTTCGTCACTTAAGATAATTTGGGTGTTTTCTCTCCTCGCTAGTATCATAATACTACTCTGATTTGGATCGTCTCTATTACATACTTTTAATTTATATTAATTTATTTATTTTAAATACTTCCACGTGCAATTATTGATTGACGTTATATGAAAGACATGATATCAGTTATAGCTAGCACACTTAAAAAATCCAAATAATTTCAATTATTAATTTATAAATTAATAGAAACAGACAAGGAAAACAAAATGAATCTGTTCAAAACAAAAAGATAAATGATGCGCATATCAAAAACTAAATTATTTAAACGGGAACTAATCAAATTCTGGACACGAGAAACGAATTTCCAAGCTAAGTGGTATTTCATGGTCGGCTTCGTTCCTTGATAAATGTAATTATCCGAGTGATGGGCAACACTTAAATCAGGTTAATTTAGGCCAGATTAATAGGGGATAAAGCATATACAAACTTCCAATACCCGTGTTTGGGTCCTAGAAAGCTAAAAAACAGTTCAAGTCCGTACTCCGCACTAACAGACGTTAGAATGGTGCTGACGTGGCTAACGTTGACTTTTTAAAACAATAAAATAATTCAATGGATTCTGCCACAACGAGAAAACAGTAGTGTTTGTTGAATTTTCCCTCCATCTTCAACATTTAGTACCCTAATTGTTACGCTCAACTACTTTAGTGTCCCACGTACACATTAGTCACGTGCACGCCCAATCCAGAAATAAGTGAATGGACAAGAGGGACCAGTGCAGTAACGTTGATTGTGTTTTGTCTTATTCAAAAACGGATGGATAAAAGTACTTGCATTATTAGTCTGGTTGGCCATGAACGTCGACCATAAGGGAGGAAATAGAAGAGGGACCAGTGTCGTAGTGTTTATTGGTTTTTGTTTGTTTTTTCCAAAAACGGATGAATAAAAGTACTTACATGATTAGTCTAGTTGGCCATGAACGTCGTCCATGGGGAGGAAATAGAAGACTCTTGTGGTGATTTATTTTATATTAAGGTCAAGTCATTTAATATAAAATATTTAATATTAAATTAAGAAAAAAAAAATTTTAAAAAATCTTTTGAAAACATTTTAGGAATCAACAACTAGTAAAATTGGTAAAAAGAAAAAAGATAAAATGGGGTTAAGAAACCCTAATTAGGTCATTCCTTACTAATTTTATTTTCAAAAGAAATATTTTTAGAAAACTTTAACAAAAGAATTAGGTTTGGAGGCTAACTTATTAAAACACTTATCATCATGTAAAAATTACTAATGAACCTTTATTTTTCATAATTTTTCTAAAAAAAAATATGAATACATGATGTTAATAGGACTTTTTAAATATGAGCTTTTCAAATTCGCCCCCACTTGATAAGGCCTAAAGCCTATGATAAGCTACCCTTAGCCCAAGCCTAGAACTCGTCTTGTTCAGTTACTAGAAGCCTCCAATGGTTAGAAGACTCCGTATAAGGCTAAAAGATTAAGTCAATAACTACTTCTTACTTGTTTAAACCACATCGGACTGTATGTTCCCACTCTCCAATATTTGTGGAAGTGGTTTTGCCCACTAACTTCTCTTTAATTGTTAGCACTACTCCTTTATAAATACAAGACCATCAGTTAATAGTAATCTACTTGATACTTTACTCACTTAAGCCTACTTATTACTCTTAAACATCTAAATTCTATAAAAAAAACTCAATTAAATTAAGTATCGAAGTAATCATGCCAAACAATACCCTAGCGTCCTCTTATAGTGCTCTTTTTTGCAAGCTTTACTAATTGCGTAAAGTTTAGTCATTTTGAATTACATACTGGCAAAGTTCTTGAGACGACATTTAATGGCTGTTTATGGAAATTCTGATCCAAATTCCTACCTCAAAAAACCTAAATACACTAAACACTATCCTTAAACACCACCTTTGATCACTATGTCTTGTGTTAACGACCATGAAAATCGCTCGTTAGTAAATAACTAACTTACCAAGAACCAGTCCCTATTAAAGGAAATGTTGGAGGAGCACCTACAATGCTTGGTTGAGAAGTTTACTACTCAAAATAAGCTGCTCCACGCTCACCTTAAGGAAGTTGAGAGGCACAGTGCACAAACTTACCCCCCTAAAGCTTCTGATGCTAATATTGGGAAAAACAACAACCACTAGCAGCAACAAAATGGAAGGGATAAAAAACCTGATCCCCTGATGCTACTATAGTCGGTGAGTTCACCGGCTACCTACGATTGAGCCTTGGCTAGGAATGAGTAGGTGGTTGACTCCCATAGAGTACCAGTGCACTTTGTAGTACGTCGAGCTCATCTAGCAAATGATGATGACCTAAATAAGCTTTGCGTAATGGTGAGAAGACTCTTTGAGTAGTAAGGAAATAAGGCTATTGGCGACGCTAGGTTGGTCACAAGCAACAAAACCCCCTTCACCAGAGGTTTCCAGGATGAAGTATTGCCCCTTAATAGCAAGCTTCCAACCCTGTATCAAAACAATAGCACCATTGATCCTAATGATCACCTCTACCACTTCCGTACCCTTATGAAGCTCCATGATCATGGGGATGCTATAATGTGTAAGGCTTTCTTAAGCACTCTAAGGAAAGTGGCTCTGACATGGTTTAACCACTTATCCGAGAATTCCATTAGCTCCTTTGGCGAGCTAGCATGGAAGTTTAGTCTCCACTTTAAGTTTAACAAGCCTTCGTCCAAGGACACATTGTCCTTATACCTAATTAGGCAGAGTGAAGAGGAGACTCTATGTGAATTTGTTGTTTGGTTCAATAATGTTGTAGTTGAGATCTCTCAGTTGGACAAGGGAGTAGCTATACATGCTGCTTAGCTCAACATTAGATCTTCCGATCGCTTGCTAAGAGCAAGCTGAAGAACTTAGTCGATTTCTAAAATAAGGCTTAGAAATACATGGACTAGGAGGACAATATTCGCACTAAGTGTGATGTCGATTGAGAACGGTTAAGCAGAAAGAAGGACAAGGACAAACTGTTCGTCAAAGGGGGAAGGCTTGAGTAGTAAGAAGCGCTGAGTCGAGCAAGACCTGTTACCTTCTCCCATCTACATGCAGCACACCCATTTGAATAGACCCATTGCTTAAGTCTATTCCAAGTTGAAGAACATGAACTTGCTATAGAGACCTCCTAAGATGAAGGGGAACCCTAGCCATTAGAAGTTGGACAAATATTGCCAAATCTATGGCGACCATGGCCACACCACAAATGAATGCTTCCAGCTAAAGAATACGATTAATCACATTATTCTTGATATACCTAAATATCCAGGTTTTTAAGTTTTTTACAATTATTTTTAATTTAGGCTAAGTTTTGGTTCAGTTTCTGCGCCAATTTCTAAATTAGGTTCTAGTTTAGTTTTTTGAGTATAGTTTATATGCAAACCCTAAAAACTCATTTTGACCCATAATGTGAAATTAATTATATTATTTTTGGGTATCCTAAATATCATATTTAACTCTTAACCAGTATTTTAATCTGTAGGTATACTCTATATCCTAATTTAACTATTAAATCTACTATTGATGTGAAATTCTTTTACATTTTTTATATAAACACCTAAATTTAAGTCTCTTACCAGATTTATTATATATTTTTATTATTGTTATTATAATATTAATTTTAACATAATATTTTTCTACTTATTAATTTTTTATACTAACATATTACATATTATCACCTAATATGCATATAATATACATATCTAATATTCCCACTTACGACCCATGTAACAAGCTACACCAAGTAAGAAGTGTAGAACAATTAGTTCATAAGGACTGCCATTGTATAACCATTCATCAACAGATGCCGCTTCCCATATTAGGTAAAAGTGTAAACCTGGAGCTACTTTAGCTCTTGCTCAAAAAGATATTAAAAGAAGTTTAGCTTATTCTACAATTTCTCAACTAGGTTATATGATGTTAGCTCTAGGTATGGGGTCTTATCGAGTCGCTTTATTTCATTTAATTACTCATGCTTATTCAAAAGCATTGTTGTTTTTAGGATCTGAGTCAATTATTCATTCAATGGAAGCTATTGTTGGATATTCTCCAGATAAAAGTCAGAATATGGTTCTTATGGGAGGTTTAAAAAAGCATGTACCGCTTATAAAAATTGCTTTTTTAGTAGGTACACTTTCTCTTTGTTGGGCAGTCAAAATTGTAATAGGCGTACCGGAAGCTATTCCTGTAATAGGATCTCCTTTGATCGAGTTATTACGTGGAAGTGCTAGTGTGGGACAATCCACTTTGGCTCATTTTTATAGTTTACACACTTTGTCTTACCTCTTCTTACTGCCGTATTTATATTAATGCATTTCCTAATGATACGTAAATCTTTCAATTTCTAAAGATCACGAAATCAACCCTAAATGGGTATCACTTTTTAAATTTAACTTCGCTTTTCAAATATACCATTTTTAACTCCTAAAAACATTTGATTTTGATACATGCGACTAAATTGATTAATTTACATAAATATCTAAAAATGGAAAAAACTTTCCATATTTTAAGTCGCCTTGTACTTGCTGTGGCTGTCTACGTACCCACTATTTGGGATCAGACTTTCGTAGTTCATTTAACGAAAATATAGCGGGTTGATGGGATTGGACTTGGGGTGGTGCGTGGTAGGCCGAGTGCCGTAGCTTGGGGTAGTCGTTTGGCGGTTGTCGGAGGTGGCGGTCGGCAGTGATGCTTGGGTGGCGTTGCTAGGGGGCACAATGGAGGTCATGTTTGGGAGCTAATGGAGTAGGGGTTACAGGCGTGGTGTTGGGTTGTGGTGGTGGGCTTAGAGAAGAGAGATGCGAAGAGAGAGAGAATGAGTTAGAGAGAGAAGGAGAGCTTGGGAGTTGATTCTGAAGCTCAAGGATGGTTCTCTTGCTCATTGATGTCCTTATTTATACTTGAATTTTAACCCAGCAACAAAGGAAAGCTCGGATCAAAGTTAATGGGAATGGCCGAATTTTCAGTTTTCTTCCAATCTTTGAAGCTCGATTTGAATGCCTAATTGACCGAACTTGGATGCATTTTTTGTACTAATTCATAGTAGGTTATGTCTAGTGCGAGATTGATGCAAGAAACCATGAGCTTGTGTGTGGAATTTGTGTAGAAATTGAAGCTAAAGTGTGGGGAGTGGGTTGTTCTTGAGAAGGAAAGATGAGGAAAATCGGGAGAAAATAGAGGAAAACTGAAGGAAAGAAAGGGAAAGTGTTGACGTAGCGCCATGTCAGCTAACTTAACAAACCTCGACTTGCCACATGTCACACTTGACACGTGGCGACTGATGTGGCATGCCACGTGGCATCACGTCAGCAAAGGCCGTTTGATCTGATTATGCCACGTGTTAGGACATGTGGCACAATAAGATCCTGATACGTAGCAATTTTTGATGTAAGAAAAACAAAAAGTAAAAAAAAAAGGCCTCCTTGCCTTTGCTAAGTTTCAAACCTAAGACCTCATGCTTAATGCTAGTATTATGTCCATATACTTAACCATTCGTTTGTGATAAAATTAAAACCCCTTCTAGTAACATTCACTTTATAATATAAGGACCTTTGTAATTTGGAGCGAATTTTCCTCTTGAGTCATGTGCATTAGGGAATGTTTTTCTCAACACCACATCATCCTCTTTAAAGTTTCGGGGTTGTACCCTTTTGTTAAAAGCTTGAGCCACTCTTTATTGGTCAAGGCTATCAATCTTTTCTTATAAATTAAGTTTAGCTTCTTGTTGTGTTTCTTTACCCAATGGGCCTCATCTGACTGAGTTTCCAATAGTATTCTAAGAGATGGGGTCTCAACTTCTACTAGTAATACTACTTCAGTACCATATACTAAGGAGTAAGGCGTTGCCCCTATTGATGTTTTGATGGAAGTTCAATAGGCCATAAGTGTGAACAGCAACATTTCAACCAATCCTTATATGTAATAGCTATCTTTTCAATTATCCTTTTGAGATTTTTGTTGGCTACTTCAACGGCCCCATTTATTTAGGTTCGATAAGGTATAGAGTTCCTGTAGATGATCTTGAACTGTCAGTACAACTCTGACATAAGTTTGTTGTTGAGATTTATACCATTGTCGATGATGATCATTTCTAGAGCCTTGTATCAAGCCAAGATATCTCTTTTGATAACTTGACTACTACTCCTTTAGTAATACTTGAATAGGATAAGGCCTTAACTCACTTATCGAAGTAGTCAATGGTGACTACTATGAAACGATGATCATTGGATTGCCTTTAGAGTAATTGGGACAATGATATCTATACCCCATATTGAAAACATCCATGGCATAGAGAGTGTATGTAATTCTTGAGGCGGGGCATTTATTTCATTTGCATAAACTTGGCACAAGTGACAATGCCTGACATGTTTGATGCAATTACCTTCCATCATTGACTAGTAATATCCTAATCTCATAATTTTCTTAGTGAGCATGTAACTGTTTATGTGAGGGCCGCATACTCCTTTGTGTACCTCCTTCATTAAAACCTTAGCTTCCTTGTCATCCATGCACCTTAGAAACGTACCATCAAATGATTGTCGATGCAAAGTGGACCCACTTACTAGGAACTAGGTAGTCAATCTCCTGATTGTCTTTTTGTCTTTTTTCTCAACTTCATTAGGGTACGTATCTTGTTGTAGGAACATTTTAACGTCATGATACTAAGGCTTTTAGCCATGTGTACCTTCAATTGCTAGATAGAAGGTAGGCCTTTCTTTAACTTCAATTGTGAGTGGCTGAATTTCGAATTCACTAAATATTTGGATCATGGATGCCAAAGTGGATAATGCATCAGCAAATTGATTTTAAATCCTCGATGCATGAGTGAATGTGATCTCTTCAAATTTCTCCATTAATTTAGTCAGTTGTCGGTGGTAAGGTACTGGTTTAGGATCTTTTGTTTTGTATTCCCTTCGAGCTTAGCCAATAATGAGCTAAGAATCCCAAATATACCTTTAACTCTTGAATGTTTTTATCCATTGCCATTTTGAGTCTCATGATGTACGCCTCATATTTAGTGATATATTTGGTGCATAGGAAAATGAGCCTTACAACTACAGGAAACTGTATGCCTTTAAGGGATATCAATATTGCCTTAATTCCACACCTATATACATTGATAACTCCATCAAAAAACATCTTCTATTTCAAGGGCTCATTGTCTTTTTCTTCATCAGAACTTTCTTCAGCTACTAACATTAACAAGAGAAAAGGAGGCCCACTAGTCATAAAAAATAAGGCTGGTGGTACTAAATGCCTATTCCATTACAACCATTGAAACCAAAATAGTGAGCACCATGTGGGGTCGTTAAATGTCCTTTGCTAATACAACACATTATACTCCCAAGTGTCAACATTATCACCGAACTCAAAGTTGTTGCTAAGGTAGATCTATATTTTTTCAATTTTTGAGCTAACTTGTTTCCTTGTAAAGGAGTAATCGTAGGGGGTGAGGGAGTACATGCATCCTGGCCACCACATGTATGGGAAGTGTGAAAATAACTCATTCATTTCCTCCATCATCCATTAAGAGCTTGTTCGTGCTTGCACATAGTACATAAATTATGTATTAAAAAGGTTATCAATAATTTGATAATATGTGTTCATATAGTGCTAATGAAATCTATTTTACACTGCAAAATCTAAAAGAGTAGCAATAAAATGAATAGAAAGAATTTCCCTATAATATCATAATTATTTAGTCACCATATCAACTATGCATGTTATCAAGTAAAACAACAGTTATACTGATGGCTTCCATTATGAAGTAATACATGATAAACCTATAAATTTGAGAGAAAGGTTTAGTAGCAGAGCAATGGATTGAGGCAGTTATATTACTTCCTAAATTAATTTTTCTTATGACATTAATAATTTTTGCAAAATTATTTAAGCACAAAGGGTACTTAAGGTTTAAATATGATAGATACAGATAATGTTTTTATTGAATAAAGTATATGTGATCAACCTATCTATCCAAACTTATGTTAGAATAACTTTTTGAAAATGATTATTGTGGCCCCGACAGGCTTCTCACTCGATCGCCTCCGAGGCAAAGAAGCAAAAGAAGAGGCAGTCTCCGTGGTTACCTTTCGCAAAATAAAGAAGCACAGAGACACGTAAAAGGAAAAAGTGAAGTTACATACCTTACCTATGGATTTATAGAGAAAGCGAATTCAAAAGCAGGATAATATCGCATTTGGTATACTTTACCACGTAATCTGCAATTAACTTGGTATTCTTTTATAGCACACTTTTACTTGCCAGCATTAAGGCTTGAGCTCTGTCTTGAGCCTTGATTGGCAATACCGTGGCCAGAAAATAAATTGAAAATTTCAAAACGGATTGATGAGCATACATGGTAAGTAACAGGCCTAACCCCACGGTCTTAATCATAAATTGCCAAATGCATCCCTTCCATCCTTCATTGTCCTCAAGAGTGTAAGCTGATAATGAAGCGACACTTCTAAGTAAAATAATCAGGAATGTAGCCCAAACAAGAAAGATTTCATTCTTGAATGGCACTGCATTCATCAAACAGAGAGTATATGTGATCAAAGGTGGTATGGCGTAAGCTGTCAAAAGTATCGCTCAAAACTTCCCATTGTTGCAGCACCGTCGGTATGCCCCAAATGCTTCTAGGAATATCGATGGGAACGCTGCCAAGCACACTAATAACTCTATCTGTACCAGCCTTCCTTTAGAAGACTCAACTACTTCCATTATCTTGGTAGTGTTGTCCATCTTTTGGCTTATCCTAAAACCTCTCATTTTTGGGAGCAGATATGTTTCCCAGGTTAGTACAACACTTTTGAACATTGAGTTGTCTTTTAAAACCTCGTCCAACTTTACATTTAAAATTGCTATAGTATAGAATAAAAGCAAAGGCATAAAGAATCCAAGTCCTTTTTCTTTATTTAAAGTGAAAAATATACATAGATATGCTGCCTCACTTTGATCATACCACATTGACCCTTTTAAGTACTATACATGGAAATCTACGAGGCATTTTTCACAATATATCTATCTAAACCTATGTGCACTCATCATATAATATGATATGCCTGCCAAGGAAATTTTTTTAAGGAAAAAAAAAGGGAACTGTAATTTAGTGCTTCTACAATTAATTTACCATTATTATTATTATTTTGCTTTGGCAATCTCATGACCCAGGTTTTATCTGGTTAAGCAGTCGTTAACTTAGCTATTAGTTGGATCGCAAATAAACCTTAAAATCACAAAACATAACCCCAACTTTCCGCCGATGAATGCATGAAATACATAAAAGTTTAATGCTAAGAGCTTTTTGTATCCAATTAGATATATGTAGAAAATTAATTAATTAGTTGTGTCATTTTGTTGGACAGAAGCATTGCAATTTATGGTGTGGAGACGCGTGGTGCTCCTATTAATCGTTGAACAGGTAGTGTTGCTTGTTGATTACCCGTCCTCCACCATTAGCGATGGCAACTAATATCCCTCTTCTTTCCACTTTGTTGAATCGAATCCGGACATTGCATAGAGACTATAAAACCCGACACGAATATCGTATTTTTATTTCAATCATCACTAAAATATCTGCGATCGATCAACGTCTAATTAAATTTCGATGTACTTCTAAGTGAACAGGAAAAGCTCTAGTTATAAAATTTCTACGTATTTCATGCATTGATGGGGAAATAGGGGTGTGTTTTGCGATTTTAAGGGATATTTGAAATTACATGGGATCTTTGATTTAAGAGATCTGAGAATGGGAAAAATATTTAATAGGTAATACATGCTACGTATATTATATGTGGGATATAACTATTAATTATATTTAGACATATAACAGTACGAGTATTGAAATTTTAGATAACTATTCACTACCAACTTTCATATTCGAATTCGATTGATAGTTATATATTACTGTATATTTCCATATGGCGTATACTACTTACTAAATTCTTTCTCTTGCTAATAGCTAAGTTCATACGATCTTTTAAGGAATAAAACATGGATATCATAAGTTTGTTAAAGAAATGTAACCATAGCAAATTATAAAAGCGCTAAAAAGCATGTCAATAATTTTCCAAAGACAAAGAAAAGAAAAAATTTCTTATTATTGATAACGTACTAACTTTTCCTTAACACGATAGATTTCTTGTAACCAGACTAGTCATGCCAATAAATATTAAAATGCCTCTTTTACCAATTTGACACAAAAGTTTCTAAATAGTATTTATATGACATTTACCATGCTAGATTTATAAACTAATACAACTCTTCTTTCACAATATACGTGGAACTTCAAATACATGAGGTATCACAATCTCTCTTATTAAATATATAATATCCTTATTGTGAGACCTTACAACTGGCCCATTCCTTTCCCCTTTTCAGTGTGCAATTCGATCTATTCTATCATCCTCAATCTATAGGTCATCTTGAAACTATCTTAAAAGTTACAACTCAGTAACACCTTTTACCCTCTTCGGACTGTTCTTTGAACTAGATCAAAACAGTCCTTGAATTGTCCACATATTGCTACGAAGTTGGCTCTAATCCCATTTGTAATGGCCCAAGCTAGAAGTAGTTAATGGCCATGCCAATTGACACTCATTTAATTTTTGGAATATAATAGAGAATAGTAGAATAGTTATGCATTAACAATAACTATTATCGAGGATAAATTAAAAAATTGCAATTATTTACTTTGACTAATTTTCACTATAAGAGCTGATTTTAGTGTTTACTTCACCACATTTATTGTAGTATTAGATTAGGAATATAATAGGAAATACCAATATGCTTCTATTTGATCTTCTTTAAAAACAACTGAAAGATAAACAACAAATTAATTAGGGGCATAATTGTCCAATCACTTAAACTTTTATTCACTTTGAAAATTCCACTTGACTTAAAGTAATAACTATTCCTTTATGAAGGGAATAGAAAAGCCATTGAGAATAAAAATTCCTAGAGCATTCTAAGAATAGGTATGTTAGTATTTCTCTATTAACTTCAAAATAAATAGGTTCAAAATAGCGTTTTTTAACCACTTAGTTTAAAAGTTTTTAGTAGCATTTATTACCTTAACATTATAAACCAATACGACTCCTTTTCCACAAGTCATATGGAATTTCAAAACACTGAGGTTGTCATTTCCACTCATCTAAGTATCCTCTAAATCACTGACAAAAAAGAGAAAGTAAAAACCACTAAATTTATTAATATCCTTTTTCCAATTTTTACAAATTCAAAGTGTATTATACTATATGTTGGCTAAAAAAAAAAGGTACTTTATATCATACTAGTAGGAAACACACTCATATTATAGATGCATTAAATAAATAAATAAATAAATGCAACAGTTATAGTAACTTCAAACTTACGGTATATATAGGACAAAAAGTAAGTGACTCTTATTTCCATACATTGAGATAGAAGGGAGAAAAAAGTGGTGATGCAAAATTATTTTAAAAAATATTTTAGATAGTTGAAGGAATTTGTTTTTAGAATACAACGTAACTGATAAATTATATGGAAATTGTTTATAAAATGAGGGACATATTTTCTTAATACATATACATTAGAATGCCTCAAGGTTTTAATATTATAAATTCAATGGAAAAAATGATTGTAATATTGAGAAAATTATACATAGAAATCATCCATAACGATAAAGCAAGTAGTAGGAGCATGAAAATAGAGTTAAAAGATTACACATTGGTGCTTTGTCAGCTTTTTATAAGCGCTAACAAAGTAATAATGTGCCACATCACTATAGCTAATGATATTATGATGATAAGTTAATTGGATTTTATTTGAAGCATTATGTGGAATTTTAATTATTATTTAAACTTTTAAAACGTTGATCTAATCTATTCCATTTTGTTGGGAGATTAGTGTTTATACTAATAGGGAATATCAACAATTTAAAAGGATTAATTTAGTAAATTGCTGGATGTGATTTGTGTATTTTGGTAAACAAAATAAATTAAAAATAGTTTTATCCACCCATTTTATGAAACTCATCTTTAGAAGTAGATATGTTTCCTAGGTTTAGGATAACACTTTGAACATCGAGTTGTCTTTTAGAACCTTGTGGACATCAAATTTGAAATAGCTATAATATGGAATAAAGTAAAAGCATAATGAATTGAAGTACTTTTTGCTTTTTAAAGCAAACTATATACATGGAAATCTAAGAGGCATTTTTGAATGTACCTATTGATAGGGCTCATTGGATATGGGCCCCCCAAGCTTATATAGATTTGATGTGCTTCACAATTCAGGGCTTGCTACCTTGAGCCTAAGCTTATGGCTCGGCTTAGCCAGCCAAAGAGGTTCTCTAATAGCTAGAAGAGACTAGATAAGGATAAGAGACTAAGTCAACAATCACCTTCGGTATATGTGGGATACGTCTGACACCATAAGCCCACTCTCCAATACTTGTGGAAGAGGCTCTACCTACAAATCGCTCTCCAATTGCCAATGTTACTCCACTATAAATATTAAGTCATCACTTAACGATAAACTACCTGATATTTCGTGTACTTAAGCTTGTTTATTACTCCAACGCATTCCCTACTCTCTAAAATACTTTATTGACTTAAGTATCAGAGTGATTGCGCACACCCTGGTCTCCCTTCATTGTGTTCTCTCTTACAGGATTATTGAATGCGTGAAGCTTAATCTATACTGGCAAATATCTTGAGACGACATTTGGCGCTATTTATAGGAACATTAACCTGAGAACGGTGGTATCTGAACATTCTGTCCTCACTCAACACTTGTAAAAGAGTTTATAGGAATGTGAGCACAACTAGCTCAGTAAGTGAGACGGAGTCAGAAGAGTACTGTACAACTACAAATAAGGTTAATAATTATGATGAAATGAAATGAAATGAAATGCAATGCAATCAATCAAATGAAATATCGCATAATGTTATCTAATCCACTATGAGGTTAGAGAAGTTACATCCGCTCCAACCCGAATTGAGAAGTTTCATCGCGACTTAAGTCGGACCAAATCCGGGCTTGTGTAATGGAGAACACTCTTCTCCTATGACTACCTTCGAATCACGGCCTCCAATCTTACCGCGACCTCCAATCTTATCGCGACCTCCTCTCCTATCACTTAGTTCGGTTAAGGGTGGAGAAAGGACCATTTCAGCTATCCTTATCGAAGGAAGTCGGTATTCGGCTTGATACTCTTAATCGTTTCCCTTAATGAGTGTTATGCATGTTCAAGTTTATTTTAGTCGAATAAACGTTAATTTTAATCAGGGGTGGCCAACAAGTTCACACAATACAGAATCCATGCAACATGCAGAAAGCACACTAAGGAGTTGAACTCCTGTCACAATCGAGTATCATCCACATACACAGCATGCATATAATCAACTAATTACAAATACAATCAGAAGTCCTCTTGGGTCTCTGGATACTTTAAATAGTATCCAAACAAGTGGTGAAGCCATAATCCTAACTTACTTGTTTAGACATTCGCTATTGCTGACTCGAATTGTCAACTATCTTTGTATTGGAAGGTCTTAATTACACAAAAGACCCAAATTCAATTTTCGTAATTATTACGAAAATTGAATTTGGGTCTCTAATATAGTTATGTATATATTACTATAATTATTTCCATAATATATAGTCGTATTATCATTATATATTGAATTAAGTTATTAATTGTTAATACTGTACATCATATATACTATTATGTATTATATATCGTTTCGATCGTATCGAAACATACTTTTAATTTATTAATTCATGTTTTAATTCCGGTAAGGTTACCGAAATATGTACATTCTTGAATGTGATAAAGTTATAGGTTAAATTACTTAAGGTTGTCTGATTTTAACAAAATTAGTGTCGTTGGGTTCGTATAGACCTAACGATACGTTTTACGAGTCCTAGTTTTAGAGATGACTTTTAACGGGTAGTTTGAGTTTCTAATACAGTTATACATAATTATATAAATATGATTCTATTATACGTAATTTATGTTATTAAATTGTATTTTATCTAATTTGTCCATATATTATTACAATATAAGTATTATCCAATTCTAATATACCTAAAGTGTATCCTCGACCAGAAAATATTAATAAATATAATAAAAATATTCATTTAATCCAATCTGATCAGCAATTCTATATATAGTTTTTATTTAACTATTTAATTCATTTTAGTTTATTAATATTAAAAATTACCCTGACTTGTAAATTAAGCTATTTTACTTAGTAAATTCGAAATAAATAGTTCAGGCTATCAAATAATTCCCCGAAAATTTCTATAGATCCTAAAAATATGGGGAATTCAGTTATCACTTGGTTTCAAGTTTCCGACTTATCGCCTATATATTCATATTAACGATTTTACCCCTAAATTATTATAAATTACCTAATTATAATTCTTTTTACACCAAATTAATTTCAATCTGACTCAATACTGTTATTATTTATTATAGATCAATACATGTCCATTTCATCAATTAATTTCATAATTTCCTATTTAATTCATAATTTCAGCCTATTTTTGAGCTATTTTCAAGCAAAAAAAAAAATGCAATAAATATTAAAAATATTCAAATCAAAATTCCGGCTACATAGCAATTATATATATATCATATACATCCTACACAAAAATTTTCAGCAAGAAACAACATCATTTACTACATTTATTTTACAAATCTAAATTCGGATGAATAGTATATTTCTTAAGTAAGTATATTAAATATTATGAATTTTTCAAAAATAAAAATATCACATGAAAGCATGTTCAAAATAACTTAATTACAATTTTTTTCATAATTTTCTGGGTAGATTTAATATTTTTTATAATTTATTGAAAAATAGGGCAAGAATTTGACTTTACTGTTCTTAGTATCTCTAGTAGCCGTGGGGTGGTGGGAGTGTGTCGGAACACCTTGATGCTAGGGGCACTACTTGGTGGTGGAGTAGCGCAACAGCAGATCAAAGGATACCTTAAGAACTAGCTCAACTCAGTAATTGCTCTGTTTTTCTTATTTTCTTTTCTATTTTCTATGATATTTTTCTAATTTTTATTTCTGTTGTTTCTGGTTTGTGAAGCTGGGAAATGAAGTGGAGAGGCTTATTCATTCAATTTGTAGTTAGTTGCTGCCTTTTGTAATTTTTCTTTTTTTTTTTTCTTTACTTTTACCTCATTAATGTAAGGAAGAGGTGGCTAATTGAGGAGAATTGGCCTTTCGACTTAGCTTGGATTTGCTTCCAAACTTGCCACGGTGATTTCCAGGAGTTTCCAACTTGAATCAACAATTGGAAGGTTTTTTTTTATAAGATTTGCAATTATTTAGGTATTTTGAGTATATTTTATTAATACTTAATTATTTACTTAATATACGAGTATATATCCCTTGTATATATCACGCGTAATATATAACTATACTCATATAATTAAGTTTCTAACATATCTTTTATTTTTAGGATATGTTCTCTTAATTAATTTTATGATTTCAACAAAATATATATAATTACATAATTTAGGGGATAATTTACGGGTATAATTATTATTTATATCGGATATACTCATAAGATTACGTATATTTTTATATAGTAAATTATACTATATTATCTCATTTTATAGTTCAATTAACTTATCTCTAAGTTCACATCACAATCTGAGTTCGATTTTTAGCAATTCCGAACATTTTAGTGCTATATTGAATATTCTTACTTCTAAGGATAAAATTGGGATTTTGGGTCATTATTTCTAAAATCTAACTTTACTGTATCATCTTGACTAACTTTTCTATTTTAGTCGTAAGGTTTGAGCTCAATTGGATAAGTTTCTCTAAAAACCTTAAATCTAAGCTCAGTTATCCTAAACTAAATTTTGGGATCTTATAGTCGATCTCTCAAAGACCTCAAGTACTAATACTAACCTTAACTTTATTATCTAACCGGAAAATTGTGATGAGTTGAATGAATTAAAAATACTAAAATTAACAAACTAATCTAATTATGAGACTTGACTAATTAATTTAGGAAGCGATAAAATTAAGAACGACTTCAAAAAAAGCAAATAATGTATTTAGGAATTGTTCCCCCCAGTGTTTAACATGTGATCGCCAAAAATATATCCAATTCCATCTCTATTATTCTTAATCGGAGAGACTCGCAATTAAAGTTAACACCTTTTTCAAGTATATTAATCCTAATCCTAAATTATTTACCGAAATCTCTTCACTTAATAATATAATTTAGAATCACATTAATGTATAATGAATTCCCACACAAAAGAATAACTTTCCGGAAGAATCATGTATTTTATTTCTAAGTATATATGTAATTCTCTCCAATTATGTCAAGATCTTATTATATATGTGATTTTTTAATCATCATGCATAATATCATAGATTGATACCCTAAAAATATCAATTAACAATTAAAACACATAATTGAATCAAGAAAAGATAGAAACTTTATTGAAAATTATCAATAAATCCAATAGTTATATGAAACCTTAGGTTCCACAATCCTAAATATAAGAATCTTAAGCTATCATGATGAAATTAAAAACGAATTGCAACAAAATCAAGAAATAAAACATGAGAAAACCTCTTTTGTTGATGAAAAATCTTCTTCAATTTTGAAGTTAGGTGTTGCTTTCACCTTTTGCTCCTCTTTTTCTTCAAGTCTCTTCTCTTTTTAATATCCAAAGTTATGTACAAAATCCTCATAAGTCCTTTTTATAATGTATTGTGAAGTTTCTTTTTTCGTCACCAGACACAACTTGGGACACAGTTGTGTTCTTAGGTTGTGTAACTTATTAACCTTAGCATAAAAAATCTTCCTGCATGGATACAGCTTAGGGACACAGTTGTGTCCCAGACTGTATAACTTTCTGACAAAATATTGTCACTTTTTCCTATTATTTATGTAATTTCAAAACTTCATAACTTATTTATTTAAGCTTCAAATTGAGTGAAACTTGATTCCTTTTCTTCGTTTTCAATCCAAGAACGTGTTTAAACCTTGAAATAAAAATTTTACTCAATTAAGTATCAATTTCTTTAAAAAAAAAACCAAAGATGTAAGGGAAATACTATAAAATCACCATATGAAATGTATTTAAAATAAAAGTTATCAAGGAAGTCGACATCCCCTACCAGGATGCCCTGGTCATCAAGGTGAGGATCGCGAATTTTGAGGTCTTAAAGATAATGGTGGAACACTAGCAGCTCCATTGACATCCTCTTCCTCCATATGTGCGAAAGGATAAGGACCAAGCTATCGATTAAGATGAAGCCATACCACCATAACCTTATTGACTTCAATGGCAGTACTGTTTGAGCCACAGGGATCATCACTCTTGATATGGAGCTTAGCGGTGACAACTACATAGTGCGGCGACCAATGGAGTTCGTTGTGATTAACTGCCTCTCCCCCTACAATGCTCTCTTAGGAAGATCAAGTTTGAGCGCATTTGGGGTGATCATATCCTCCCTTCACTTGAAGGCCAAATTCCCGACCTCGACTAGGGTAGGAATATATAGGTGTGATAAGAAGCTCTCCTAAGAGCTTTATGTGAGGCATGCTAAAGCTAATGGCGTCTTTACTCTAGAGATCAGCCAATAAGAGAAGCCGGTTGAGAGAGGCAAGCTAGGGAAAAAACAAAGGAGGTACGAATTTGCACATCTCTTAACTAAACCACCAGGGTTAGGATTGAGACTCCTGTCAAGCTGAAGAACGAGATAATTATCCTCTTACAGGCGAACTCAGATAGGTTCGCTTAGTCGGTGTTTGACATGCTTGGGATTATACTCGACTTGGAGTCCCATAACCTCAACATCGATCTTACCACGTAGCCTATCAAGCAGAAAGAGAGACATTTTACCCCAAAGAGGCAGGCTACAATTAAGAAAGAAGTGTAGAAGCTGATAAAGGTTAGCTTTGTGAGGGAAGAGAAGTACCTGACCTAGCTAGCAAATGTGGTGCTAGTTAAGAAGAAGTCCGAGAAGTGACGTATGTGTATCCATTACATCGACCCTAATAAAGCTTGCTTGAAGGACTGCTTTCCTCTTCCTAGGATCGACCAGCTGGTCGACTCCACTTTGAGGTATGCCTTATTGAGCTTTATGGATGCTTTCTTAGATTACAGCTAGATAAAGATGGACCCGAAGGATAAAGTTCATACCTCCTTTGTCACCAATTTTGGTACGTATTGCTATATTGTCATGCCCTTTGGCCTAAAAAATGTCGAGGTAACTGACCAGCGCATGATGAAGACCTTATCTAAAAGTATATCTTTGGAGTCGATTCAGGCAAATTTCTAGGCTTCCTGGTCACCTAAAGGGGTGTTATGGCCAACCTTGAGAAGATACGTGTGATCAGGGACATGAAGCCCCCTACCTCGATCCGAGATGTATAGAAGCTTATTGGCATTTTAGCTGCTCTAACCAAGTTAATCTTGAAGAGCGCGGATGGATAAGCTGAGTTTTTCAAAATCCTTAAAAATCCCTAGGGTTTTGAATGGACTCCCTAGTGTGCGGTAACCTTCAAGCAGTTGCAAGATTTGCTGATACACCCTCCAGTCCTCTCTAAGCCTGTCTTAAGAGAGGACTTGTTTCTATACCTGGCCATAAGTGACTAGGTACTTTCTTTTGTACTACTTAGAGCAAAAGGGAGAGAGCACAAACCCATGTACTAAGTCAACTACATACTCCATAGGCTTGAGGTCAAGTATACTCGAGTAAAGAAATTCACCCTGGTTGTCATCATCTCAGCATGATGGCTAGGGCCCTACTTCTAGGCATGCCATATTGTCATGCTTAAAGACTAACCACTGTACATCATGCTGCAGAAGCTTGATACGTTTGGGTAGATAATGAAGTACGCAATGGAGCTGGGTGCATATGGAATCCAATACTAGCTATGAACGGCCTATAAGGCACAAGTGCTTGCTTACTTCATAGTCGAATATATGGGAGAGGAGGAAGCACCCTTAGGCAACAATAAACCAATGTAAACTCTTCTATGTCGACGGATCATCCACCTAGGGGGGTGGAGGTGTGGGTCTCGTTTTGACTAGCTCATACAAAGTCACAATCTGCTACGCCCTCAAATTTGGGTTTAATACTAGCAACAATGAATTCAAATATGAAGATCCCATAGCTGGTCTCAAATTGGAAAAAGAGATTGGCGTTGAACACTTATAGGTCTTCTTGGACTCAATATTAGTTGTCCAGTAAGTCCAAGGTGAATATGAGCCAAGGACAACACGATGACAAGGTACCTAGAGAAGGTGAAGAGCCTTCTAGCTAAATTCCTTCGTAGACCATCATGAAGATCCCCTAACTTAAGAATTTAGCAGTAGATTGGCTATCCAAGCTTGCCTTTACTAGGATACAGAAGCTTGAGGTGAGGCATAGGAAGATCTTCATAAAGTACCTTTCAGAGAAGAGCATAACTCCGGCCTCGGCTAAAGTCTTGGAACTGCAAATAGCAGCATCAAAGCCAAGTTAGATGGATCCCATCTAGAGTTATTTGGAATAAGGTATGCTCCTAGAAGACAAGAGGGAGGTGAAGAAGCCCAGATATTAAGTCTACATGTTGGTCAATAGTATCCTGTATCATAAGGGCATTAGCCTCCCCTTGCTTAAATGCCTCCAAGAGGGTGAGGGCTTCCATATCATAGAAGAGCTACATGTTGGAGTGTGTAGCAACCACATTCAGTCTCAAGCTCTCTATATCCAAGCACTACGACTCAGATATTATTGGCTTACCATGAGGTAAGATGCCAAAGTCATAGCCTAGAAGTGCTGGTAGTGCTAGAAGCATACCCTTATCAGTCATGCACCTAGCACTAGTCTTTAGCCCCTGACGAACTTGTGGCTGTTTGCATAATGGGGTATCAACATCCTCAGAGTCTTCCTAAAGGCTTTGAGAGGATAGCAATTTATCTAGTTGCTGTCGACTACTTTACCAAGTAGGTCGAAGTTAAAGTTGTAGCAAAAATCTTAGAAAGAAGTGTTGATTCCTTCATCAAAAACAACATCCTCTCTTGGTTCATATTCCTTACGCTCTCATCATGAATAATGGATGACAGTTTGACAACCCTAAATTTAAGGAATTCTGCACTAAGCACCATATCATATGGTACTTTACCTTGGTTTCCTACCCCCAGTCGAACAGACAGGTAGAGGCAGCTAACCGAGTCATCATGGAC
This sequence comes from Lumnitzera littorea, assembly GCA_024138015.1. Lineage (NCBI taxonomy): Eukaryota > Viridiplantae > Streptophyta > Magnoliopsida > Myrtales > Combretaceae > Lumnitzera > Lumnitzera littorea. Next base: position 92,965,996 of record JAMXBB010000011.1, read on the forward strand.
AACTTGAAGAAGCAAGTGTATTGAGCTCGTGGCGCTTGGGTAAACGAATTGCCCAACATTCCGTAGGGGTATAGGACTATCCACCATACTTCTATAGGTGAAACCCCTTTTTGCTTGGTGCTCGAATTGGAGGCAGTCCTCCCTATTGAATTTGAGCTCCTTAATATCCGGACTCAAAGCTTCAACACCACCTTTAATGAGACCCTATTGCAAGCCAGTATCAACACCATTGAAGAAATTCGAGACCTCACTGTAGCTCGTATAATTGCCTACTAGCACCGGGCCATCTAGTACTATGATTATAATGTCAGACATAAGGAATTCAATGTCGGCGACTTGGTCTGTCAAAAGTTAAAGGCCATCGATTCACGAGAAGGTTAAGGCAAGTTGACCCCTAATTAAGAAGACTTGATCAGAATTAGAGAAAGCTTGGGCAATAGAGCATAGAGACTAAAAACACTGGACGACGAGCTCATCCTACGCTTTGGCTTTATTTTGATTAGTATACCACAATGTAAACCATTTCGAAATAATGAATGAAAGTTACATCACATTATTGTCTACAATTCTCTCTCTTACATTGTCCCAACCCCCAAAAGGTGAACGAACCTACTCACTTGGCAGGTTGGAACACTACTGACCTGACTCCCTCAGGTAACTTTAGCGAGGGAAAATACCCTTTTCATAGAAGAACTACCACTTATTAGGCAGGTCAAAATGCCACTGACCTAAGCACCTCGAGTAATCTCGGCAAAGGGATAAAACCCTTTCACAGAGAAACTCCTACTTACTAGGCAAGTTAGAACACCACCGACCTGATCCCTTTGGGTAACCTCGGCAAAGGGAAACATCCCTTACATAGAGGAACTCTTACTTACTAGGTAGGTCAGAATGCCAATGACTTGATCCCCTTGGGTAACCTTGGTAAGGGGAAATACCCCTTATACAGAGGAACTCCTACTTACCAAGTAGATCAAAACGCTATCGACCTAACCCTCTTAGGTAATCTCGATAAGGGGAAACACCCCTTGTACAAAAGAACTCTTATCTTTGAAGAAGTGTTGAAACCAGGAAGAACATTCAAAAAATAAATAAAATGATAAAAAGAGAAAGAGAAAGAAGCCAAAGTGCGCAACGAGGCACATGTGCAAGTTCAAATATTATTCATTATATGGAGATTACAAAGAAGGAAAGAAGGAGAACTATTGCCTAGGCTCGGCTAATTCTGATAACTCTGAAAAATCTAAGGCTTCAATCTACTCAGAACGTTGATCTATCGTTGACCCCTAGGGAGGTTGGCGTTGGGTCGAAGTAGAGGCTGAAGGTAACTAACTTGGGTTAACAAGAGGATCACCTCGACCTTGATCGCCCTACGAAATACCTTTAAGGGTGATCTCCTATCGAGCTGTTGGGGTAGAAGTGGATGTGGAAGTGGAAGCGTCTTATCTAGACCCAACAATAGAAGGGGAGCCTTGTTCTTTACCAACAGCTCGAACGATCTCTCTTTCTCGTGCTTGAGCCTCCCTCTTCTCCTAAAAGTGGGGGAATCTAGAAAATCCAAGAAACTCAAGTCAAGGTCTAGATAATAGGAGAGTACCTCTTTCCTCATGAAGCAGGCAAATTTGGTGGACAAGTCCTCCAGCTCATCCAACCACTTGTCTGTCTCCTGATAGTCGGCGATGGCTTTCTTTGCAGTAATGTCATTGAGAACCTCCCTACTCTCCATTTTGGAGATGATCTCTTCTATCTCTAAAACCCTTCCTTACAACTCTTGGACTTGTTGCTTTAGCTCCACGTTTAGATCAGCCAGCTCCAGCGATATGGATTTAGCATTGTCACACTTGGAAGCCTTCATCGCTAGCTCGGTCTATAACTTAGTGACCGATGTCTACAAGTTAGCATTTTCTTTCTCCAAATAAGCCTTAGCCTCTCTCTCCTCATCCAATTTCTAAGAGAGATGGGCCTTAGTCCTTTGTTTATCCTCAAGCTGAGCCCTCGGGTCCTTAGCCTTCTTAGCAATGCCTTCAACAGCTGCCTTCTCTCACTCAACATCCTTTAGTCTCCCTTGGATCCTAGCCACCTATACATAAAAGTGACATAGGTGCTGATTAACCTTAGGGAACTTATCCAAATATTTATTAGTAGAGGACTCTACTTCTTGCAATTCCCAGCTCTACGTAATGTCTCTTAAAAGCCTTTTACCTCTTTTTGGATAGCATCATACTTGCTTAGTTGAAGCAGCACTTGGTTGTGGTACTACAAAGAAACGCAAACCAAGGTTAGTTCGATGACAAGAATGGAGCACATTAATGTAAAAGGTGAAGGGTTACATACCGTATGAGCATACCCAAACGGCCTATCATCTCCATGGGGTCACCCTTACCTACCCTTGACATCTCCCTGAAGATGGCCTAGTCACCAAGAGTATAAGACCCCAATAAGGCCTGGTAGTTGAGAATTTAGTGTTGTAACGAAAGGTCATTAACCTAAACCTCTCGCTTTGGCCTCAAGAGCTTTCCTTTAACCTTCTTAATCTCGACCTCAGGAGCTCTTCATTCTGGGAGATGTACAGCACCTCATTGAATGAGTCTAGCTTAACCCTCAAGTGTCTGAACTTGTTGAGGATATAAAAAAAATTCGTCCCTAAGTTCGTCTACATACTTATAGGGATGAGCCATTAGCCATTAAAACAAGGTTACTTGGCTCAAAGATGCCCTTGCCAACGGTTTTTGCTTCTTGGCTCTGGGCACTGCTTCTTTAGAAGTCTTGGGAGCCTTTCTCTTCTACCTTTCCACTTCAAACAGGGTGGCGACCTTAGCCATCGCATCTGTATCTTCGGCTCCTTGTTGCGGGCAAGTTCGTCCCCTACAATAATAGGCTCAACAGTGGGGATGAGGGCAAGTGAAAGAAAAACCATGCCCATAGGCTTTGCAGCTAGTAGCTCTACCTAGGGACTAATAGGAATCCCTTGAGGAAGAGTCACTGACTGAACCTTGCTGGTCTCCCCAGCCCTTAACTTTGGCTACATGGCCTTGCCCTTTAAGTCAGAAGCCTTAGATCTAGCCTACTAATGGCTCATCAACTTGTCCACAAAAAGATGGGGAACCTTCTTAACTAAATTTTTGCCTATAGAATATTGAAACAAAGTAAGGAAAAAGAATAACGAAGCAAAAACAAAATAAAAAACTACTAATCACCAACTCTACTGTGATCACCATGGATAAGGAAGATCCTCCATTTTACTAAAAGAAACGTCAAACGAAGCCTCTCTATACTAGCATAATAGACGAAGGCATTTGTAGAAAGAACATACTTATACCTGATAAAGGCATATTATACTCATACTTTAGTATGTGAATTATGTGGAATTATTATTGATTTTATAGAAATCATTAAGAAATGGTACTTAAGTATTTTTATTTGGATATTTTAGGTTTCGGAGGATTTAGAGTGGAAATATGAGTAATTTGGAGGAGTTTTACACAAACGAAGGAAGCCCGAATTAATCTAAAGCACTTAGGAATTGAAGGTAGCTAACCTTGAGTCGGCTTACATTGAACACCACTAGTCTTTAATTAAACATCAGCGGCCTTGAATTCAACACTACCAACCTTCATGGCCAGCCTTTAGTGAAGAACTATCCAGTCAAGAGCCAGCGTTGTTTGCTCTATAAATAGGTGTATGTTAATATTTTAAGGGACTTTTTGGCATCTTCTTTTAACTTAGAGAGTTTTAGATGAAGTTAAGAGGTAATTTGAAGAGTTTTTCTTTTGGTAGTTCTTGAATCATTGAGAAGACTTTGCTACTGTTGTGGAGATCATCTTTAGAGTTTGCAATTGGAGTTTTTCTTATCAATATTATAGAATTGGTGATTTCTATCCTATTACTATTTATGTGACTCTATGATCTATTCTTATTTCTAATCATGAACTTCTTTGGAAATTCGATTGTTATATGTGCTTTTATTTTAATTTCTATGGTTGGCTAGATTTAAATTGTAGGAAATTGATGAAACCTTAAATAGCTGAGATGATAATTATAGTCATGTTATAGGGTTAATAGATGTACGGATAATTCAGGATTGTAATTTTTATGATTTCAATTATAATTCTCTAGTGGTTATAATTGTTAGAAACAATATTGATATAGGAGTTGATATAGGGTTTGTTAGAAATTCTTAATTAAATTGATTAACTACTGTGGGAGCTGTGTTAATTGGATTAGTTAGAAATTATCCATGGATTAATACGATGTCTTGAGTTAATTATTCACTAAGACATCAAGGATAATTAATTTAGAGTATTAGTCGATCATAGCATCAGGAGATGTATGATTGTAATTTAGAGTCCACTATTAATTGGAGATACAAGAGTTGATTGATTATTAGAGGTTTAAGTTCTTAAGTTTTAAGGCATGATACTTTCACTTAAATGGCTGTATAGCTATTAATATGTATAACATGATGGTAATTTGATTTGTACAAATAGGGTGGATTCTATTTTTCCACATTCTCAATTGATTGCTTCGTTTTAGATATATTCTCGTAATTTTCTTTTTGATAGTTTTAAGGTAATTATTAGATTAGTTAATTTACAATTCAAATTTCAATTGCCTAAATATTGATAAGAGCTAACATAGGTTTAGTAATTTTATAGTCCTTGAGGGATCAATAACCTTACTCACTCTTTATTACTTGATTTCAACCCAGTATACATGCTGGAGCATTCATGATATTTTTATATACCTATTTTGGGCAGATCAGTACCTTCAACTCATTTCTTCACCACAGCCTTCTTCATGCTAGGGAAGACCTCATAGATTAAATATCAAAAGTATCTCTCTACGGTCTTCACGGCATTTATCTCTTTGCCATGCCTGAAGGCCATGAAGGCTTAAATTTCTCATGTGGCCTCTACTTTACTAGGGCCAAGCTCTTTCTAAGCCCCAATTCAGTCCATTGAGTCTAAAAATCTACCTTTTAGATAGCTCGACTACCACGTAGTTGTCTTGCTAACCCTTGAAAGAATTTGTAAGGCTTGAGAACAGTTTCTTCCTAAGACAAGTTTGAAGGTACGGCTACCCCCCACACTTTTCCATATATAGAAGTGGTTGAAAAGCTTAGGAGCAACCCTTATTACCAAGTACCCACAAAGTGCTTAAAAGGCATTTAACACCCTCTACCCATTGGGAGGGACCTAAGCTAGACTGCACTAGTGGAACTTGAAAAGCTCCTTCTTAAAGCCACTTGAAGGGAAGCGTAGCCTAAACTTTTGGTACTTCTCGAGCACCGCGAAGTGCCACCTTGATAGCAGGGCTACTTACTTATCCCAACCTGGAAATCGAATCTGCCACCTAAGGATCGACTCAACAATGATACTTAGGATCCAATTGAGGGCAGAGGCTTTAATCTTACTCACTCGACTGCTAGGGCCCTTATGTGTCTTAAGCACCTCGAACAAATCCTTAGGAGGAGGTAGGAGGTGTATACATACACGTCCCTAGGGATGGCATTTATGAGCCTCGCTTTATTTAGCGCCTCTACTACCATCCTAATGGAATCGTCAAGTTATGCCAATGATGACTCTTTGTCTTCTCTAGTTGGGGTGGGGGGGATCATTCCTTGTAATCTTGAAGTCAATGATGTTGTACCGCTATGAGTCCAAACCCGTCTCACTTGTATTAGCCTACATAGATACAAAAGAAGATGAAGAAGAGTGAAGTTTGAAAAGTTTGCAATAAAGGTCGATGCAAGAGAGAGAATTCCGTAGTATTAGAATAGAAAAATTGCAAAAAAGTAATCTCTCCTTGTAATTGTGTTATTTATAGGCCAAGCATTTGAGAACTACATATGAGGTTATAGGGATTTGCATAAGCATAAATCCCTTAGAATGTTATAGGGCAAATACATAGAGTCTAGTTTGTTTACACGGTCACGTTTTAAATGCAAAAACCATGCAGTCGCATGCAAGTTTGCTCTAATAGGATACTTGTCACGTCACATTAAATGCATTTGAAACAAGTACGATAAGGCCATATTTTGAGAAGTTTCCTCAAGGTCCTTCTAATTTCCACTTAGTCAGCATCCTAGAAGCATCAATGATGTTAGATCGAGTAAATCGTGTCTGCTCGGTTCATGGAGAGCTTAATTTGGCTCGACCTACTCAATGCTTAGATTGCTTACCTTAGGCCTTAGACTCCTCTCCTTAGGATTAACCACTTAGCTAGATATAAAGGTGTCTTACTCTGATTCTCTAACTAAAGCTCTTTGTTGCTCAGGTCATCAGCACTTCATTATGGAACAACTGCTATCACTTCGGCCATCTTTGCGTCGGTCGATTACTGCCATGGGCATCTTCGGTTTAGATGTTCACCACCTCAGACATCGTCACCTCGACCTTCTACTTGCCTAGACCTCAATCCTTACTACATCAGTACGGTAGCACTGACTCAAGTGCTTCCAAGTTAGATCAACTATACGCCTAAGGAGCCCATATATCTCTTCTCCTTGCCTTCACTTTGACTATGAGATTGTAGGGGGGTTAGTGTTGATAGGATTCATTGGACATGGGCCCTTCTAGATCTGATGTACTTCACGATTCAGGGCTCACCACCTTAGGCTCGACTTGGCTAGCCAAAGAGGTTCTCTAATGGTTAGAAGACATTAGATAAAGATAAGAGACCAAGTCAACAATCACCTTTGGCATATGTAAGATATGTTTGACATCACAAGCCTACTCTCCAATACTTACGGAAGAGGCTTTGCCAACTAATCTCTCTCCAATTGTCCACGTTATTCCATTATAAATATTAGGTGATCACCTAACGGTAAATTACTTGATATTTTGCGCATTCAAGCCTATCTGTTGCTCCTACATATTCCTTAATCTCTAAGATACTTTATTGACTTAAGCATCGGAGTAGTCATGTCGAACCACACCCCCGACGTTCCCTTACCGTATTCTCTTTTGCAAGTTTACTAAACGAGCAATGCTTAATCTCTACTAGCAAATATTTTGAGACCATAGTACTTAACCTTGTGTGCCCACAACATATCTAGTTCAGTTGAACACTTTCAATGTCTAATGTGAAGGAAAATTTAAGATTCTTTATAAGAAATACACAGTAGGCCAAATCATTAAAGAAAATAAAACTATAAACCTCGATTTTTGCCCTCCAGTTGTTATAGTTTTTGTTTCTTTTAAATAGGGCCTAATTCGAAAAAATAGAAAAATAAAAAATAAAATAATAAAAAAAACAAAAATTGACTAATGATGAAAATACAAAAAAATGAGAAAAGAAAAATTATTATAAAAGATTATTTTAGATTTTTAGGAATTAAATTATTTTAGGGTCAATTAGTCTAGTTTTGGTCTGGTTCAAATAATTTTACAGAGTCATGTATTTTAAATACAATTCAATTATATTAAAAAATCAAAGTACAGGTTAACGGCCTAATGAATGAGCAATAGAGTATCTGATATGGAGTTAGTTCGAGGCTATAGGTTTGAATCTCACAAGACACTTATATGTTTTTTATTTTTCTATCTTTTACAAAAAGCGAGATAAATAAATGAGACCATATCTAATCAAATCTTTTTCGTTTGAATTTGAATAGTTAGAGAATATTTGAATCTAGTTTGATTTTAATTAATTCGGATCTAGTTTAATTTTTATCAAATTAGATACAATGAATACGATTCAATATGATTTGGTTTAGGTTTTATAAACACACATACTCTCTTGAAAAAAAAAAAAAAACACGATACAAAGACAGTTGCTGCCCAATCGAAATCTTTGTTCCTCACAACGCCGCTGCACAACAGCAGTACACGATGACACAGACGCCACTCCATAATCATAGATCACGCCGAAGATTACTAGACGACAGCACGAAGCCCCTGACTGAGCTATACACAACGGAACAGCAACTGCCACAATCCCCCTATTCAATTTGCCCTTGTCATTCTCAATCCAAACACCAGTCGAAGTCCGTAGCCACTAATCAGCTCATATACGAAACAAGTCCACTTTCCCTCACGAACAAACAACGACCAACGACTCCAATCTGACACTCCCCCCTTACTGTAATCCACAAGCAGTAAAACCAAACTTAGTTGCAGCACCATCGAAGCTCAAGAACCCACACACATTGAATCACAGCTGCACGCCTGATTTATAAGCAGCAGGCGCAGTCCGAGTACACCATAGTGGTCTAACGCCGCATGCTTCACTCGCAACAGCGTCGAACCAACCCCCTATCCAACTATACTTCACAGAACAGCCGCAACTCTAATCAGTATGAGCACTGTCTATAACTGCTGCTGCACCCAAAATTCAACAACACTCGTGGTCCACTCCACCGTATATACACATGGCTGCACACGCGATCAGCGTATACGCATTACACGACCAGTTGTAGCCTTTGCACACCTAAGCACGCTAACTAACTGATCCCAATGCACAGCTATACATCGATCAATGCCACTGCTCCCTTACACATACGAATTGATCCAAACGGCTGAGCACTGCACAACCGAACAGCAAGTTCAGGTTCGGTTCATCAATTTTTTTTAATTTTTTGTTTATTTTTTTATTTATTATCATTATATTATATTAGATCCTTAATTACTATTTATATTGATAACATAATATATAAAGTATGTATATATTAGTCTAGAAGATTTTTTAGTATTAGTTTTTTATATATTAAGTGTATTATATGGTATTATTTTTTTTAGGTAGATAGTTGTTTAATAGTTATAATATAAATATATATATATACATATATATGTATTAACTTAGGAATTTTTGGAATTAGTTTTTTTTTAGAATTCATCACATAGAAAACTATTTTTTAAAAAAATTAATAAAAAAACCCTTTTAAAAAAATAGGACTTTTAGATAGTTTTTTTTTTAAATAAAAATAAAAGAAGTTTGAGAATTAGGACCCTTTGGACTTTATTTGAATAAATTAAATTGTTAAAAATGTAAACTTGATTGGTTTTTTTTTTTTTTCAAAATTGAAATAAATCAACATACTAAAGTTTTTAGAAAGAACTACGATCATCTGATCCCGGCTAGCGGGTACGTAGACACCTTTGGAGCGACGATAAAATATGTAGAAACTTAGGTTTTTTTTTCTTTTGATTTTTATTTATTTATTTATTTTTTCTTTAAAAATATTATAATTAGAAGATTAATTCTAATTTCGGTAAATAAATAGTAGTACCCGTTAGGGTTTAATAGATTAGCTTCCGAACTCGAAACCCTCTAGTTCTTCATTAAAATTGAAATAAAAAACCGGTAGCTAAATTGTAATCAATCTACCCAATTGATTACGGTTTCTTTTCTTTTTTTCGACTTTGGTCTGATGGTGACTTCAAAATTCTTTTTTATTAAAAAAACCGGAATTTCTCAATTTTTTTAATCAAGGATTAATATTAAATGGGTTAGGGTTTAATATTAATCGGAAAGGAGGAAATCAATTTTAAAAAATAAACAGAAAAATCAGGCTTGACAAAAACAAAACACTACATTTTAGCGCTTTGGCAATTAACTTATCTATGTTGCTTTTATTATTATTATTATTATTATTATTATTTTGTTTTGTAATCTCATGATCCAACTTTACCTAATTAAAAATTATTAACTTAATTGTTAGCGAGATCATGTGGCGTACATGTGACTTCAAATAAACCTCAAAATCACAAATCACAATTACCGCCTATCAATGCATTAAATATAAAGAAATTTAATGCTGAGAGCTTTTTATGCTCGCTTAGATATATGAGAAATTTAATATATCGTGCCTTTTGGTGGAGAGAAGCATTGCAATTTATGGTGTGGGGGCGCGTGGTGCTCCCATTAATTGTTGAACAGGTGGTGTTGTACACTGATTACGCTCACTGCATTTTGACCGGTGGCAGCTATAACAGCTCGTCTTTCCTCTTCCTCAAATCAAATCCACACATTGATAATAATATCATATTTTTATTTCAATCATCACTTAAATATTCACAGCTAATTGAATTTCTTTGTACTTCTAAGCTAACAAGAAAAGCTGTTAGTATTAAATTTCTATGTATTTGATATATTGATGGGAAAATAGGGGTGTGTTTTTGTAATCAGCAAAATTAGATTTATAGTTTTCAAATTTTACCACTTTTTTTTTTTAATTAAGTCCTTGTACATTTTTTTTTATATTTTAGTCGTTAAAGATCCCAAAAGTTTGAAAAAAATTAAATACTTATTATAATAGCAAAAATTTTGCTACTTAAGATAGAGGTGGTTAGTGGAGGAGGGATATGCAATCCCAAGTCAGGGTGACCAAAACAGCCACATAAAAAAGGGTGCTAACTCACAACCAACTTTTCCCGTTTATTATTTTATTAAAGGAAGAGATTGACCAAAAATCTAATTGAGTCTCACAAGACACTATAGGTTCATACGATTTAATCGGGTATAAGCTTATTGGTGCTATCGAGCCCCCATTCCTAGGGTTCTTTAACGTGTTTTACTGCTTTTTCTAGCCTGAAGAATTGATTTCAATAATTAGATAAACAAAAACTTTATGTAACTTTTTGTTAATAGTAAAGTAACTCACAAGAATAAGAAACAAAAGAGGAGAAAGAGGAAGAAGATATCAATCAATATAAAATCCTTTTACTAAAAATAGAATACGGTAACTTTTCTAGTGGACACATGTGTAAGTAGTATGTATTAAGGTTATAAACGAATCGAATCGAGATAATATAATATGTATTAAGCTCTTACTCGATTTCAATGGAAAAAATCAAAATTTGAACTCGATTGAGCTTTAATTTATAAAGCTCAAGCTTGACGTAAAACGAAACTTGATAAGTTAAAGCTCGACTCGATTAAATTCGTTTAGATCCAATAATTTTAAAAGATATTATAAATTTAATTAAAATAATAATAGTATTTAAAATTCACTTGAATTCGACTAATATTTAAATTTGATTGATATTTAAATTCGACTCAAACTTGATTAGGCTTGCGAGCTCGTCAAGTTGAGCATCACAAAAGTTGAGCATAACTTAATAACCTATGCAAGTATTATTACCATAAGGAAAGCAAAGGGCATTTATTTTCTTGTACCAACAACCAGGCATAATCAAAGGTAACAATATCTGCTTGCCGAAGTTTGATGTTTTCTATCATTTAAATTGAGAGCTTGTGATCACTTAAGGTGTACCTAATTTCTTGTGGCTTTAGGGCATGCATTCAACGTCAGAAAGTCCTGAAGCTAAATTGGTCACTTTGACTTGGTTAGGAAGCAAAATTTCAAATGCACTATCTGATGTAATTCCATTGCCTGTTCCGTACGAGCTTCCTCCTAAAAGATAATTCCTTTGAAGGTCGTGTGTTGCCTTTTGACAACTCTCCCTTCTATGTGGCTCTTATCTTATATGCTAATTTGTTCTGGACTTCCGTGCAGATGTGCCTTGGTCCTGGGACCAGCGATACCATAAGAAAGATGTGTATGGTCAAGTATGGCCACGTCAGGTCCAGTTGTATTATTTCTCAAGACGATTAACTTGAACATACAACGAATAAATTATCTCAAATCCTTAGAAGCATCTTTTTCAATCTTAATTCTGCTGCTCCGTATTGCTTTTATATCAGTCTGTCTTATTGATGCTCTACGTCACGAGTCTTGCTAATTATTCTTTTAATTGTTATCAAAATGCTTTTTCCCCCCATGACTAAATTTGTTGCTGCAGGATGGGATAGTTTGTATAACAGGTTGTAATTATCACTTTTTTCCTGTTCGGAATCATTTCTTTTTTTCTTTGGGTAATTGTTAAAGTGATTCTTAGAATAATAGTGCCAATATGTAGCTAAGTCAGTTTGATAATTTTACTTAATTGTTAAAAAGTAGTGGGAATGGCAAGTCTTGATTGATCCAAGTCAATTTTGGTATATCGTTCTGCCATGCCATGTGTGCTTCCTTGTAGCCCTTGGGTTGCTCTTTGAATGGAAGGCCATCTATGCCAAAATGGTCTAGAGTGAGGGGGATCACACCAGGTATAACTGACAAGGGTATCATACAAGTTGCGTGTTAATGTAGATACGAATGAAACTGCTCAAATGTCATGATATGGAGGTTGACAAACCAGACTGCATGATTAAGAAGTAATCATCATTCACATATTTCGGGCTTTGTTACTCAATATATTATGTGATTTGAGAATGTTCTGCAAAAATCATACACTAGTGATCAGACTCTTCCATAGAAGATGGATATACATCACAAAAAAAACTTTGCAGTAAAGCCGACTCTTGTGGGGTACATTGAAAATTAACCTGCTCTGCTTGGAAATACTATGGAAAAAGCGCGCGGCACGCCTTTGTGTGAGAACACCATCATGTACATGCCCCCTTTGTGATAGAAATCGATCCGAGTCGCACAGTAGAGGAATTGAAGAAGATGCTTCGACCTGGCTCAGTCCCAATTAATCGTTTAACCTTCAGGCTGGTGGTTGAACTTGACGATCACATGTTAATCAGTAATTGTGGGCTTTCTAAGGACACTGTCGTAGATGTCTTCCTTAAACCTCCGGAAGTGATGGTCCAACCTCCGGCCCCTGTGGCATTACCCCAGATGGCTCCATTGCGTACGGGTTCGAAAGAGATCACGGTGATGATTTTGCCATGGAAGGCGAAGATGGAAATTGCAGTGGCCGTGAACCCGAAGGAACGGGTAGAAGTGCTAAGGAAGGAGCTGGAGAGGTTAGAACCAATATCGGGGTTTAATCTTCCAGCCGAAGGGTACTTCTTCATATACAAACAGAAGGTGATGGATGAGGAGAAGTCATTTCGGAAGCAAGGGGTTCAGCAAGGTGACGTCATTGAAATTTTTAGGGGAAAGCTCCTTTCTCCACAAGAATAACTTCGTGAGAGATATTAACGTTGCTTCTAGGATTTTAGGTTTTTAATGCTGTCTTAAATCTTAATAGCTCAGGAAAAATATACTTATATAGAGATATATATTTATAAATATATCTATATACATGGAAATATTAGGATAGTCTTAGTGTGCTTTCATTTTCAGCTGCATTAATATCCTTGTGGATTTCCTATATTCCACAAAACTTAAATAATTCACAATTCACAGTTTCCTATATAATATAGTAGAATAAATAATCTATGTAACAACTTGCCATTCCAATCGGGGGTACTCTATGCATCCTCTACTGAGGAGCTCGTCAAGTTCCACTCGTACAACTTCCAAGACTTTATTGTTAGCAAAATCACTATTATTTCATCAAATATACTAATGGCTTTGTAATTTTAGGTGCAATCCGTAGAAGTATTCAAAATTTCATAAAAATCTCATAAAAGTTTGTAAATCGACTCCATAAAATTATTATAATTTCACGAAGTTACTCGAATTGTTCAAAACAGAACTTTAAATTTCACTAAAAAAGGAAAAATTTGTGGAAGTTCTACCGGTGGCAGCCTTTAAAAGATACTTCCCATATCATATATAAAATTCTGCGTCTTTTAGACCTAATTGGCAATGGAGAATCGGTATTCGGTGTGAAAGCAATGTATTTTCATATTATTTTATTCGATTGTTTATTAAAATAAAATAGATACATACCAAAAACTTCTCCATAAAAAAAAAAAGATACATGTGAAATTTGGCGATTTAAAGGAATTCCAATATACTGTGAGATTCATATAGCATAGCTATTCAGTTTGCAACACCCTATTTGATGATTAAACGTAGCCAATCTAAGAATAGTATTTGATACAGCATACCATAAAATGATATTTTGCAAACGCGTGTTACACTGAAAGACAAAACATGCAAAGACTTACAACTCGTAAGAATTCCAGTGACAGTCTCAGGACCTGCTTCGGCTCCTCTCCAGCTTTGGGGTCTTGTCGTCAGGTTCTCTCTCAATACCTGAATGAGAAAGCAGGGCCCATATATGAGTGACAAATTCTCCTCCCATCGTCAGGTGCTCTGCATGGGCTGCCACGTCGTTGGAAGGAGCCACATATACCATCAGTTCTGCCCAAAAATCTGCCAAAACCTTCCAAACGATCTCGCGGCTCTTCACTTCATCTAAAAGTTGTTTAACAAGCCGTGTGCCCCTATCTATTACAGTTTCACTCCCCGCTTGACTGCATATAGGTTCTCTTATTTCACTTATCAAACTATTGTGATTCCGGAAGGTTTCTCAAGCCTCAATGATCACTTGATCAAACACTTTCTCCGTGACATAGGGATGATCTGGTAGTAATCTTGGAGCAAAAGCAACCAAGTAAGCAAGATACTTGGATAAGCTGTCTGCTACCTTCAAATTCCGTGTAAAAGCTGAATCTGTCCCGGCAGGAATTGCATGTTCGCAACTGCCAGTGGCGATGTGCCAAACCATTGTGACTTGAGCTTGTGTCTCAAGATCACATGCCCATAAGAGCATTGGCGTGTTATTCCGTCTTAAAGAAGCTTTTCCATTCTCCAATTTATTGCCGTTTGTCACTAAAGATCTAATGACTGCAGACTTCACCTCTTTTGCTAACTCTGTTGGAGTGCTTCAAGCTGTCCTTCACTCATCTGATCTCAAACATAGCGGTAACAAAATTATATAAGATCGGTGAGGGAGAATACCCTTATGATTCGAGAAGCGAGTATTTGTGTAATTTTCTTTCCCATGGTTTTGGAGATGGAAAATGACAAATAACTTCAATCAGCTTCTCCATATATTTGTTTCTCTACCACGATCGCCTATACACATAACTGCATATCAAACAAATTTTTCCCCATTTGGAAAAGAGACAAACGAGGAAAACCTGCGAAATCTCCAAAATGAGGACTGTAATTATCACCGCAAAGCTTACCAAGACATCAATGCTTAACCCATTTGATGTGGCGAGCTGCACGTTATCTTCAGGTTTTCCATGGTCCCACATAGTTGATGCAACAATAAAAGAACCAATGGCCATGAACACAAGTTTCACAAAATTCAGCGTCCAAAGATGATTTAATATCGGATACTTAGTGTAAAGTCCGTTAAAAGCAAAAGCAAGTTCTATCTCAATGATTCTGAATACTCGCTCATGGCCTTCTTCCTGGGAAAGTATTATCTTCTGAAACAACTTCCACGACTTCTGACAAACTTCTTGTGGTATGGAGTAGCCTGTGAGGTTTGAAGCCAAGATGCGGATGTAAACAGCGGAAAGACAAAGGTCCTTGATACGGTGATCCGGGTCTCCTTCCCTCGAAAGCTTTCCTTCACACCACCAAACCTTTTCAACAGTGATAGCTAGAGGATCTTCCAATGGAAATTGAACATGGTAGTCTGGAGCTGTTCGTTTCTTTACCTCCCTCAGAAAGCACGTCATCATGAGATAAATAGTATCTTTCCATGGTTATATTCCATGAACCCGGTAGGGGTATCCTTTCATGCTAGTCAAGTCTACCTCATCTTGGTTTCTCTCGGGATGTTCCCTGACCCTCGTTGCATACTCCCTGACCCAATTGGTTCCGTTTTGATAAAAATCTTTACTTGCCCAAATCGATGCCCAAGCGCGTTCACTAACCTTCACTAACACCACAAGGTCAAGAGATCCTATTGCAATCATCGAAAGGGAAGCATGAGCATACAAGGTTACTAACGGAGCTAACCCCATCATCTTAATCAAAAGTTGCCAACTGTATGTCTTCCATCGTTGATTGTCTTCGAGGTCGTAAGCAGATAATGAATCAGCACTTCCAAGTAGCATCATCACGTATGTGCCCCAGATAGGAAAGAGTTCGTTCTTGAGTGGGGCTGCATGCATCAAGCCGATAGTGTATGTGATCAGGTAAGGCGGTATGATGTAAGCCATCCGAAGGATCACTCGGAACTTCCTACTGTTGCAGCGCTGTCGGGCTGACCCAAACGCTACTAAGAATATCAACAAGAACGCCGCGAGCACACCAACAACTCTATCTGTGCTAGCCTTACTTTAGGAGACTCAAGTACTTCCATCACCCTAGTTGTGACATTCCAATTTAACGTCTCCCATTTTTGGCTTATCCTAGCACCTCTCATTTTTTGAAACCAATTGTACGTTTCTCAGGTTTAGCTTGTCAAAAATTATATTATAGGCATGGAACATCAAACACACACACACACACACACATATATATATTCCCACAAACTGGACTAGCAGATGCGCACTTGCATTATATATGTCACGAAATAAATTCATTAGTGTAATGAATAAAATTATAATAAATTTTATTTAAATAACTGTGGTGATATTTTTTACCATGTAAGGGAGATGGTTTTGACTTTTGGGAAAGAGAAGTTGTAGTATAAATGGAAAAATGGGGGTTATGAAATATGTGAGAAGATGTACATAAATGGAAATAATGTGGAGTGAGAAAGTGATTGAAATATATATATATATATATATATATATATATATATGAAGTAATTGACAAATATAATTTTATTAAATTAATTTGTAATTGATATAAAAGTTAGTTTTATTGTTATATATTATGAAATTGAGAATTGAATAATAGTTTTTGGAAACAGCAGTTATAATTTGTAAAATCATTATACACCGTACTCATGTTGCAGGTATAACAGAAAGAAAAAAAAAGAGAGGAGATAAATATGCAAAGTGTTAACATATAAATCTTATATTATGCAAATACATTCCAGCTTTTTCAATATCTTTCCCGAATATTGTCATTGGCAAAGGGATAGATGAGTTGCCATTGATAGCTTCGACTGAATACTTGGTTAAAGGGAAAAATCACGCATTGATCGACATCTGGGATGCGGGTTCTTGAAGAGATAATGGATTTACCATGCCATATTTGCAAAAACTTCACTTCAAGGACAACGGCATAAATACTAAAAAAAAAAAAGCGGGTTCTTGAGGAGAATTGATTTATCATGGTATATTGCAAAAACTCCACTTCGAGGAAGTGGCATCAATACTAAAAAAACAAGGGAGAAAAACGCACAGTCAGATTAGAGGAGGACAGAGAGGAGGAATCCAATCCATTGAGTAGTATTAGAAAAGAGAGCGCGTATCAATTGGCATAGGAGGTTAATGCTTTCTGTGACGGCCAAAACAAACATAAAAGATGGGAGATACAGGATATGTTAAGCCTTCTTTGATTTGGATGATTTTTTCAGTAAGTATGTGAAAAAGGCCGTTTTTGATGAAAAATACTAAACTAACCACACCATTTAAATGAGGAAGAAAATGCTGTGTGTTTCCTGTAGGTAAAATAGAGGGTAATTTTTGGAACTTGCAATCCAAGCTCTGCTCTCGAATTACTGATATTGCTACTATTAATTGGTGATATAGAGTTAGTGTGCACATTAGAATCACTGAATCCTTCCATTGTTGAAAACTCAAAAGAATAGTAACCTTCTAGGCAAAAATTGTTGAAAACTCAATAGAATAATAGCAATTCTAGGGAAAAAGAAGATATTAGTAACCAACAACAACACTCAACAAAAATTAGGAACATCTAAACCAAGATACCATGGAAATTGAAGTTTGTAAACCAAAAGAGTAGAACTTTATACTTCACAATATCAAGTGAAAATGTATGCCTTCCATTTCTATTTATGAATTTGAAGTCTCTAATTCTACCAGCAAAAACAAATCACACCCTCATGTTAAAGCTGAAATTTTTTGAAGAGACAAACTATACTTTCTTTTGCTAAAAAGAAACCGGAAAAACTGCGAGACTGAAATGTCTAATGGTAGAAGGAGAGAAAAAAAATGGAGAGATAATGAAAACCCTACATTATGGGAGGAAGACTAATTATGACACGTGTATTTAAGGAATGTTTAATTATAAAAATTAAATTAGATAAAAAAAATTGAATAAAACAAGTATGAGAAGAACTAGATAATATAAGCTCATTGTACCATACTAAACACAAAATTTATAATAAAAAATTAATTATTTATATTATAAAATAAATAATTTTTATAATATTTAATAAAATAATATTAATTAATTCATTATTATAATATGAAGGGTTATTTTTTAGACTGAAAAATATTTTTTTTGTCTAATAAATTTCATTTTTATACTACGGTATAGATGGAAAAAAAATTTGAGTCTCTTATACAGTCTATCGTCCCAATTTTTATCTAGTTATCAAATAAAGTTGCAAACCAAATATTAAATAAAATTTTTTTGTCCAGTCCTATGAAAATTATGCAACCAAACGCTACCTAAGAAAGTAGACAATTATGACACTATGGTATAGTTTTGACCGAAAAAACTATAGTATAGTTTACGAGAAATAAAAATCAACGAACAAATGGATGAAAAGAGAAATAGTGGAAAATACCAATTTTATTCATATTATAATATGTTATTTTAACAATTTTTTTATTTAAATTCCAAGTGGAGACCCAAATAGTAATTTTAAAGGGGGCAATTACGTAAGTCCTTTAGCTTTAATAATACTAGTAGACATAGCACTTATGTTAAAATTAAATTTTACTTTATAATCAAATTTGAAATATAAAATAAGTATAAAATTAAACTATATTAAGAATAGATGATTTTGGGAAAAAATTGCATTTAAAAATGTATAAAGAAAAAATTGTAGGTTTGACATTATGAAAGTAATTTTTGTGAACATAGGTGAAAAAACATAGAGATTTACGAGGAAAGGGAGTCATATGTGGGAAAGAGAGATAAATTAAAGGCAGAGAGAGAGAGAGAGAGGAAAGACAAATTACATAAATTGTATCTATGATATAAGCTGTATATAAATTTAAAATATTATTTTGGTGTTGGTTTTTTTTTTTAAATAATATTACATAGAGGATGAATAGGTTACTTTAAGGGTAAAATATAAATGGCGTTTACTTAAACTTTTTTGGGCTTTAATAATATACTACCGAATAACGTACTTATGCTGTGTGTGTAGAAAAAATGTGTAATGAATTTTCTAAAGTAATATTAGGCAATTAAAATAATTGATAAATGAAACAGTAGTAACTGTAAAAATAAGTATAATAGAACATAATGTCATATAATTGAAAAGATTTGTAAACGATGCGTAGTAATTTAAAAGTTTATGATAATTATTATGTGAATATATTTAATGGTTGATATTAAGTTATTAGTTATAGGTATTTAAAAAAAGGTTTTCCCTTTAATATAATTAATATATATATATATATATATATATCGTATGACACCTTGAACATTAATTCATCTTTTATCGACATAGCATGTGAAATTGCTATAATACACGTAGAATGAAGCATAAAGAATTGAAGGTCCTTTTTCTTTTCACAAGCCAACTATACACATGCTGCTAACTTTTATCAAACTCTAACCACCTGCAAATTTAAGGGCCATTTTTTGAATACACGTAACCTTATATGTAATTGCTACATTTCCTTTAAAATTTGTAAATTTTCATTGGTTGTAATTGTTCTCTAAATTTGTAATTTTTCTTTCATCCAATGCTCCAAATCTAAGGAGAGCTTGATAACGAGCTTTTTTTCAACTAAATATCTTATGTGCTTGGTAATTTTTCATCAAGTAAAGTGAACAGATAATCTATTATATAAGGTATCTATTTAAACTCTACTCAATTGGATCGGTTTTGAGTAAGTATTTAAAGTCATAATGTAGGTTTTAGGTATCATATAATAGGTTTCAAGTAATAATTTTTTAAAATCTCTATCTATAGGGTAGGGAACAGGTATGAGGTCAGGGTACTCTATACCTACTCTGGAATATGTATTATGAAGTATATAGAATACAGATTTTAGGTTACTTAATACCTACCTTATAATAATAATAATTAAATAAAATTGATATATAAAAAAAATACCATTTTCATTTGTACGAATTTAAAAAAAAAAAATGTAACTCATGAGAAATAATAGACTAAATCCAATGTCTCATATTAGCCTTTTCTTCCTTAGTATTTTATTTGTCGTATTTTCTTTTCACTCCATTTTCCCCATTTATTATGTTTAACTCTATTAAAGTTTAAAAAAAAAAAGAATATGTGTAAAACCACCTAAATAAGGTATGTTATTAACTTATTTTCTTTTAATGCAATAATTATTTTTGTATTAGGTTTGAAAATATCTTGTCATAAATTTATATAACATTATTCAAATTAAGATTTATTCAAGATTATTGTTTACACTTTTTTTCTCTTATTCAAGATTAGGGTTTGTGATTTGAAAAAAATTTAGTTGAAAGATAAGGATTTAGTAATTGTGATGTATGAAGCATTATTATGGATACCGACTATGATTTAAGAGATTATAATTTGTAATCTATGAATATTCTTATTACTAAAATAAGTCAATACTCAAAACGAGTCCAATTTTATAATTATTTATTTAGTATTTAAAGTTGAGACTAATATTTCACTACAATTAATATGTTTGTATAATAACGATTGGTGAAAAAAAAAAATCAAAAAGTGTAAAGTTACGTATTTCTAACACGTTAACTTTGGAATACTGAATACTTTCTTAAAAATTAAAAACATTGGATTAACTTTTAAAACTCTAATTTCATTAAATAAACTAAGTAAGTAGGGCTAACGAAAAATCTTTTTCGAATTAACAAAAATCTTATAGTGAAGTATTAAGGAAAAAAAAAAGTTAAAGTAATTTTGTAATTTTAATTTTGAGAATAAGTGATTTAACATCCTAAGAAAATTCTGTTTAAGGCTGTAACCCCGAACTTAGACTAACAAAAATTTTCATTGGTTATTCACTAATTTTACAAGTGAAGAGACAAACCTAGGAATTAAATTTTCTAGAACAAGTTGAAGTCCTTAATATTTTGATCATAAACTGAAGCTTAACAGGCTAAGTCTTAGTTATCTCGTAAATGATAAATCAAAATTCGATGTATACCATGAATTTTGTCTTATTATAGCATATTTTTAAGACTTCAATTAATAACGAGTTTTGGAAAAACAAAACAAAATAAAAAATAAAAAAGAAGAAACTATACCCAAAAAGTCAAATGAATTGAATTAAGTATTTATTCTTTTCCCTCTTATGTTCTTTGAATTTTGCTGATAAAGATTGAGACAATTTATTTCATTGCATAGTACCTATAAGACAAAAAAATAAAAAAAATGCTACGAGGGCAGCACTAGAGAATGCTCTAGTACGGTTAGTCTGATACTTAAGTTAGCATGGTAACTATGGATAAGAACCTTAAGGAGTATAAGAGAGTTAAAAGAGAGAAAAAGGCCCCTTACCTAGAAGCTTTATCCACTATTTATAGCAAACGAGGATAAATTATATCCAAACTAGGTTATTAGAATTAGGCCTTTATTGTGAGCATATCGGTTTGGGCTCAAAAGGATTATGTACAAAAAGCCTATCAACACTGGTCCCATCCCCCTACCCATTCTCATTGTTGAGAAGTTTGGCAAAGAGAGTAAGTGCATGAATAGGCTCCTAAAGCTCTAAATCGAGGTATGGCCTAAAGATGCTAAGGTAAGCCTAAAGAGGTCGAGGTAAGCCTAAGGAGGCCAAGGTTAGGAGAGTTCCTTAGATGTATGGATTAGAGTTCTATCGATGAGGTTACTTAATATAATCAAGTTGGTGGCATTCCAACTAACAATGCTTGAAGAGGCAAGAGGGGAGTTTCTTAGAAGTATAAATTGGTGTCTTATCAACGAGATTACCTGATATAGTCGAGTTGGTGGTGTTTCAACTAATGATGCCTGGAGAGGGTAAGAAGGGAGTTCCTCCGATGAATGAACTAGTGTTTAATCGATGAGGTTACCTAAAGTGGTTAAGTTGGTGGGGGTTTCAACTAATGATGCCTGAAAAGGCAAGAGTGAAGTTCTTTGGATGTATGAACTAGAGTCTTATTGACGAGATTACCTAATGTAATCGAGTTGGTGGGGTTCTAACTAACAATGCTTAAAGAGGCCAAAGGAGAGTTCTTTGGATGTATGGACTATTGTCTTATCGACGAGGTTACTCGATGTAGTCAAGTTGATGGAGTTCTGCTTGATGATGCCTAAAAAGGCGAGAGGAGAGTTCCTCAAATGTATGTACTAGTATCCTACTAACGAGGTTACCCAATGTGGTCAAGTTGACAAGGTTCCAACTAACAATGCCTAAAGAGGTGAGAAGGGAGTTCCTCGGATGTATGGACTAATGTCTTATCAATAAGGTTACCCGCTATGGTCGAGTTGGTAGGGTTCTAACTAATGATGCTTGAAGAGGCAAGAGGAAAGTTCCTCGGATGTATAGACTAGTATCTTATCAACGAGTTTACCCAATATAGTCGAGTTGGTAGGTTTCAATTGACAATGCCTAAAGAGGCAAGAGGAGAGTTTCTCGGATATATAGACTATTGTCCTATCGACGAGGTTACTCGATGTAGTTGAGTTAGTGGGGTTCTAACTAATTACCTAAAAAGGCGAAAGGAGAGTTTTTCAGATGTATAAACTAGTATCCTATTGACGAGGTTATCCAATGTAGTTAAGTTGGTGAGGTTCTAAATAACAATGCCTAAAGACTAAAAAGGTGAAAAGGGGAGTTCCTTAGGTGTATAGACTAGTGTCTTATTAACGAGGTCACCCAATGTAGTCGAGTTAGTGGTGTTCCAACTAACAATGCCTGAAGAGGCGAGAGAGGAGTTCTTCGGATTTATGGACTAGAGTCCAATTAACGTAAATTGAGAAATTACACTAATATTTAACATACAGTTAATAGACTTTTTGTAAGCTTGCCCATCATGACATCTAAAATGGTAGTTGCAAAGGGATAAGGTCCACACATTCACACCTATCATAATGGAATATAATAAAGTAATATATACTTGGAATAAAGAGAAATTTCCTGAAGTGACATATGGAACTTAAGAAATACTTGTTGCCATAATTTATGCCCTTAGCCGCACGGCATCTAGTGGCATACTTCTTTAGTAAGTTTAGGCAAATTCTAAACACACACACACATATATTAAGTTAGGCACTAACACAGGAGCTGATAAATATAGGCTCAAGCATCCGTTTGGAGGCTAGAAAAATCAACGCACAATAAAAAAGGAAAAGAAGGGGTAGTTTAGAGAGAGAGAGTAATGGAGGGAGGGAGGGAGTGGACGAGAGAGGGAAAAGGTTATGAGCACATATTCAACAAATTTAAGTAAGTTATTAATTCTCTTACCTATTTTATTTTTGCTTTCTATAATATGTTAATCATAATATGCCTACTTGCTATACAAATACATTCTTATACACATATATGACATGTGTATTTATCTAAATATACTCATATGCATTTATAAACATATCTTTAGCCTTATAATGAATAAGATTTCCAAATAAAGACCATAGAATTAGTGACTCTTATAAACCCTGATGATAAGTGGTGTTGGTGATGGTAATAATGATAATAATAATAACAATAATAGTAACAATAATGACAGGATTCCAAGAACTTAGTTTGAATAAATCCATATACTACATCACCTATGTAGGTTACATCAATAAATAAAACAACACTAAATGCACATAGGACTTAGTTCTAAATATTGATTAGTAGTTCATCTACACATAGATGATAACAATTATTTGAACATATGCAAAATATATGATCTAACCGAAAAGAAAAAATAAATAAATAAATAAATAAAAAATGGGATATAATATATTAACAGTCACCAAATGAAAGTTGTATGTGGGAAATTGAATGACTTTAATTAGACTTATGCACTTATGTCTTGAGAAAATAAAATAAAGTAATAAGAATATATGATTAAGATGTAGATTAGCTTAGGAACCCAAAACCTAGCATCTACTTTGCTGATCCTCGTTGGAGCATACATAGATTAACCTCTTAGAACATCATGTGACATATGGTTCTACTGACGATTTAAGAAACTAAACAAATAAAATTCCCTAAATTCATAGTAATAGTGGAGTACCGTAAGCTTCTTAAGGTATCACCTATCCCCGACCAATCCATCCTTAGTGCACTAACCAGCCCTCATGTGGAGCGGCTAAATCATGCTTAGAGGTGAAGGAATTTAAATAGATAATAACAACATAATAAGACAAATGACCCAGTTCATAAATAAGATATGTATGAGTGGGATAAAAATAGAACATGGATCATGCTTTTCTACCACCACAAATATGGAGCTAAGTGATTGCATTTAAGCTAGTTATAGCAAAAGAGCAACAAAATCGATAAAAGAGTTAATTCAAGTGTGATGATATAAGGAGGACACTGTGAGGATTTAATATGAACAATAAAAACAATATACATATAGTAAGTGAAGTAAAAGTATCTCGCGACTAACATCATATATAGTTTAATCTTATATATTAATTGTTTGTATATATTGATGTAAATATCTTATTTCGAACTCTTGATTTTTATACAAACCGCTAGAGAATATAAAAGATATATGTTTAATATAGGTGTATATGCAACATATCTTATATGCATATTAACCTCAGGAAAAAAATACTAATAATAAGAGTAAATAAATGAAATAAAATAATAGTACGTTTATGTTAATTTTTTTGTTTTTGGAACGTTATCCTCGTACCTTTCACTTTTGTACATATGTTTATATGCCAAGCTTATGTACAAACATATGTGCAATTGGCATTGATACACTAAAATGTAACTTTTATGTACCTTTGTAGTTATATTATATGATACTTACTTTTATCACAAGTGTACATATACATATACACATGCTTAATGCACATCGATTATCACTCTCTATATTATACTATTAATATTTCTTTAACTACTATATAGTGATGATGGAAAAAAAAAAAAACTACTATATAGTGTACACATAAAAGCATTCCTTTATCACATATGTAATAAACACATTAATGCTCTTTTAAGAGTACCTATATAGGATATGTCATTGTAGTGTACAACTGATACGAGGCAAGCGCACCTATCAATTTTAATATAGTCGGATATGAGTCCGAGTCGATCCCTCAGAGATTTTGAGTACTAATATTAACTTTAGCTTTATTATCTAACCGGAAAATTATGTCGAGTTGAATGAATTAAAAATACTGAAATTAATAAACTAAACTAATTATGAGACTCAACTAAGCAATTTAAAAAGCAATAAATTACTAACGACTTCAAGTATACAATGATGTATTTAGGAATTATTTCCCCTAGTGTTTAACATGTAACCTTTTTAAAATATATTCAATTTAGTTTCTATGATTCTTAATCGGAAGGATTCACAATTAAAGCTAATATCTTTCTCAAGCATATTAACCCTAATTCTAAATTATTTACCGGAATCCCTTCACTTAGCAATATAATTTAGAATCGCATTAATGTATAATGAATTCCCACACAAACAATCAACTTTCCGGAAGAATCATGTATCTTATCTCTAAGTATACATGTAATTCTTTTCAATTATGTTAAGATCTAATTACACATGCAATTTCTCAATCAACATGCATAATATCATATATTGATACTCTAGAATTATCAATCCATATCTAAACGACATAATTGAATTAAGAAAAGATAAAAACTTTCTTGAAATTATAATTCAATCCAAGGGTTACATGAAACCTTAGGTTCCATAATCCTAAATACTTGAATTCTAAGCTATCATAACGAATCTAAAAACGAGTTCCATCAAAAACATAAAATAAAGCATGAAAACCCCTCTTGATTTGATGAACAATCTCTAATCTTGAAATCGATGTCGTTATCGCTTCTTGATGTTGTTTCTCCTTAAGTCTCTTCTTGTCTCTTGTCTCTCCGTTTCTGTAATGTCTCTCTTTCTTTTAAACCCTAAGATATCCTTTTATATGTGTATTACACGGATTTTATTTTCGTCATCAGACACGGCCTGGGACATGGCCGTGTCCCCAGGTCGTGTAACTTTCTGCACAAAGGCAAAATTTCTGCACAACTTCAAAATTTCATAACTTCTTTATTTGAACTCGGAATTGAGTGAAACTTGATTCCTTTTCTTCGTTTTCGAGCCTAGAACGCGTTTAAACCCTGAAATCAACATTTTACTCAATTAAGTATCATTTTCTTTAAAGAAAACTAAAAATGTACAGGAAATGCTATAAAATCACCATATAAAATATGTTTAAAATCAGAGTTATCAACAACAATTGTGGAATTCATTAAAATGACCATATGTAAGGCTTATTATACTTGTCAAGTACAACAATCTATTATAGTAACCTAAGTTCCAAAAAAAAAAAAAAAAAAACCTCGATTTAATAGACTATCATTTTTATAAATTTTATACATCCTTAAGCTGCGTTGTTCTATTTAGGAGTTTCACATGAGGAAGTTTATGAAGGAGCAAACCTAAATGAGTAGACATCGTTATTGATAAGTAGGATTTGTAGAGATTGGAATATATACTCGTTTGTGGTTATAAGTAATTGTTTGTGTACATACTACACTTGTGCTTGGTTACTAAAATATTGATTGGTGATTGAGGTTCATGTTTTGATGTATTGATTGATCTTGTTTAGTGTGTTATGATTTGGTTGATCACCCTTGACTAAACTAACTAAAACATGAACTAAATCTATAAATAAACATACATCACATCTTATTAGGGGACAATTAGGTTTCTCTAGTTAAATTTCGAAACCTTCAACGAGGTCTAGTGAACTGGCCTTTCCCTACTCTTGATTGAACTAAATAATAGAAGAGGAGGTTACGATGAGGTTAGGGGCATTGGGTTCAAAGGTAGTCGTGGGCAAAGTAGGACTCTTTGTTGTACAAGCTCGAAATTAGCAACGAGAAGGCTTTGTAGCCTTTATGGTTGGAATTGTGGCTATCATATTGCAACTGTTGAACTTGAGTTAAAGTGAGTGAAATTTTTCTAACCTCATAGCAAATCATATAACATCGTGCGGATGTTAATGTATTGTACATAATAATTACTTGATAACTTGCTTGTAGTATTTAGCTTGTATATGCTTTTTGCCTCTTATCCCTTACTTAGCTTGTGGTTCTTTGGCTCATTCCCCTATAGTTTTCTATAGGTCAATGAAGTTAAATTATGGGATCAGCTAGGATCTTGAGTGTACAAGAGTTTCCACAAATCCCATTGGAGAACTTATGCTAGGATGTGGATATAGGTTATGAGAGAATTGCTTTTACTACCTATTTTGCTGTTTGGTAAGGGATTTTGATTCTCTGCGATCCTAGTGATTCATATGAGATTAAAGAAATGCCCCCTACAATATTTTTGTAAACACATGTATTTATATTTTATTTCTATAAAACATTTAATAGATTGTGTGTTAATTTAGAACCATTATGATTAAACAATCAGTATAGTTTTTACATCTCATGGCCCTTGAATTCGAGGCGTGACAAAAGAAAAGATAAATGAAAGAAATTAGATGAAAAGGAAAATAATTAGAAACTAGACATATTGAAATTTATAAGAAAAAAGATTTATAGATTCTATAGAGTACTTTATACCTTATACAACTTATAAGGTACAAGATATAGAGTGGTTCCAGAGTGTCACATGGTAGAATATTATGAGTAGTAAAGTTTGAAAACTTATACCTATAAGATAGTGTATAGATACAACTTCATACTTTACTCACCCTATATTTGCTCATCCTAATATTGAGACAAATAATTCGAATTGCCAATAATTAATTAGTTTTTTTCCCCGTGAAATTCATTTATTTTAGTAATTCTCTTGTTTTTTAGGGCCCCTCCTTTATTTTTTGCTAGATGATTCGCAAATGTCTCCTATGATTTCTACCATTTCTTAATTATTCTTACTGTTACGTATTTATTTATTTTTATTTGCAAACGACCTTTACATTTCATAGATGTCCATAATTTGTAAATATCTTTCGAGTTATGCCGTTTTCTTTAAAACTTAGTAATACTCCTCATTGTTTTTAGAATTACTATTCTTTTGTAATTCGACTGCAATGTAGCATT
Source organism: Lumnitzera littorea (assembly GCA_024138015.1). Classification (NCBI taxonomy): domain Eukaryota; kingdom Viridiplantae; phylum Streptophyta; class Magnoliopsida; order Myrtales; family Combretaceae; genus Lumnitzera; species Lumnitzera littorea. The sequence goes on from JAMXBB010000011.1 coordinate 92,993,959, forward strand.
GTAATATGACTATATTACATTCATGATATGCTTTTCACAAGACATTATTGGTGGATAATTTACACACCTGACTTCTATATATAATTAACTTGATTTGCTTGGTGTGTTCTCTTTGCAATGAATAATGTCCATACTTGGGTCTTTATGCTTTTCCTTTAACCTTTTTTCCCTTTATTAATTTAATAATTGGGTATTCCATTCTTTCGAAGTTACTTGTAATGTTTTCTTGGAATAAAGAAAGTAAGCTTCTTTGCCGTGAGTTTTTGAGTACTTCATACAGTAAAATCCTTGTCACATTTCCCTTTTTTCCCCAACACTCAACAACAAGTCCTTCTGTTACTTTGGCTTCTATATCACTTCTTTCTTTCCCCTTTTCTGATTTATATACTTTGATTTACCCCTTCTTTCTTACTCCTCAATCTTTGGGAAAACTACAGTAGAGGTGACACACCTACAAACAATGCTAGCGCTAATATAATTGAATAATACTAATGTGAAATATGTTTGGTTTTGTATTTTTTTTTAAACGTTTTCTCTTTTTATACCTTAGATGAAATTATACAAAAACTTTTACGATTTAAGTTAATAACAACACCATCATTAACTTATTTTCTTTTAGGAAGGAAATGATTAGTTTGATCATTTTACATATTACATCAAATCATGTTAAATAATACTGATTAAGGTGAGGAAAGAAAAATAAAGAAAACATTATACTTCAAAAACCGCTAATTCAGTTATGTTATAGTTTGGTTCAAAAAAGCTCTCAAACCGAATCAAATAAAAAACTTACAGTTGATTTGAAGGATAAAATCCAAACCAAATTGTTAAAAAAATAAAGCTATATATATATGTATATATATTGTTTTAAGAAGAAAGAGCTAATGGAAAAGCACATAAGAATATATAAGTTTTTTCCTTATATTATATGAATATAATAACTAAACACCAATTCACAACTTCCTTTTTATCTTTTCCTAAAAATGTATGTACAAAGCTTATCTATTTATTTGTATTTTTCACTAGAAGATTAGCACATGAGATATGATACAAAAGAAAAAATAAAAAGAAGAATTACATCTACAAAATAGGGTCAACAAATAAAAATTTAATATTCTAATATAGCATTTGGTTGCAAAGATTAGCTTAAATAAAGAAGATTGGATATGATAAATATAAGGAAGACTAAAAAATACAAACTCATTATACTATGTTTTGTTTGCATAGTATTTGACACAAAATTTATATTAAAAAATTAATTATTTATATTATAAAATAAATATTTTTTTATAATATTTAATAAAAATAATATTAATTAACTCAATATTATAACATGAAAGAGTATTTTTGAGAATGTAAAATGTTTTTTGTTTTTGTATGGCAAATTTTATTTTATTTTATCATAAATTGTGTTTCATGGACACAGCATCATGTTGGATTGCTATAAGATAGAATAAAGCATACAGAACTGGAGTCCCTTTTTCTTTGTAAAAGCCAACTATTTGTCTGCTGCTAACTTTAATCGAACCACGTGGAAATCTAAGAGCCATTTTGGAACCATATATATGCAATTCCGTTGAACTTTTCACCATGCATGTGAAGCAAGTTTTTAAAATTTTGTTATAGCGATCCATAAGTGGCCGAATCATGGGAAAAAAAGAAAATTGTATAAATATTCTAATTTATGCTGTTGTTATTTTTCCTTTAAAATTTGTAATTTTTCATCCATTGTAATTATCCTCTAGGTTCGTGTTAATATTTTTTATTCATTGTAATTATCCTATTTAATATAGATAAGCTTTACATTTTAACATACATATCTATTTATTAGACACACTTAGATAATTTAAAAAAGATTCAATACAAAATATGATATCTTTCCCCAAATAGTATGGTCTTATCACTTAGTAAAGAAACTCTCTCTTCCTTTTATAATTTTTACTCTTCATCACCTATGCTGACTTATAGATTGGAATAGTTGCGTTAAGGCACTATTTAGTGCTATTCGATAGTCCTTTTTTATTTTGCAAAAGACTGTACAATGGAGCAAAGAATGCAATCAATAATTTTCAAATCCCTAGTAGGAAACGAAAATCACAAATGATAAGGTTTTTTTATTAGCTTCACTTATAGGAAACGAAAATCTTGAATTGGTTAATGTGTCCTTTGCTTTGTTTTTGTTGAAAATGATAAAAAGAAAAGTCCTACATTGGTTAAAAAGTGGGAAAGAGATGAATTTATAATGTGATGGGTTGTAAGGTTAAATTAGCTTAAGCTATTTTAAAATAAACAACTTACACATGAAAAATTAAAAAAGGGAGCCTATTTTGTAAAGTATACCAGTATTCTCCTATAGCACTTGGATTGAGCTTGTCACAATTCTAACAAATGGTATCAAAGCTTAAAAGGCCCAACAATCCAATGATGTACAGATCTAAGTCCAAGTAAATATAACTCAAAGAAAAAAAAGAAGCCTTCCCAAAAAATGTTATTATGTCATATTTCATTTCCGTATCTAATTTGGTTCGAGTCCAATTGAAATTCCTTTATAAGGTAAAAATTTGTAAGCATCATATGAAATAAAATTAATTTTAAAAGTGTAGAAGTAGTCATACAATCACAAGAAATAAAGTTATCTATAAGTCATCACCTAATTCATCATTCATATATTCTTTACCTTTTGATTTATTGGTACTCACATTCTAATATGAAGTTGCACCATCTTTCTTTGCATATTTATCGAAGACAAAAAATAACGCTCTTTTAACTTTTATAAACTCATTTTAGTCATTTCCATAAATCCTCTTATAACTTCAATCAACAAAATCAAGTTTGTATGTAACAACAATTTCCAAAAATCAAACTAAACTCATGTCAATACTTTTCAAATTTCAAAAAAATCCTAATTGCCATGGCTCTCAAATATGCTTCAATTTCACTTGTATTATTTTTCAATGCTTGATATGCCTTAAAAACCAAGGGAAAGTATAAGTCGGCAGTAAGATACTTTGTTCTAGAAAATTGATAAGTAACATAACAAAACTTAAAAAACTTGCTCGTTTTCTCAATTTTGTCTCATCCTTCCTAAGAAGGACAATGCTTATAATTCGAATCACTTAACTTCAAGTGACAAAGCACACTCTTATAATAATTGTATTATAAAGCATAAGATATGTGGAGTTCCATTGAGTCGGAACATCTTATCTCAAACCTCTAACCTTAGATAAAAATAACAAACTTCTACGTTAAGCAAACTTTATCTTTTTTGTTTGAGACCCTTTCACATACTTGACATTTTCTCTCGCCTTATCTAGAACACTATCAATCTCCTTTAAATTTTCTTGAATAATTAAATTAAGAATGTATACACAACATCTAATATGAAAATAAAGACCAAAAGCCAATAATCCACCTCGCATACTTAGCTATCTTCAATAAACTCACAAAATTAGCATTAGCTGAAACATTATCCAAGGTCACACAAATTGCTTTACTTTCTATACCCTAATCAGTGAGCAAAGTCATTGCTATTTCATTCAATGCAACACTTGTATGTGAAGGTGGCATATATGTAAAGCTTAAAACCCTCTTTTGTAAGCAATGTTAAGTAAGTGTACTTATCAAATTTATAATAAGCAAATTAAGTTTAAGTGTTATTCCCTCAAGGACTTTAATTACTAATACTCACTAAATCTCTATTATTTAACCTGCAATTTTGAGTTCAAGAATTAAAAGAATCTAAAATTAATTGCAGCGAGTAATAAATTATCACTAAGTAGAAATTGTTCAAGAACTAAAATAATAAAAGCAATAAAGTTATAAATTACTTTAAAATTTACAAATTGTGTCTAGATCTTTACTTCCTAAATCTAACATGTGATTTTCCTTAAAAATAATCTAATTTATTCTTTAATTTTTCTTAACCAAGAGAATTCTCTATTAAAGTTAATCATTATTTCAAGCCAATTAAACCTAATTTTAAAATCACCTATTAGAATCTTTTCTCAATAGTATAATCTAAGATCGTATGTTCTTTATTTAATTACTTAATTCTTAATTATGTCTCATCAAAATTAAAAACAAACCTTGTTTTAACAACCATATTATTCCTTATTTTACTTAATTTATTATTTTGCCACTAAATTTCTTAATTACTTGGACAATTCATGAATATTTTATATTTCTTTGTGTTATTAGCTTGATTAAATTTTAGTGTACAAGGATTATTTATACAGTAGGATTAAGATCGATAACCTTATTGTAATAGTGAAAAGACTATTCTACTTCACTACATAAACAAATAAAATAAAATAATATATATTAATAGTTACCAATCAATGGCATTTTAATTATTTTGGAAAGGCCACACATACAATATGCTGCATGAGATTCATACAACACAACACAACTGCTAAGATTTCTATGAGGTAATTAAACGTGGTAAACAAAAGCCTCGACAGAACATGCAAAGACATTTCATGAAACTATAATGAGAAAACACATTATTATTAGATCTCGAGACAAAATGCAAAGACTTAGCAACTCATCAGAATTGCCAGGACTAGAAACCGATTCTTAACTCTTCCTCTGTGCTTTAGTCCAGGCTTCGACTCCTCTCCAACTTCAGTGTCTTGCTCTTGCAAGGAGGTTCTCGCCCAATGCCCGAATGCAAAAGCAAAGTCCATATGTGAGTGACAAATTCTCCTCCCATTGTTAGGTGCTTTGCATGGGCATCCATGTCGTCCGAAGGAGCCACATATAACATCAGTTCTGCCCAAAATTCAGCCAAAACCTTCCACACAATATCACAATCATTGATGTCTGCTACAAGCTGCTTTCCTAGCAGTCCGCCCCTATCTATGACGGCTTTAACTCCATTCCTACTGCATTCAACCCTAAGTTTTTTTATCCTATCTTCCAAACTATTGCATTTCTCAAAGGCATCACGAGCCTCGATTATCACTTGATCGAACACGTACTCTGTGACATAAGGATGATCCGGCAGCAATCTTGGAGCAAAAGCAACCAAGTAAGCAAGATACTTGGAAAGGCTGGTTGCTATCTTGAATCTCTTCAGTGTGTCAGATTGTGGTCGTCCGTTTGCAGGAATTTCATGTTCACATATGGTAGTAGCGATGTGCCAAACCATAATGACTTGAGCTTGTGTCTCAAGTTTGCATGCCCACAAATACTTTGGCACATTGTTTCGTCTCAAAGAGGTTTTTCCATTCTCCAATTTAGTACGCTCAGTCATTAGGGAAGTAATGACCGCTGACTTCACATCTGTTGACAACTTCACAGGAGTGCTTTGCTCTTGCCCCTCCCTCGTCTGATCGATATATGTTGAAGTCACATCATTGTACAACAACAGTGAGGGACTATATCCATATGATTCGAGAAGGGAGTACTGGCGAAGTTTTCTTTCCCATGGCTTTAGAAGCTCAGTATGGCAAATAAATTCAATCAGCTTCTCTATACGCTTGTTCTTCTGCCATGATTCCTGCTTCACATAATTACATAGAAGAACAACTTTTCCCCATTCGGAGAAAATCATGAAAACTAACTGGCAGATCTCCAAAATGAGGACCCCAATTATCACTACAGCGGTTACTATGACACCGGTGCTCAGCCCCTTCGATTTTTTAACGTTTAACATGATTGATGCGACAATACAAGAACCGATGCTCACAAGCACAAGTTCCACCAATTTCAATTTGCTACGGCGAGGCTGAAATATAAGCTGATGCTTAGTGTAAAATTGACAAAAAACAAAAGTAAGTTCTACCTCAATAATTCTGAATGCTCGCTCATAGCCGTCATCCTTGGAAAGTATTATCGCTTCAAACAACTGCCACAACTTCTGATAAACTTCTCGGGGCATGGAATAGCCTGCATATCTCGAGGACAAAATCTTGAAGAGAGCAAAGGAAAGACAAAGGTCCTTGATACGGTGATCGGAGTCTCGTACCTTCAAAAGCTCTCCTTGGCACTGCCAAACCTTGTCAACCGTGATAACTTGAACGTTGTCCTCTGGAGCTTCAGAGTCCAACTTTAATGGAACGTGGTAATCTGGAGCTTCTGCCTTTTCTACCTTCTTTCTCTTAAACCATTCTCTAGTGATATCTCGCATGAAAGCTTTGCGTTCCGATTCCCCTTCTTCACCTCTTACCAGATAAGTATATCCTTTCATACTAGTGAAGTCTACATCAACTTGGCTGCTCTTGCGATGTTCCTTTCTCGTATAATCGGCAACCACTTTGGTGTTCTTTCGTAGAAAAGCTTTACTCGCCAGCATTGATGCTCGTGCGCGTTCATCAGCCTTGATTGCTACTAAAAAGTAGAGAGAAGCCATCGCCCACATTAGAGTAGAAGCATCGGCATACAAGCTTCCCAACAAATATAACCCAATACACTTAGACAACCACTGCCAATTGTATCTCTTCCATTGTTCGTTGTCTTCAAGATTGTAAGCAGAGAATGAATCAGCACTTCCAAGCACAATCATCAAGAAAGTAGCCCAAATGACAAATAGCTTATCACTGTCTGGCGTTGCATTCATCAAACCAAGTGCATATGTGAACAAGTAAGGTGGTATGGTGTAAGCTGTCCAGAGGATCAGCCGGAACTTCTCATTGTTCCAGCATCGTCGGTATGCCCCAAATACTTCTAGGAATATCAACAAGAAGGCCGCCGGGCACACCAAGAACTCTATCTGTGCCAGCCTTCCTTTACGAGAGTGAAGTGCTTCCGTCACCTTCGTGGTGACATTCCCATCCCATCTCTCCCATTTTTGGCTTATCTTAGCACCTCTCATTTTTTAAAGTAGATATGTTTTCTAGGTTTAGCTCTTCCAAAACACAGACATCACATATATATAGTACAACACCTTGGACACTAAATTGTCTTTGAACCTTATCAATATAGCATAGCACTTGAAATTGCTATGGTATAGAATAAACCATAAAGAATTCAAGTCCTTTTTGTTTCTAAAGAGGAATATATATATGCTGCTAACTTTAATCAAACCACCTTGACCCTTTTCAAGTACAAACTTGGAAATCTAAGAGGCATGTTTGAATATACCTAACCCTATGTGCACTCAACAGATCTAGTTCAATTGAACACTTTTAGTATCCAATGTGAAGGAAAAATATTGAAATCCTGCTGTGGGCATTCACGAGTGGCCAAAACATGTGAAAAAGATAAGAATTATACAAGCATTCTATGCTGTCGGCAACTTTCCTTTGAAACTGGTAAATTTCCACCATTCTAATTATAATCTGAATTCGTAAATATCCTCTTCTGTTTTTTGTTGCAGTTGTCCAAAAGAGATTTATAGGGAGCCTTTATTGGTAACTATCCTATTAGCTTGCGAACTTTCCATCAGATATTGCAACAATCATTCACCATTTTAATTTACTTATACCTAATTCATTATATTTCAGCAATTTTGCACACAAATACATGATTCGCAAATGTCTTCCATGATTTCCTAATTGGGTATACTCTTCGATCAAACTTTTGTTTTTGGGTGGGGGCAATAAGGAAGCATATTGTTTAGCGGGTTTTGGTTGCTTAAGCGCACAAAAGAAGGCTTATACCTTAACAAAGGAATTCTAGTATCCCTAACACCTGGTAATGAGCATAAAGTCTTTCAAAAGCAAATTAATTATATCATCAGGTGGCACAAAATCTAAAATATCAGCATCCTTTGAGACATGCATCAAGTTTGCCAAGCAATCAACTTCATTTCCTTCTCCAGCGACATGTTCATGTTCCATCTGCAGCTCTTCATGCAGCCATATCTTTTTCCATGTAGTCATGAATAACATTACATTATTATTTTTAAATTGACATGATGATGATGATAGCAAATGTATCGCCAAAGCGGAATCAAACTTGAGCTCAATTTTCTTGCACCTCATGTGAATACTACACTCGAGACCCCAATAAATTCCCCATAGCTCCGCTGCTGAAATGTCCATTTCCCCTATTTTCTTTCCAAGCCCCATTACTCAAGGATCTCTCTCATCCTTTAGACACCATCAACAATTGCCTCTTCAGTGGATAGTGTTTTTGAAGCATCTGTGTTGAGTTTTATCTAGCCCTCTAGCGGTGGTCCGGTCTCCATCTAATCAAATCCCTGAACACTCTGCACGATAGTTTTCCTGTCCTGTTAAATATCTAGAATTCTTTAGCTATTAGCCTTATTTCCTGGACAAGTGAGAATTCATCTTGCTGGTTGTTAGAGATAAGCGAGTTCCTATCTGACCATAAGGACCAGATTGCAAAGGCAAAGATGACTGCTATAGGCAGGTAGGCTGAGAGCATATCTTTCTTGCTTTGTCTACAGTTTATCTGGAGCCATTCAAAGAAGGATAGGTGCACTGGCTCTCCCTTGGCAAAAGTATGTCTAATTGCCTCGAAATTTCAATGGAAAACATGGTCAATGTCTTCATTTGGGCTTTGACATCCAAGACAAGAGAATTTTTTATTGGGTTTGATACCGTCCAGATTAGTCCGTGTTGGCAGCCCATTGTGGCATACTCTCAGAATAAACCGTTTTAGCGTTTTGGATTTCATTTTATACTCTCTCTTAATTGCACAAGCCTTGCTGCTACTAAATAAGTCAGTTATTATTGCTCCGGTTTATCCGGTGTATCTTTCCGTAATCCATGTTACGGCTCCAGAAAAAATTTCCCATAATTCGATCGTTTTAGTAATTTTGCAAACAAGTACATGATTCACGACTAATTGGGTATACTATTCAATCAAACTTCTATTTTTTTTTTTTCAAACTAGCGGAGGATGCATACACGGTATGAAAAAAAAAAAAAAAGTTTGAACTCAATACTAGAAAATAATATTAATAATATATGTTAGTAAAATTAAAACTGTAATAAATTTTCTAAAAGAAAATTCCTTAGTGCAAAGCAAATATTCTTAAAATAAAAAAATGTAATGAATTTTTTTAAATAATAGCAATATTAGACTATTAAAATAATGGACGAAGAAAAGAATAATAATCATACAAGTAAGTTTAATTAGAAAATTGTAACTATACAATTGGACAAATGTGAATATATCTAATTTGATTTGGATCCTCTAAATTTAGTTTCCTAAAGTTATATACTTAAGATAAAGTCACATATAATTAAAAAGAAGATGATATCATGATAATATTACAAGATATTATAAAAATCGAGACAATATCAACTGTTAAATTTGTAACTCTAGGTAAAGTTCTTTAGATGATCCATTTTCATATCTAATGCTTTTAAAATAATAAGATACTAATTGTTAGTTATAAATTGTCAAAAAAGGATTTTTCCTTTCATATAATAGATAAAAAAAAAACATATTATATGGCAGTTTTTTTTTTTGCTTAAGCATACAAAAGAAGGCTTATACCCCAACAAAGGAATTCTTGTCTCCCCAACAACTGGTAATGAGCACAAGTCTTTTCAAAAGCAAATTAATTATATATCATCAGGTGGCACAAAAGCTAAAACATCAGCATCGTGAATCAGTGTGTGAATAGATATTGTTCTCTTGTAAAAGCGTCTTTGTGTACGGTCTTTCTAGGATTTGGCTTCGATCCATGTTAAATATTATTAGACCAGGTACTGTATATGTATCATGCAATGAGCTTTTTTGTGTTTTTATTCTTAGTTTGTGTAAAATTAGGAATAAGATCTTGAATAATGTATCAATCTGGGTAAGAGGGACTGCGGCTGTTTCACATTCTTCCACCATTAGTTTGATTTTATTTTTTATCCCAATTAAAATCGGTATGTTTAAAGATTAATTTAAAATCAGCTTAAAGTGAATGGTCAAGCTCAACCTAAATCTAGTCTTTATTACTTGGAGAAATAACTACAATCTCATTCTACCTATAATTCCATCCCTACTAGTTGTAATCCAAACATTATTACTACTCTTTTAAATGTGATTGATTATGTGCCAGTTTCTTTTGGTGTTTGGCACAATAGAATAGATTTGGTCAACATTCTTTTGATCAAAACACTAAATTAATAGTTTAACTATCTTAGCAATACGCTCGTAAAGGGTGTTGTTATAAATAGATAGGTTAGTGGTTTATCTTTTTTTTTTTTTTCGCCCTGAAAGATGTCATTTTTGTGGAACTGGAGCCACATCCTGTATAGAATGTCTTGGGGGATTTTCTGGATTGTTGAAATTTGTTTGTTGAATATAATTTCTTGAGGAGTCGTATGCCTTGTTCTACATAACCATCACCCATCATTCTATAAAATATGCCAAGTGCATATGAAGATACTTCACCATGTCCCGCTGAAACAGCTTTATAAGATGCAAAGATACTTTACTATAAAACCTACACAAAAACTACGCAAGTACTATTCTAACGGAGTTGTTACATATTAATTCTCCTCACAGAAAATCCTCTCTTTCAATGCTGAGACCATTTACATGTATTTTATTTTCATTTGCTACCTCGCAAGTTTGGATAAATCAAAATAGCCTAATCTTCAAAAAGAGCAAGCACCTTCACCTAGCTTTTTTTTTTTTTTGGAACAATACAAAGTGGGCATGGGTATTGGGTATATACCGCAGCAAAGAGAAGAATCTACTCCATCGGATTACACGCTCTCTCTAGGAAGCCTTTTGATCCTGGTTGTGTTAAGCTCAGCAACGATACTTTTGTGTGCATTGAAATGTAGCAAGCAGTCAAATGAGGAGTTGTTCAAGATAAACAAGGGTAGTAGATGGTTGTGTTCATAGGAAATTGGGAAAAATAGATGCTCTATCAAGAGAAATTTGGAGATTATATTAGGGCATTGATCTACGCTGTAAATTAAATTTCAACAAAGTCAAGATTCAACTAGACTTTTTTATGGCAATATCTAAAGCTAAAAATTGGGTTTGCTACTTTCCTTGAGCTGATTTTAATTGACTTAGTCCCACTTGACTAAAACAGGTTAAAAAAAAAAAAAATCATATTTTGAAAAGAGTCGCCATCCAATCTTAAGTTGGGAAAAAAAATGAAATTAAGGTACAATATGCTTATGGGCCTTAGTTTCGGTCATTAGCCCTCGATTTTTTCTAAAATAAAATATTTTAGAAAAAGAAACTAAATATCAAAGGAGCTTAGGAGCTACCTTATTTTTTGGTAGAAAGATCCATACAATAATAAATGGGCCAATAATCTTTCCTTTTTTGGAAAATGGGCTTTTCAAACTAAAAGACCTTTTTTTTAATTTGGAAAACAGAAAATTCAAAAAGGTGGAAAAAAGAATTTTCTTTTATTTTATTTGGATTACCCAAAGTACTTATCTATCTGTAGAGATTAATCAGGCCTACATAATTCTAAATTTATGAAAAATTTAATTTACTGATTTATTTTATTTATGGAAAACTCTTCTTACTTTAAGTTTATTAAGTTTTATTAATTTTGAAAGGAGATGTGTTTTTTGGTTCATTTTCAAAAAACTTTAAGAGAATCCCTAAGTTTTGGGAAAAGCTATTTCTTATTTTTTATTTTATAAAAAAACAATTCTTCTGAGTGGGTGAAAAAAATAAAAACTTTATTGAAGACGAAAATAAGAACCTTATATTTTGAAAAGAACCAATTATTCATGCAAAGTAAACCATATGTAAATAATTGACATGTGAAGAGAGCATATAGTAAAAATATTCCTAATCATACAAGAAAAAAGTTTTTGGAGCATGCTAATTAGATACTTTATTAGGCATAACAAAGAAATTATTAGCATGCCACATTACTAATTAGACACACCCAATCCATTTTTATTTTTTATTTTATTTTTTTATTTTTCAATATTGTCCTTCAAAGAGAAGCTCATTTAATTCAAATAATCATGGAAAAGTACCGATTATTTAGCTTAATAGTTAATAAAGGTCTAATCATGACAATTATTTATTTTATTAAAGTTGAACATGCAAACTACTCTGTAGCTGTAATAAAAACATATCACTAATTGGTAATTTAAGCACAATATTCATGCAAATTTAATTATTTTAGATAGACACATTTTCCAAACAAAATTATGTTAGCATAAGATCAAAACACATTTTTTATTTTTCTGCATTTTTCTTTTCTTTTCTTTTTTCTTTTTGTAAACAAACAATGCATGTAAACAAGAGATTGAAGACTTACTTGCAGTGAGTAACCAACTGGCAACCAGTTCAGGTGGTTTCTTCCTAGTTTTCGAGTCAAAGCCGATGACTATAAACTCTGGAGATGCTAATCCTGAAGTCCCCCATCTCTATTTGTGGAAAACCCAGCAATACGTCTCTCAATTTCCTCAAAAACTTCGGGTCTGATATGAATAAACCTAAAACCACCTTCTCGTCTTCAAATTCAAATTACTCCCACCCTACACAAAATTGAATGAAATCACCGATTGGACATCGATCTATATAGATCCAAGAATATCCCACTATTATTGCCATTTTTTATTTGCTCTATAATAAAGAAATTGTCAGTCACGCCGGCGGACGGTCTTCGGTCTCTTATTCAAACTACCATTGGCGAGTTGGCTTTCGAATACCGACCAGAAAATTCCGATGGATGATGCGATACCTCAATCATCTTCTTTGACACGAACCTCTTCGTCGAAAAACTGGGATTTCTTCTTCGGCGAGCGAATTCAGTTTCCTGCTGCGGTCATCTACATTCTTATCCGGCGAGTGTGTTGAAGCTTCAATGGAGTCATCTTCTTTGACAGTGTTGCTTTCCAGCATCTTTGCTCCATTCTTTAATTTCGTGTGCGAGAATCTAACGCTTTCACTCCGGTTTCAAGCTCTAGTCTGCTTCCGGCGAGGCTTAGGTTTTCTGCGATCTCCGGTAAGTCTCGAATCTCTTGACTAAACTAGTCCTATTCTGACGTTCTTGGCCGGAGAGACCGATGAGATGTTCTGTTGCTCGAAAGACAGGTCATAATGTCTTTGTTCTTCGACTTTTCCTTTGTTCGACAACTTCTCCGATTCCGCAACGTCGCACCGGTCTCCGATTTTCGGCGAGCCACATGATAGCCTTGCCCATTCAACTTAGTTTCATTTCTTCCAACACTCTGTAAGTGCAAGCCTTGTCTCAGTTCCAATCTTTAATCCATTACTATCGAAACCTTTTATTCTTATCATAATATTATTATACATACGTTATGCTACTTCGTTAGTAATAGTATTCAACTAATATTTGTATGCAAGTGTTATTTGAAATATATGTTTTTGATAATTTAAATAAGTTATGCTTGATACAAGTTTTACTGAATTAATTTAGTAACAATTATGTATATTGCATATCCTGAACATTCAATTTATTGAATTTTGCTATTTGTTAAATATCCAATCTCCATATGACGATGAAGAGAATCCATTGCTTCGTAAAAGCTTTCAAACCGCGTGGTATTCTGCTTATTTGTTGTAGGTGGGATCTTTTGTGAATCGACTTTTGTCTGGCCTCATGTGCTACGTTTTCTAAACCTTTAGCATATGGTTCCAGGATAACATTGAGTATATTCTGAGCTACTGTTAATGGATGAAAAAGATGTTTATATATATATGTCTCTTATTGTTAATGTAAAATGAAGGAAGTGATGCAACGCTTTTAGTCTTCAGCGTAAATCGGCATTAAGGAAATGCTACCGTTACTGTACAACCATATAGTAGCAGAACCCGATTAGCTATACTATTATTTTAACATTATTACTCTCACTTTCTATCCCTTTCAAAATTTTATTACCTTACAACAACATGATAAATTAATGAATTTTCTTTCAAAGTTCATGAATAATAATTAGATAACAACTTAGGTTAATATATACTTGTTCTTAATTTCAAATAGAATAGAGAGTTTCTCATTGGATAGATGGTTAGGACTAATCAATACATGACTTAAAGTTGTAGAATTTTAGTTAACTGTCGAGAAGTTATCCTAAATATATAATACTTGGTCGTTTCCTTATGCTTATTAGGACTTGGTAAGCAAACCAAATTAATTTATATTGGGCTTGAGTAAATTAGATTGTTGATCGTGTTTAACTCGCTCGTTTTAAGGATCTGCAATGATGGATCTTTAGAAGAATAACTGTTGATCATAATTAAGATTTCTCTAATGGACTTTTATATGAGACGATGAAGCTAGAATTATAGATTTATGGTCTCTAGACTCTAGACTTAGACATAAAAAACTTAAAAGAAAATATATATTTATATTCACCTATATATATACAAAGATCATAGTGTGGTGAGGTCATGAATACCTATTTGATCTTTACGGACCTGAATTAAAGATAACTAACCTATTATTTACTTGTTCTTGATATAGCTTGCACTATATGCGTGTGAATGTTTTAGCGTAGCATCTGTGTATGTTTCTACAATTGTGTTGGGCTTTAGCTCATTCTTTCATTTTTTTTACAATTACAGGTTGACTTGATATGTTGCCATCTATATCGAGTACGGGAATGGATATTTAAGTTGGGAAGACAAACAAATGGTTCTGTATTATCTTGAGGAGGTTGCTGAATTATGGGATTGTGGAGCTAGTACCAAGTGGAATTGTCAATAGATTTTATTGTTTTAAAGTTAAAAATCTTTTTATGTATAATTGTGGTTGGAATGACTTACTTGTGAGTCATTTTTAAATTGTTGTAATTGAAGAATCATTTTTAATATAGGTGATTTCTGAGATTTTAGTTGGCTTTAGAATCTTAACGTGTCATTAAACAATTAGGAGTATGTAGCAAGTTGTGGCGCCCTTAGGTTATGGGACATTACACCTATATTGGCTTTGGTTCTACCTATCAACAACTTATTATCCATAATGGAGGTTTCATTAGTATCTAAACCAAACCAGTTTCATCTCTAAAGTTTGATTCTCAATAAGATAAGTCTATTACCTTCCTTCTACAATAGTCATTAGCCTTAGTGAAAGTATGAAAAATGTTCACCTCATTTAATGAAACTTGGACATAGTTTGGATTTATCTACTAAAGTTAACATTGATAACCAACAACTAAGGAAGAATAATAACTCACGCACTTTTTTATCCTTAAATTAACAATTATCCCCTCTCATTATGTTGCTTATCGGTTGATAAATATTGAATATTTTGATGATTATGTTATAATTCAACTCAAATTGTTCAAGTTAATTCTTAGGTAACAATATAGGTGTTGGAAGTTTATAAATCAATTTAGATATAAAGTTATCCTAAAATATATTTTAGAACAAAATTTAGGTAAATGAAGGAGCTATAGTTTACCTATATGAAAAATTGATCGACTAATTAAAGAAGTGGTTGTCCACCTTATGGATGTGATCAATTACATGACCAAAGTTGCTGAACACATAGAAAAAGTGCTCAATCATCTTTATTTTTTTGGCTTATTTTCATTTCATTTTTCCATATTGACTCCTCAATTCACTTAAGATAGGTTATAAGGTTTTGGTTTAGGGTCTAATGGGATTATTCTATCAATTATTTAAGACTTAAATACCAAAAAATTGATATTAAATTCTGTAGAGGGCAAAAATGATTCAAGGGCTTTAAGTTCATTTAAGATTTAGGCTTGAATCTATGGGTTAAGGTAGTCAGGTCAAAAGAGTTAAGTTTATAAATTTGGGATGAGTAAGGGAGATGTGGTATAACAGGCTTGGAGTAGAGACTGTTGGATTGATCTATCCGTTCTTAACTTTTCGTAGGGTATCTCATGCATATAAAGAAGCTCGTTATGAGCTTGGACTTAATAAGAACCTATGAAAGAATCTATCAATAAAAGAACTCATATTGACCATCGATTGTCATTGCAATTTGACAGACGTTGTTGATAGCCTAACTCTATAAATACTTTAAGGCTTCATCTCATTGGACACAATTCAACTCTTTAAAGAAACGACATTGTGCTGTTGCATTACTATCAATACACATCAAAGCAAAGAGCACACCACCTCTCGTCTTAAGTAATAGGACTCCTCCATTTGTCACTAATGCATTTGAGCTCCCTAAGGCTGTTTATTCCTCCTCCTTCCTTCTTTTATGTCACTCCTCTAAGGTCATGTATAGCGCAAAACTCACGCTACATGTATGTGACTGCTGCAATTGGAACCCATCATTTACAAATTCCCTTTTCCATAAGTATATGCTATAATTACCAAGGTAGGGTTTTAGTGTGGATTAAGACTATAGTTAGGGTATTTGGACAAGAAATTAAGGTTGAATTCCTAACTTAAAAGAAACGTTAATCTTATTGATTAGCTTTTGTTTATAGGCTTTACTAAAAGCTCATTTAATTAATCATTTATCATGGAAAGTGAGATTAAATCATGGATTTTATTTTGGCATCAAGAGTGATTTAGATTAAGGGTTTGGTTTTTGGTTTAAAGAATTGGACTGATAATGGGATTATAGAGTATGACAAGTTTGTTAATTAAATAGTTTAAATTCTGATATATTCATGAAATTTTCATAAGTTAGAGCCTGTGGATATGGGAGTTATAACTCATCATATCATTTGTGGTGGATTAACCTTAAGCAATTTGAATGATAGTTTCAGAAAAAGCAAGAACTAATGACAAGAAAATTCAAAGACATTATATTTCAATTATTGAAAAGCTGAAAAATAAATAGTCAAACATCAACAAGTGATCGTAGGCCTCTAATAGCATATAGCCAGGATATTAAAGAACAGAGTTATTAAACTATCCCAAGCTTAAGGGTATAAGCATAATAAATACAAGCACTCATTTCCTAAAGTATCTCTTTATACAACATAAGGTAGTATGAAAAGAAGAATAATTTAAAGATTTATTAAAATATCGTGAGCTCAAGGGTATAAGCATAATAAATACAAGCACTCATTTCTTAAGTCAAGTATCTCTTTATACAATATAGTGATGGTTTTAGTAATTAGATACTAGTGTTGTATTAATAATAGTGGTAGTGGCGGTAATGGCAGTAGTAGTGGTAGTGGCAGTACTAGCGGCAACGGTGACAACCATGATAGTAGTAAAGGTTGAGGTAGTATCAATAGGGTGAAGCTGGTAATATTGATGGTGATAATGTTAGTGGCGGTGATAAATAATAATGTGCTAGTTTGGAGTTTTGGTTACGAAAAGAGTTTGACTTATTTCTAAAACTATATATTTTATAATGGTTTTTCTATCCAATATTTCTTATATACCATGAAATATATAGGTAAATTACAAATATACCTACCTAAGTTTGTAGAAACCTCTTAAGTTTCCCAAATGTAATTGCACACCTACACAATGTTTGGAAATACACATATATGTGTAAACCTGTCACCTAGGTTATCAAACTCGCGATCTATTTAAAATCGTTAAAGGGTTTATAAAATTAGAATATAAAATCGAAATATAAAAAAGTAAATTTCTATAATTTATGTAAAATAACTTTAAAAAATTATAAATGTACTTACAATAGTTAATCAAACTTGAAATCTATGATGAAAATAAAAAAAATAAAGAAATTAAGTTTTTTTTTTTTATAAAAATTCTCAATATATAATCTAATATGTATAGAAGAAGGATAAATAGAGCTGAAATTAATTTTTTTTCTCATTTATTTATAAAAAAAGCTGTAAATTAAAGAGAACTAAACATTTCAACTTATTTTAAGTTATTAATAGTATAAAATAAAGTATATGATTTTTCTTGTAAACTTTATTACTGAAGTTGGAACTTGAATAAAGGCTATAAAAATAAAATAAGAAATTGGGAGAGAAAAAAAATTGGAAAAGGATAAGGCAAATGTTGTAATTCCTTAGTAGTTAATGACTTGTAAAAGGCTAGTTATATTTTTTTCCCTAATTTTTTTAGTTCAGTTTCTATCGAGTTTATATATAAACTCGGTTAAAAAAATATGGTTTTATACAAAAAAATATTTTACTCACGAGTTAACTTGAAAGAGCTATCTAAAATGATAAACTTGTAAAATCATATGGGTAAAATCGTGATTTTAACAATTATGCTTATCACCAAACCTTTCATAAATGTTGGTAACCTAGTAATGTTTTGGGAACTTGCATGTTTTTGCAAGCTGTAAGTAAGTGAAATTATATTTTAAAAATTTAGAGAGTTTAACCAGAATAAACCAATAGCTTAAAGGGTGTATTAGCAATTATTGCTAATGATTTCTATAGAATAACAACTTCTAATGATTGATGATATGACTCATGATATATTGAACTTGCTTCAAACTTTATAGACTCATGACTTTTCTAAAATTCATTATTCTTAGAGTAGTTATCGTTAAGGCTTTTTTAGTCTAGCTGTATGAACATTCGTCTTCTAATAAATGGATTAGGCTTAATTTTTCGCTTTCCTATAGTTATAATAGCAGTTGGTGCAAAAAAGAAACAGAGAAAATCATGATATGTACTTCAAATTTATAAGTTGTACCATTAATCTATTCGTTCCAAAACAGTTATGACTTAAGATATTCCTAGAGCTCCTTACTCTTAGAGTATCAGATCTATATTATATATATATATATATATATATATATATATATGCATGTATACGTAAACATGTATTTACTCTAACTTTATGAAATCTCATTTAGAACTTTAGATTTTAAATTATTAAATTTTTTTAGATGCATTTAAATTTACAAGTTATAGCTTTATTACCCATTTATACAATTAAATATGATGGTTATCTTGAACTTTCTTTTATAATAAATTTTAAGATAATCGAAATACACTTTTTAAACTATTGGTATAGTAAGGATAAGCCCTTAAACTTCTAAAACATAACTTTACATTAATTTTTGAAAATAGGGTATTATATTTTTTTTCCAACATGAAAATATGCTACTTACTCTTAAGCATTGCTAAAACTCTAAAAGAGTGGCTGAAGGGACAATATAGAGCTACAGTTTGGGGCTTTAGTAGCGGTTTATGTTGTATGTACACATTTTGAGAAATTATAGAGATGTAGAGTTACAAAATCAAACTATAGAAATCTACTTGCTTCTAATTAATGATAGATGTGATGTATTCATAATTATAAAGTTTATGTTGAACATTTTAAATTATATATTTATTCTTACTTGAACTTGCAACTTGTTTGGATGGAAACAATTGAAATTAAAGGAAATTGGTGGAAACGGAGTAAAGTGTATGTTTGGCTAGTTTAATAGGGAGTGAAAATGGTGAGTGCTGTCCAAGCTTGTGGAGATTGCTGACATTTAATTCATTTTTTGGCTTATGCTCAGTTGGGGGTGCTATTTTTGCCATCGGTAATTGGTAAGCAAAGGGATTCGTTTTCTTGTTCTAACAACCAGGCATTATCGAAGGTAACAATATCTGCTTCCCTTGTATTCTTTATTAGAAACAATAAATTTGATGTTTTCTATCGTTTAATCGAGAACTTGTGATCACTTAAAGTGCATCTAATTTCTTGTGGCTTTAGGTTATGCATTAAATGTCGGAACAGGAGAAGTAACTGAATGGGTCACTTTGACTTGGTTAGGAAGCAAAATTTCAAAAGCACCATCTGATGTAATTCCATTGCCTGACCTTCCTCCTAAAAGATATTCCTCTGAAGGTCGTTTGCTGTCTTTTGACAACTCTCCCTTCTTTGTGGCTCTTATCTTATCTTCTATGTAATTATGTCCCTCCATATACGAGTCTCTCTTATCATGCTCCATGTTACTTCTCTTGCTAGTCATTCTTTTAATTGTTACCGAAATGCATTTTTCCCCCATGACCAACTTTGTTGCTGCAGGATGGGATGGTTTGTATAACAGTTGTAATTATCACTTTTTTTCCTGTTAGGAATTATTATTATTTTTCTTTGGTAATTATCATTATAATGGTCGTAATGATTTTTTGCTTAATTGTTAAAAATTATTGGGAATTGTATGTCTTGATTGATCCAAGTCAATTTTTGTATATTTTTCTGCCATTTCGTGTGTGCTTCCATATAGCCCTCGGGGTTGGTTTTTTGAATGGAAGGCCTTCTATGCCAAAATGGTCCAGAGTGAAGGGGATCACACCAAGTATAACCGACAAGGGCATCATGCAGGTTGCATGTTAATATAGATGCATATGAAACTGCTGAAATTTCATGATATGGAAGTTGACAAACCAGACTGCATGATTAAGAAGCGATCATCATTCACAATTTTCGGCCTTTGTTACTCAATATAATATGTGGTCTGAGAATGTTCTGCAAAAATCATACACTAGTGATCAGATTCTTCCATAGAAGATGGATATAATCTTTGCAACTGAAGATGGAATTCCATTCTCTATCGAAATTGATTACTTTGACACGGTCCTGGAAATTGAACAGAAAGTAGCAAGCTTATATATTTGTTTCTCTGCCACGATTGCCTATATGCGTAACTGCATATCAAAGAAACTTTTCCCCATCTGGAGGAGAGACAAATGAGGAACACCTGTGAAATCTCCAAAATGAGGACTGTAATTATCACCACAAAGGTTACCAAGACATCAATGCTCAACCCATTTGATGTGGCGAGCCGCACGTTATCTTCAGGTTTTCCGTGTTCCCATGTAGTTGATGCAACAATACAAAAACCGATGATCATGAACACAATTCAAAACCAGATACTTAGTGTAGTGTAAGGACTGTTAAAAACAAAGGCTAGTACTATCTCAATGATTCTGCATACTCACTCATAGCCTTCTTCCTAGGAAAGCGTTATCTTCTGAAACAACTTCCACGACTTCTGACAAACTTCATGGGGTATGGAGTGGCCTGTGAGTTTTGAAGGCAAGATGTAGGCGTAAGCATAGGAAAGACAAAGGTCCTTGATACGGCGATCCGGGTCTCCTTCCCTCAAAAGCTTTCCCTCGCATCCCCAGACCATTTCAACTGTGATATATTCTTCCAATGGCAATGGAACATGGTAGTCTGGAGCTGTTCGTTTCTTTACCTTCTTCCTCCAAAAGCACTCCTTCATGAATATAATAGTGACTTTGCATTGGATTATTCCATAAACCAGGTAGGGATATCCTTTCATACTAGTCAAGTCAAGTCAACTTCATCTTTGTTGCTCTCGTAATGCTCCCTGACCCTCCTCGCACACTCCACGACCAAATTCGGTGGTTGCTTAAAAAACGCCACCACTTGCCAACATCGATGCCCAAGCGCGTTCACTAACACCACAAGGTAAAGAGATCCTGTTGCAATCATCGCAAAAGAAGCATGAGCATACAAGGTTACTAACAGAGCTAACCCCATCATCTTAATCAAAAGTTGCCAACTGTATGTTTTCCATCGTTGATTGTCTTCAAGGTCGTAAGCAGATAATGAGTCAGCGCTTCCAAGTAGCATCATCAAGTATGTGCCCCAGATAGGAGAGAGTTCGTTCTTGAGTGGGGCTACATGCATTAAACCAATAGTGTATGTGATCAGGTAAGGCGGTATGGTGTAAGCTATCCAAAGGATCACTCGGAAATTCCTACTGTTGAAGCGCTGTCGGGCTAACCCAAACGCTCCTAGGAATATCAACAAGAACACCGCCAAGCACACCAACAACTCTATCTGTGCTAGCCTTACTTTAGGAGACTCAAGTACTTCCATCACCCTAGTTTTGACATTCCAATTGAACGTCTCCCTTTTTTCGGCTTATCCTAGCACCTCTCATTTTTTGAAACCAGATGTATGTTTCTCAGGTTTAGCTTGTCAAAAATTATATTACAGGCATGGAACATCAAACATTTATATATATATATATATATATATATATATATTATATATACACACACGTACACTAGCATATGTTCACTCACATTGCATGTGCTACAAAATAAAATCATTAATATATATACACACACTTGCATTGCAGATACCATAAAATAAATTTATTAGTGCAATAAACAAAATTGTAATAAATTTTATTTAAATAATCATAGTGATATTTTTTGCCATGCAAGGGAGATGGTTCTAACTTTTAAGAAAGAGAAGTTGTATAAATGGAAAATTGGGGGTTAATAAATATGTGAGGAGATGTATACAATACTATAAACAATAAGAGATGGAAATAATGTAGAGAGAGAAAGTGATTGAAAAAAAATATATCCACAAATTAATTGACAAATATTTGATATAAAAATTAGTTTTATGGTTATATATTATAAAATTGAGAATTGAATAGTAGTTTTTGGAAATAATAGTTATAATTTCATAAAATCATTGTACACCGTACTCATGTTGCAGGTACAAAAGAAAGAAAAAAGAAAAAATAAATATGCAAAGTGTTACCATATTAATCTTATATTATGTAAATACCTTCTAGCTTTTTCCATATCTTTTCCGAATATTGTTTGTGGCAAAGGGATAGATGAGTTGTCTTTGATAGCTTCGATTGTATACTTGGTTATAGGGAAAAATCACACATTGATTGAAATCTGAAATGTAGGTTCCTGAAGAGACAATTGATTTACCATGGCACATTGCAAAAACTCCACTTCAAGGATAACGGCATAAATAGTAGAAAATAGTAGGTTCTTGAAGCAAATTGATTTGCCATAGCATATTGCAAAAACTCCACTTCAAGGACAGCGGCATCAATACTAAAAAGAAGAGAAAAAAACGCATAGTCAGATTAGAGGAGGAATCCAATCCATCGAGTAGTATTAGAAAAGAGAGAGCATATCAATTGGCATAGGAGGTTAATGCTTTCTGTGACGGCCAAAAGTAACATAAAAGATTGGAGATACAGGATATGTTAAGCCCCCTTTGATTTGGATGATTTATTTGGTAAGCATGAGAAAAAGGCCATTTTTGACGAAATACGCTAAAATCCACACCATTTAAGATAGTGTTTAGTTGTAACGATTAGGTTAGATAAAAAAAATTGGATAGAATAAGTAGTCTAAGAAAAATTAGACAGTATAATTAGTCTATACAATATTAGATACAAAATTTACATTAAAAAATTAAATATTTATATTATAAAATAAATAATTTTTATGATATTTAATAAAAATATATTAATTAATTCAATATTATAACATGGAGGGTTATTTTTTAGAACAAAAAATATTTTTTTTTGTTTTTTGTCTAATAAATTTTATTTTTATACTATGGTGTAGACGAGATAAAATTTGTGCCTTTTATTTAATCCATAAGCCTAATTTTTATCTAGTCACCAAGTAAAGTTGTAAATCAAATATGGAATAAAGAATTTTGTACAATCAATTTTCATAAAAATTATGCAACCAAACGTTACCTAAGAGAGTAGACAGTTATGACACTATGGTATAATTTTGGCCCAAAAAACTGTGGCATAGTTTACGAGAAATAAAAATCAATAGATAAAGGGATGAAGAGAGAAATAGTGGAAAATACCAATTTTATTTTTATTATAATATGTTATTTTAAATGTTTTTTTTTTTTTTGCTATTTAAATTCCAAGTGGAGAGCCAAATAGTAATTTTAAAGGGGGTGATTATGTAAGTCCTTTGGGTTTTAACAATACTGGTGGATGTAGCACCTACGTTGCTTGTGTTAAAGTTAAATTTAACTTTATAATCAAATTTGAAATATAAAATAAATATTAAATTAAACTATATTAAGAATAGATGATTTTGGGAAAAAATTGCCTTTAAAAATGTATAAAGAAAAACTTGCAAGTTTAACATTATGAAAGTAACTTTCGTGAACATAAGCGAAAGGATAAAGAGATTTACAGGGAGAGGGGGATTCATGTAGGAAAGAAAGATAAATTAAAGGAAGAGAGAGAGAGAGAGGAGATTATTAACAAAGATAAATTAGATAAGTTACAAATTTATCAATGATATAAGTAGTATACAAATTTAAAATGCTATTTTGGTATAAGTTTTTTTATTAAATAATATTACATAGAGGATAAATAGGTAAGGGTGAAATATAAATGGCGGTTACTTAAACTTCTTTAGGCTTTAATAATATGTTAGCGAATGACGTACTTGTGTTGCATATGTAAATAAAATGTGTAATAAATTTTCTAAAGTAGTGTTGGACAATTAAAATAATTGATAAATGAAACAATAGTAACGATAAAAATAAGTATGATAGAAAATGGTGTTGTATAATTAGAAAGATTTGTAAGTGATGCGAGGTAATTTAGAAGTCTGTGGGATTGTTTGAATTTTTTTTTTATAATTCTTATGTGAATATATTTAATGGTCGATACCAAGTTGTTAATTATAGGTATTTAAAAAAAGGTTTTCCTTTTAATATAATATTTATATATATATATATATATATATATATTGCAACACCTTGAACATTAATTTGTCTTTCATCGACATAGCATGTGAAATTGCTATAATACATATAGAATAAAGCATAAAGAATTGAAGGTCCTTTTTACTTCTACAAGCCAACTATATATATGCTGCTAATTTTAATCAAACTCCAACCACCTGCAAATCTAAGAGCCATATTTTAAATATATGTAACCTTATATGCAATTGGTACACTTCCTTTAAAATTTGTAAATTTTCATTAGATGTAATTGGTCTCTAAATTTGTAATTTTTCTTTCACTTAATGCTCTAAATCTAAGGAAAGCATGGTAACGAGCCTTTTTTTCAAGTAAATATCTTATGTGCTTGGTAATTTTCCATCAAGTAGGGTAAGTAGGTAACTTGTTGTATAGGGTATTCATCCGAAACTTATTCGATCGGATAAGTTCCAAGTAGATATTTGAGGTCATATGATAAGTTCCGAATAATAATTTTTCAAAACCTATATTTACAAGGTAGAGAATAGGTATGAGGTCAGGTTACCTTATACTTACTCAAGAGCATATATTATGAAGTATATAGAGTATAGATTTCAAGGTACTTAATATCTACCTTATAATAATAATAATAATGAAATAAAACTAATAAATAAAAAAGAATATCGTTTTCATTTGTATGAATTTAAAAAAAATAACAAAATATAACTCATGAGAAATCCTAGTCTAAATCCAATGTCCTATATTAGTCTCTTCGTCCTTAGTATTTTTCTTTCACTCCATCTTCCTCATTTACTATGTTTAACTCTATTAAAGTTAGAAAAAAGAAAAAAGGAATCTACATAAAGTTACCTAAATAAAGTATATTATTAACTTATTTTCTTTTGATGTAATAATTTCTTTGTATTAGTTTGAAAATATCTTATCATAAATTTATATAACATTATTCAAATTAAGATTTATTCGAAATTAGTATTTATACCTTTTTTCCTTGTTTAAGATTAGGGTTTCTGATTTGAAAAAAAATTAGTTGAAAGATAAGGATTTAGTAATTTTGATGTATAAAGCATTATTATGGATACTAACTATGATTTGATAGATTGTAATTTGTAATATAGGAATATTGTTATTACTAAAATAAATCAGTGCCCTAAACAAGTCCAGTTTTACAATTATTTATTTAATATTTAAAGTTCATATTGATATTTTACTAAAATTGATGTGTTTGTATAACAACGATTGGTGAAAAAAATGATCAAAAAGTGTAACGCTCCATATTTCTAATATGTTAACTTTGAAATACTTAATACTTTCTTAAAAATTAAAAGCACTTGATTAACTTTTAAAAATTTAATTTCATTAAATAACTAAGTAAGCAAGGCCAACGAAAAATCTTTTTCAAATTAACGAAAATCTTATAGTGAAGTATTAAGGGAAAAAAAGTTAAAGTAATTTTGTCAATTTTAATTTTGAGAATAAATGATTTAACATCCTAAGAAAATTCTATCTAAGGTATGTAACCCAGAATTTAGACTAATGAAAATTTTCATTGGTTATTCACTAATTTTGCTCTAAGATTCTAAAAGGGAAGATACAAACCTAGGAATTAAATTTTCCAGAACAAGTATAAGTCCTTAATATTTTGATCATAAACTAAAGTTTACCAGGCTAAGTCTTAATTATCTTGTAAATGATAAATCAAAATTCAATGTATACCATGAATCGTGTCTTATTATAGCATATTTTTAATACTTCAATTAATAACGAGTTTGGAAAAAAAAAGTAATAAAAAAGAAGAAACTATACCCAAAAAGTCAAATGAATTGAACCAAGTATTTATTCTTGTCCCTCCCATCAGGTGAATTGAAAAATTACACTAATATATAACGTACAGTTAATAAACTTTTTACATCTAAAATGGCAATTGCTAAGGGATAAGGTCCACATTCGCACCTATCATAATGGAATATAATAAAGTAATATATACTTGGAATAAAGAAAAAATTCCTGAAGCGACATATGGGACTTAGGAAATACTTGTTGCCACAATTTATGCACCTAGCGCATGGCATCAAGTAACATACTTCTTTAGCAAGTTTTGTCAAATTCTAAACATATATATATTTTAAGAATAATATATCTTTCAAACTGCCTTAAGTTAGGCGCTAACAATGGAGCCAATAAATATAGGCTCAAGCATGCATTTGGAGGCTAGAAAAATCAACGCACGATAAAAAAGGAAAAGAAGGGGCAGTTTAGAGAGAGAGGGTGATAGAGGGAGGGAGAGAGTGGACGAGAGAGGGAAGAGGTTAGGAGCACATGTTCAACAAATTTAAGTAAGTTATTAATTGTTACCTATTTTATTTTTACTTTCTATAATATCTTAATCATAATATGTCTACTTGCTATACAAATACTTTCTTATACATATATGTGATATGTGTATTTATCTAAATATACTCATATGCATTTATAAACATATCTTTAGCCTTATAATGAATAAGATTTCCAAAAAAAGACCATAGAATTAGTAACTCCTATAACACCTCATGATAAGTGGTGCTGGTGATGGTAATAATAATAATAATAATAATAATAGGATTCCAATAACTTAGTTTGAATAAATCCATATACTACATCACTTATGTAGATAACATTAATACATAAAATTACACTAAATGCACATAGGACCTAGTTCTAAATATTGATTAGTAGTTCATCTACACATGGATGATAATAATTATTTGAACATATGCAAAATATATGATCCAACTGGAAAGAAAAAAAAAAGAAGAAAATAAATAACACATGAGATATAATATGATAACAGTCACCAAATGAAAGTTGCATGTGGGAAATTGAATGATTTTAATTAGACTTATGCACTAATGTCTTGAGAAAAAATAAAATAATAAGAATATATGACTAAAATGTAGATTAGCTTAGGAACCCAAAACCTAGCATCTACTTTGCTAATCCTCGCTGGAGCATACATAGATTAACCTCTTGGAACATCATGTGACATATGGTCTTAGTGACGATTTAAGAAACTAAAAAAATAAAATTTCCTAAATTCATAGTAATAGTGGAATACCATAGGCTTCATATGGCATCACCTATCCTCAACCAATCTATGCTTAATACATTAACTGGTCCCTCATGTAGAGTGATTAAATCATGCTTGGAGGTAAAGTAATTTAAATAGATAATAACAAAATAATAAGAGGGACAACCAGTTCATCATGCTTTTCTACCACCACTAATATGGAGCTAAGGGATTTCATTTAAGCTAGTCGTAGCAGATGAGGAACAAAATTGATAAAAGAGTTAATTCAAGTGTGATAATAGAAGGAGGACACTAAGAGGATCTAACATGAACAATTAAGTATAAGCAATATACATATAGTATGTGAAGTAAAAGTATCTCATGACTAACATCATATATAGTTTAATCTTATGTATTAATTGTATTTATATATTGATGTAAATATCTTATTCTGAACTCTTGATTTCTATATAAATCGCTAGAGAATATAAAAGACATATATTTAACATAGCTGTATATGCAACATATCTTATATGCACATTAACCTCAAGAAAATAATAATAACAATAAGAGTAAATAAATAAAATAAAATAATAGTACATTTATGTTAATTTTTTTGTTTTTGGAACGTTATCCTCATACCTTTCACTTTTGTACATATGTTTATATGCTAAGCTTATGTACAAACATATGTGTAACTTAAATGTAACTTTTATGTACCTTCGTAGTTATATTATACGATGCTTACTTTTATCACAAGTGTACATATACATATACACATGATTAATGCACATCGATTATCACTCTCTATATTATACTATTAATATTTCTTCAACTACTATATAGTGATGATGGAAAAAAGTAAAAAAACTACTATATAGTGTACACAAAAAAGCATTCCTTTATCACATATGTAATAAACACATTGATGCTCTTTTACAAGTACCTATATAGGATATGTCATTGTAGTGTATGACAATTGTGGAATTCATTAAAATGACCATATTTAAGGCTTATTATACTTGTCAAGTACAACAATCTATTACAGTAACTTAAGTTCAAAAAAAAAAAAAAAAAAACCTTGATTTAATAAACTATCATTTTTATAAATTTTATACATCCTTAAGCTGAGTCGTTCTATTTAGGAGTTTCACATGAGGAAGTCCATGGAGGAGCAAACCTATACAAGTAGACACCGTTATAGATAAGTGGGATTTGTAGAGATTGGAATATATACTTGTTTGTGGTTATAAGTAATTATTTGTGCGCATACTACGCCTATGCTTGATTACTAAAATATCGATTGGTGATTGAGGTTCATGTCTTGGTGTATTGATTGATCTTGTTTGGTGTGTTATGATTTGGTTTATCACCCTTGACCAGACTAACTAAAATACGAACTAAATCCATAAACAAATATGCATCACATCTTATTAGGGGACAATTAGGTTTCTCCAGTTAAATTTCGAAACCTTCAACGAGGTCTAGTGAGCTGACCTTTCCCTACTCTTAATAGAACTAAATAGTAGAAGAGAAGGTCACAATGAGGTTGGGAACATTGGTTTCAAAGGTAGCCATGGGCAAAGTAGGACTCTCCGTTGTACAACCCCGAAATTAGCAACAAAAAGGCCTCGTAGCCTTTATAATTGGTATTGTGGCTGTCATATCGCAACTCTTCAACTTGGGTTAAAGCGAGTGAAATTTTTCTAACCTCATAGCAAATCATATAATGTCGTGCAAATGTTAATGTATTCTATGTAATAATTACTTGATAACGTGGTTGTACTATTTAGCTTGTATATACTTTTTGTCTCTTATCCCTTACTTAGCTCGTGGTTCTTTGGCTCATTCCACTATAGTTTTCTATAGGTCAATGAAGTTAAATTATGGGATCAGCTAGGATCTTGAGTGTATGCGAGTTTCCACAAATCCCATAGGAGAACTTATGCTAGGATGTAGATATAGGTTATGAGAGAAAAACTGCCTTTAGAATTGCTTTTACTATATATTTTGCTGTTTGGTAGGAGATTTTGATTCTCTGTGATCCTAGTGGTTCATATGAGATTAAAGAAATGCCCCTGACAATATTTTTGTAAACACATGTATTTATATTTTATTTCTATAAAACATTTAATAGATTGTGTGTTAATTTACAACCTTTATAATTAAACAATCGATACAATTGTTGCATCTCATGGCCCTTGAATTCAAGGCATGACAAAAAGAAACATAAATGAAAGAAATTGAATGAAAAGAAAAATAATTACAAACTAGACATATTAAAATTTATAAGAAAAAAGATTTATAAATTCTATAGAATACTTTATACCTTATTCAACTTATAAGGTATAAGATTTAGGTGGTTCCAGAGTACCACATGATAGAGTATTATGGGTGAAAACTTATACTTACAAGGTAATATATAGGTACAATTTCATACCTTAACCACTCTATAACTGCTCATCCCAATATTGAGACAAATCATTCGAATTACCAATAATTAATTAATTCATTTTTTTCCCCCATGAAATTCATTTATTTTAGTAATTCTCTTGTTTTCTAGGGCCCCTCTTTTATTTTTTGCTAGATGATTCGCAAATGTCTCCTATGATTTCTACGATTTCTTAATTATTCTTACTGTTACGTATTTATTTATTTTTATTTGCAAACGACCTTTACATTTCATTGATGTCCATAATTTGTAAATATCTTTCGAGTTGTGCCGTTTTCCTTAAAACTTAGTAATACTCCTCATTGTTTTTGGAATTACTATTCTTTTGGAATTCGACTGCAATGTAGCATTGTAATATGACTATATATTACATTCATGATATGCTTTTCACAAGACATTATTGGTGGATAATTTATACACCTGACTTCTATATATAATTAACTTGATTTGCTTGGTGTGTTCTCTTTGCAATGAATAATCAACATTTATTAATTTCGTCCGTACTTGGGTCTTATACTTTTCCTTTAATCTTTTTTTTCCCTTTATTATTTTCATAATTGGATATCCCGTTTCTTAGAACTTACTTATAATTCATTTTTCATCAACATAGCATATAAAATTGCTATAATACGTATAGAATAAAGCATAAAGAATTGAAGGTCCTTTTTCATTTTATAAGCCAACTATATATATGCTGCTAATTGTAGTCAAACTCAAACCATCTAAGAGCTATATTTTGAATATACCTAACCTTATATGCAATAGCTAAATTTCCTTTTAAAACTTGTAAATTTTCACCGGTTGTAATTTTTCTTTCACCGATCCGTGTGTGTGTATATAGATATATGTGTGTGTGCGCGCCAAATCCAAGGAGCTTGATAACGTGCCTTTTTTCAAGTAAAAATCTTATGGGCTTGGTAATTTTCCATCGAGTATTGAGACAGATCATTCAAATTACCTATAATAATTAATTCGTTTTTTACCATGTGAAATTCATTTGTTTTAGTAATTCTCCTGTTTCTTATTTTTTGCTAAATGATTCGCAAATGTCTTTTATGATTTCTACAAATTCATAATTATTCTTACTGTTACATATTTATTTATTTTTATTTGCAAATGACCTTTACATTTCATAGATGTCCATAATTTGTGAATATCTTCTGAGTTATGCCGTTCTCCTTAAAACTTGGTAATACTCCACATTGTTTGTAGAATTACTGCTCTTTTATAATTCGACTGCAATGTAACATTATAATATGACTATATATTACATTCAAGATATGCTTTCCATAAGACATTACTGGTGGATAATTTACACACCTGACTTCTATATATAATTAACTTGATTTGCTTGGTGTGTTCTCTTTGCAATGAATAATGTCCATACTTGGGTCTTTATGCTTTTCCTTTAACCTTTTTTCCCTTTATTATTTTCATAATTGGGTATTCCATTCTTTCGAAGTTACTTGTAATGTTTTCTTGGAATAAAGAAAGTAAGCTTCTTTGCTTGAGTTTTTGAGTACTTCATACAGTAAAATCCTTGTCGCATTTCCCTTTTTTCCCCAACACTCAACAACAAAGTCCTTCTATATCACTTCTTTCTTTCCCCTTTTCTGATTTATATACTTTGATTTACCCCTTCTTTCTTACTCCTCAATCTTCGGGAAAACCACAGTAGAGGTGACACACCTACAAACAATGCTAGCGCTAATATAATTGAATAATACTAATGTGAAATATGTTTGGTTTTGTATTTTTTTTTTTTTAAACGTTTTCTCTTTTTATACCTTAGATGAAATTATACAAAAACTTTTACGATTTAAGTTAATAACAACACCATCATTAACTTATTTTCTTTTAGGAAGGAAATGATTAGTTTGATCGTTTTACATATTACATCAAATCATGTTAAATAATACCGATTAAGGTGAGGAAAGAAAAATAAAGAAAGCATTATACTTCAAAAACCGCTAATTCAGTTCTGTTATAGTTTGGTACAAAAAAGCTCTCAAACCGAATCAAATACAAAACTTACAGTTGATTTGAAGGATAAAATCCAAACCAAATTGTTAAAAAAATAAAGATATATATATATATGTATATATATTGTTTTAAGAAGAAAGAGCTAATTGGAAAAGCACATAAGAATATATAAGTTTTTTCCTTATATTATATAAATATAATAACTAAATACCAATTCACAACTTCCTTTTTATCTTTTCCTAAAAATGTATGTACAAAGCTTATCTATTTATTTGTATTTTTCACTAGAAGATTAGCACATGAGATATGATACAAAAGAAAAAATAAAAAGAAGAATTAAATATACAAAATAGGGTCAACTCAATATTTAATAAAAATAATATTAGTTAACTCAATATTATAATATTAAGGAGTATTTTTGAGAATGCAAAATGGTTTTTGTTTTTGTCTAGTAAATTTTATTTTTGTACCATAATATAGATGAAACAAAATTTAGACTTTTTATTTACTTCATCAGCCCAATTTCTATTTAGTCATTAAATAAAGTTACAAATCAAATATAGGATAAATTTTTTTATTTAGTCCAGTACTATAAAAACCATATAACCAAATGCTATTTAAGAAACATAACTAACAAACTAATAACATGCTGATCAAGTCGAATGTATTGCTTTATCAAAATTGTTAAGAGTCAAATTGAGATGGTCCATATTATGGATGTGATGTAGCAATCTAAAATGGTAGATCCAAAAATCTGAAGTAGAGCACGAAGAGAAGGGATTCAAAAGACAATGGGTATGGCTGCATAGTCACCCCTTATATGAGGTTTTATTGTGAGTGAGTGGGCTTATGAACTCAAACAAAGGGTGTAGATAGGGTACCGAAAAAAGTAAAATAAAACATTCTCCAAAAAGAAAATATTTAGTAAAAAATTTTATTATAAAAATATAAAAAAACAAAATAGGTTAGATGGTTTTAGATAGGAAGTGTATATGAGCCAAGTCTAGATGATATAATATTATATTCTAACTTATACTCAACTCGAAATGAAATATCTCATAAAATCCATAAGTTACTTTGTAAATAAAATGGTTTTTCCAAAAGTCATTTAAAAAATGAATTTCTAAATTTTAAGATCAAAATTTTCAAAATGTGAAACACCTTAGTTTTTCAAGTTCAATCAAGCTAATTAAAAATATAAATATAATTACAAAGTAGGTTATTAAAGATATTATTTAAAAAATTAGAAGTCAATTGAAGGGAAACTTTTGAAAGTTTGAAGGCAGAAAATTTTGAAAAAAATTGACCATATACCTTTGAAACCGTTCTTCAGCAAGGTTTTCCTAAGTTTTCCTAAAAGCAGGTTTACTAATTAATTATGGGATTGTTCGAGAGTTTTGAGAACACAATTTATTAAGTAAATGTACTACTGAAATGGCTCTAACCTATATTCAATTAAGTTTGGGTATACAAAGTAATTTGAATCTCTAAGGTCTTTACAAGTAGGGTATTAATATATTGTCAACATGACCCAAGCTATGATTATTCAGGTATGGGTATTTTAATAATTAAGTTAGAACATAAAATTATTTAAAAGCCTATACATAGATCTTACTTAAAGCAATGAAGGATGGGTTGGTAATTTGAATGGTCGAGGAAAAGCCCTAATTGTTGCCTTGTTGGACACGGGCCCATGGCCACTTTCTCGATTTTATCCACACAGCCAATCCCTAATTCACTTAGTCGCCCCACAATATTGGGAGGGACCACAACAGAGACCCCTGTAGTCGTAGGGTCACCTTGCCTTCCTTTAGAAGGCTAAAGGACTTCCATTACCTTAGTGGAGACATTCCAGTTCAATGTCTCCCATTTTTGAAAGCAGATAGACGTTTCTCAGGTTTAGGATAACATCAAATATCTATATATATATACTTATCTAACGTATGTATATAGTATAACTCATTGAACATTAAATTGTGTTTCATGGACACAGCATCATGTTGGATTGCTATAAGATAGAATAAAGCATACAGAACTGGAGTCCCTTTTTCTTTGTAAAAGCCAACTATTTGTCTGCTGCTAACTTTAATCGAACCACGTGGAAATCTAAGAGCCATTTTGGAACCATATATATGCAATTCCGTTGAACTTTTCACCATGCATGTGAAGCAAGTTTTTAAAATTTTGTTATAGCGATCCATAAGTGGCCGAATCATGGGAAAAAAAGAAAATTGTATAAATATTCTAATTTATGCTGTTGTTATTTTTCCTTTAAAATTTGTAATTTTTCATCCATTGTAATTATCCTCTAGGTTCGTGTTAATATTTTTTATTCATTGTAATTATCCTATTTAATATAGATAAACTTTACATTTTAACATATACATATCTATTTATTAGACACACTTAGCTAATTTAAAAAGATTCAATACAAAATATGATATCTTTCCCCAAATAGCATGATCTTATCACTTAGTAAAGAAACTCTCTCTTCCTTTTATAATTTTCACTCTTCATCACCTATGCTGACTTATACATTGGAATAGTTGCGTTAAAGCACTATTTAGTACTATTCGATAGTCCTTTTTTATTTTGTAGAAGACTGCACAATGGAGGAAAGAATGCAATCAATAATTTTCAAATCCCTAGTAGGAAACGAAAATCACAAATGATAAGGTTTTTTTTATTAGCGTCACCTATAGGAAACGAAAATCTCGAATTGGTTAATGTGTCATTTGCTTTGTTTTTGTTGAAAATGATAAAGAGAAAAGTTCTACATTGGTTAAAAAGTGGGAAAGAGATGAATTTATAATATGATGGGTTATAAAGTTAAATTAGCTTTGGCTATTTTAAAATAAACAACTTACACATAAAAATAAAAAAGGGAGCCTATTTTGTAAAGTATACCAGTATTCTCCTATAGCACTTGGATCGAGCTTGTCACAATTCTAACAAATGGTATCAAAGCCTAAAAGGCCCAACAATCTAATGATGTACAAATCCAAGTCCAAGTAAATATAACTCAAAGAAAAAAAAGAAGCCTTCCCAAAAAATGAGGCCTAATGTCTTTAGAGCTAGCAACTCATGTTATTATGTCATATCTCATTTCCGTATCTAATTTGGTTTGAGTCCAATTGAAATTCCTTTATAAGGTAAAAAATTGTAAGCATCATATGAAATAAAGTTAATTTTAAAAGTGTAGAAGTAGTCATACAATCACAAGAAATAAAGTTATCTGTAAGTCGTCACCTAATTCATCATTTATATATTCTTTACCTTTTGATTTATTGGTACTCAGATTTTGATATGAAGTTGCACCATCTTTCTCTGCATATTTATCGAAGATAGAAAATAATGCTCTTTTAACTTTCATAAACTCATTTTAGTCATTTCCATAAATCCTCTTATAACTTTAATCAACAAAATCAAGTTTGTATGTAACAACAATTTCCAAAAATCAAACTAAACTCATGTCAATACTTTTCAAATTTCAAAAACATCCTAATTGCCATGTCTCTCAAATATGCTTCAATTTCACTTGTATTATTTTTCAATGCTTAATATGCCTTAAAAACCAAGGGAAAGTATAAGTCGGCGGTAAGATACTTTGTTCCAAAAAATTGACAAATAACATCACAAAACTTAAAAAACTTACTCATTTTCTCAATTTTGTCCTACTCTTCC
The DNA here is from genome assembly GCA_024138015.1 of Lumnitzera littorea. Lineage (NCBI taxonomy): Eukaryota > Viridiplantae > Streptophyta > Magnoliopsida > Myrtales > Combretaceae > Lumnitzera > Lumnitzera littorea. The sequence continues at coordinate 93,029,352 of JAMXBB010000011.1, forward strand.
TAAGAAGGACAATGCTTATAATTCGAATCACTTAACTTCAAGTGACAAAGCACACTTTTATAATAATTGCGTTATAAAGCATAAGATATGTGGAGTTCCATCGAGTTGGAACATCCTATCTTAAACCTCTAACCTTAGATAAAAATAACAAACTTCTACGTTCAGCAAACTTTATCTTTTTTGTTTGAGACCCTTTCACATACTTGACATTTTCTCTCACCTTATCTAGAACACTATCAATCTCCTTTAAATTTTCTTGAATAATTAAATTAAGAATGTATACACAACATCTAATATGAAAATAAAGACCTAAAGCCAATAATCCACCTCGCATACTTAGCTATCTTCAATAAACTCACAAAATTAGCATTAGCTGAAACATTATCTAAGGTCACACAAATTGCTTTACTTTCTATACCCTAATTAGTGAGCAAAGTCATTGTTATTTCATTCAATGCAACACCTGTATGTGAAGGTGGCATATATGTAAAGCTCAAAACCCTCTTTTGTAAGCGATGTTAAGTAAGTGTACTTATCAAATTTGTAATAAGCAAATTAAGTTTAAGTGTTAATCCCTCAAGAACTTTGATTACTAATACTCACTAAATCTCTATTATCTAACCTACAATTTTGAGTTCAAGAATTTAAAGAATCTAAAATCAATTGCAGCGAGTAATAAATTATCACTAAGTAGACATTGTTCAAGAACTAAAGTAAGAAAAGCAATAAAGTTATAAACTACTTCAAAATTTACAAATTGTATCTAGATCTTTACTTCCTAAATCTAACATGTGATTTCCTTTAAAAATAATCTAATTTATTCTTTAATCTTTCTTAACCAAGAGAATTCTCTATTAAAGTTAATCATTATTTCAAGCCAATTAAACCTAATTTTAAAATCACCAATTAGAATCTCTTTTTAATAGCATAATCTAAGATCGTATGTTCTAAGATCACATGGTTGCACAACAAATTCTTTATGATATAATTCAAAATTTTAGAAAGATCTTGCATATTATCTCAGATCTTGCAATAATCTCTATCAATTTTCCCTAGATATTTCGATTCTTTTATAAGATATCAAATTTTAGATTACTACCCACAAAAATAATAATCTAAATTATGAAGTATACATAGTTGAATCAAGAAAATAGTAAAGAATTAATTAAATCTAATAAAAATCACGTTGGTCTTATATAAGATATTAAGAGAGGGAGTGAATTAATATCTTTAAACTTTTGAAAACTTGTTGATATAAGAAAAATAAAAGTACCTCTCTTAATAACTTATAATGGTGAATAGTGATATTTTAATAATTCAACACACAATAAATAATAAAACAAATCAAAAGAGTAAGGAAGGAGAATATCAAGTAAAGATTTATAGAGTTTCAGCCTTCTAGCTACCACTCTCTTTCAGCTCTACTACTGGGGACCCGGTTTATTTCACCGATGTCATTCCACTTAATCCACTAAATCAAATCACAAAAAGATTATAAGCATTCGTCACACATGGATTTCATAACGCTCTGCTTTATCTATTTAGCCTTTCTATAATATAGGCTAATACAGATTTACAGAACACAAATTGACTTCTCTCTACAATAAAATATAGAGATTATAAGTGAGAACAAAGAATACAAGTGTTAAATAATTTTGCACTAAAAAGAAATAATGTTTGTTGTAGAATTTTGATTCAGTGCAACTTTCTGAAGAAGCATTTGAAGGACTTGCTATGACTTTTCAGAAGATAAATCTAATCAAGACTTTTTATTTTGTGAAAGCTTTTTCCAAAGTCATATAGACGTTTTAAGTCATTTCTTTTTTTTCTTTTTATATATTGAAATCTTCTAATGGCTAATTTGTTGAAGATTAACTTTATTTTCGTGCCTATCCAACTGTAAGTTTGCTAAAGATAAGACTTGGATATTTTGAGAGGATCTCGATTATTTGAATTTAAAAAATAACTCTCCTTATTTTGTTTAAATCAGATAAACTTCAATCCATAACCACCAGATAATCTTCTGATTTAAATTTGACGAAGAGATATGCCTTATTAATAACTTCCGGATAAGCTTCATATTCAAAATTTGAAATTCCACAAAATCCAAATCAACCTTATCCTTATCCATTCTTATGCATATCTTGATTTATCAAAAATAAATTCGCTAAAAAATAATCCCCATGGATCTTGATTCCATTTTAAGTGAAACGAGATTAAGTATATTCCCCTAATATACCCAATCTAGTAGAGCTAGGCTTTATTCACTTCGAATCTCATATAAATTAGATGTTATTTTTCTAAACTAACTTTCTGAATAACCTTATGAAAAGTATTAGCCTTCTTTTTCTTCAAAGTTTCTGAACAAGTTTCTGAAAAAAGCTTCTAAAACATTTTTTGAAAATTTTCAGACTTGTCTCTTTTTCAATCGATTCAAACCTTTTAAATAAGTTTCTGAATGCAACTCAATTTGCAATTTTAAATTTTCTGAAGAACTGTTTTAATACCTACACACTTGTTAGTACATTAATATTTCTCTCATTTTGTTATTATCAAAATCCATGCAAGATATCTAACAAATCAATCATATGAGTAAATCTAGATTCCATAAGACCTGGATACTAAATATCTACTCTCTACACATCATAAAGTAACAATCTAAAATCAAATAATAGAGAAAAATAGATGAAAGAATCATGAAATCTAAAAAAAGTTTGAATCTTAAAGTCTTCCTTTTGTTTTGCTCTCTTGAGTGTTATTGACTTGAAAAACTCTTCAAAAGTGATCTAATAATTCCTCTCATAAAAACCCAAAAGATGCCTTATATAGAAATTAGCAAAAATAATAAAGTTTGTGCAAACGACATGATTATGTCCCCTAATCATATACTCCATTGCCATTCACGTTTTCTCTCTCTTCTTTTTTTTTTTTCCTTTCAAAATTGAGAATGACTTGACCGAAGACATAATCGTATCCTTTGATAGTGTCATTGGCTGTGATATTTGAAAATAAGCTTCAAATTTGCTTGGAAATGATATAGTAATGCCGTTCAGTTGCGTCGATCTTCAAATCTTCATAACTTACTTACTTTGCCTCCGATTTAAGTGAAATTTGTTTTTATTTTCTCATTTTTTTACGTAGATCGTTTCAAAACATAGAAAACAAGATTTTACTCTATTAAGTATTATCATCTAAAAATAAGCTCAAATTTCAAAAGAAAATCATGAAAATCACTAAATAATATATAACCAATTTAGAGCTTATTAGTAACCGAATCTTTAACTTCAACAATATCATCATCTTTATCTACTCCTAATACTTTCATCTCATCAAAGTCCAATAAATCTTGTATAGGTGAATCCACCTATCATGTCAATAATATTTAATTATTATTATTATAGAACAAGATTTTTTATTACAAAATCAAGCTAATATAATAATATTTCAGCAAAGTGAATAATGAAAATTCACAACCATTGATACAATTGCTCCATTTCAATTTTTTCTCTCTTTCCAATACAAATTTTGTCTTAGATAGAGACATTTCGCATTAGCTTTTCATATATCACATCACAGATTTTGTTAAAATGGCTCCAAGATTTCTTTTCACTAATTAATCATCTTCTCTATCTTCCCCATCTTCTACGATGCTCAAGTCCAACCTTTTTAACACGGTTACCAATAAAAAAAATTTGAAAAATTTCCTACATTATAGGAAACGATCAAGGAGCAGAACACAAACCAAAAGACTTGGAGCAATCTACATGAAAACAAAATTTAAGCAAAATGTTATGCCTAGCCCCAATGCTTTAATACTATTGATACTCGTATGAGGAAAATAATGTAAAAATACCCTGCTAGACTCCGAGTCATATCAAATCGCATGTCCTAACAGCAAGAATTCCGGGAGATAAATTAAGTCTGAATGAAAATTACACATCCAAAATCAGCTCGGTCCACCTTCATCGTGATCCGTTTTTTATAATCAGTGCTTGAATGCTGAAAAAGCAACCACTGAGTTGTGTGCTCCGAATCCAAAATGAATCTAAAATAATATTACACATATACGTCTCATTTTCAAATTGAAAATTGGTAAAAATGCATGAAAGTGGTAAATTAGTAAAATAAATTAAACTAAACAATTGTGTTTGACTTAGGATTCAATTTTCGGCCAGCTGTATTGCAATTATAGTGACGGAACAGAACACACATGCATCCTACAACAAGACCAAAGGAAGGAATGAGATTCAAAAAAAAAAAAAAAAAAAAAGAAAAGAAAAGAAAAGAAAAACGAAGAAGAAGAAAAAAGAAAACGAAAACAAAACCAAAACGTACTGAGGAGGGTTCTCTTGTCGAAGAATAATCTCAGACATCGGTCTTGACTCGTGAAGCACCGTTGCTCTTGCTTGCTGTCGTTGGACGATTGGAAAATAAGATGCGGCAAAGTCAGTAGGATGAAAAGAGAGAAGTGAAAAAGGAAAGTGAACTGAACCCTAGCTTATGAGTTATCACGTGGGCCTTTGCATTTGGAAGCAAGGGGTTCAGCATGGTGGTGTCATTGAAATTCTCAGGGGAAAGCCCCTTTCACCACCAGAATAACTTGATGAGAGAAATTAACGTTTCTTCTAGGATTTTAGATTTTAACGCTGTCTTAAATCTTAATCATCACTGTCGGAAAAAATTGGAAGTAATCGGGTAGTTTTATTAGCATGCTTACATTTTCTGTTGCATTAATAAACAACTACTCAAGTTTAATTTGATAATAATTGGATTGAGCTCGAACTAATCTAGTAATAAATCATGGTATTTAGGATGATTGCCTGGCAAGTTTAATCATATTCTAATCAAAATTAAATATAAATGAGTCCGAATTGAGTTTAGATATTAATGCTATTTTAATCAAAAGAAAAACAAATTATTAGAGAAATCCTTTTTCTTCAGCATTCCTTTTATTTATTTATTTATTTATTTATTTTTCCTCTGTTCTGCGGCAGTATTTTTCAGTTATTTGTCCAAATATTTTTCAAAATAATATGAATACACATTAAAATAATTTTCTTAAGAACGTATTGCAACAATAGACAAGCGGGATACATAAAATAGAGAATATATATATAGAGATATGAAAGTGCGACAATCCAAATGGATCTCCATATTACACAAACCCAAGATCTGAAGTACCCTATATATGAGATGACCGGAAGTGATGAGTTTCACAAATATTCTATACATATTCTCAGATTGAAAGACAACATGCAAAGACTTGGGACTCATCATAATAGAATAATTCCAGTGGTTGGGTAATAGTATTTCCTCTCGACTTAATTCGTAAGCCTTCCGTTCTAGCTTTGATTCCACTCCAGATCCGGGTCCGGGGTCTCGTCAGGTTGTCTCTCAATGCCTGAATGAGAAAGCAGAGCCCATATATGAGTGATAAATTGTCCTCCCGCCGTCAAGTGCTCCACATGAGCTGCCATGTCATTCGAAGGAGCTACGTATACCGTCAGTTCCGCCCAAAACTCAGCCAAGACCTTCCAAATGACCTCAGGTTTCTTCACATCATCTAAAAGTTGCTTCCCGAGCCGCGCGCCCCTGTAGACAGTTTCAGCCTCTTCTCGACTGCGTTTATGTCGAAGTTCTCTTACCCTATCTCCCAAACCAATGCAATTCCTGAAGGTATCACGCGCCTCAACTATCACCTGATCAAACACGTACCCCGTGCGGTAAGGATGATCGGGTAGCAATCTGGGAGCAAATGCAACCAAGTAAGCTAGATACTTGGACAAGGTGGTTGCTATCTTGAAATGCTTGAAAATACCCGTATTTGACTTTACAGGAACTACATATTCACACATGCCAGTGGCAATGTGCCAGACCATGATGACCTGAGCCTGTGTCTCAAGATAGCAAGCCCATGAGAGCATTGACATCTCGTTTCGACTTAAAGAAGCTTTTCCATTCTCCAGTTCAGTACCACCGCTGGTTGCTATAGAATTAATAACCGCCAACTTCACCTCAGTTAACAACTCTGTTGGTCTGATTTCCTTTTTTCCCTCCCTCCCCTGCTCAATAAGCAAAGTGGTAAGAATATTATTCAAGAATAAACTGGGACGATGCCCATATGATTCGAGAAGGGAGTATTGGCGTAGTTTTTGTTCCCATTGTCTTCTAGTTGGAGCACGAAAAATGAGTTCCATCACCTTCTCCTTAAACTTGTTTTTCTGCCATGATTTATCCTCCACATAGCTACATATCCAGCAGACTTTTCCCCATTCGGAGAAATAATTCCATCTTACATGCGAAGCAATCTCTAAAAGGAGGATTGTGGTTACCACCACGACAGTTAACAGGGCATCAATGTTGAACCCGTTTGATGTGGCAAGCTCCACGTAATCTCCAGTTTTTTCAGATTGCATTACGGTTGATGCAACAACAAAAGAACCAATGGACATACACGCGAGTTTTGTATATTTCAGCAGCCTAAACTGACACAATAGCACACACTTAGTGTAAAGTCGGTAATAAACAAGAGCAAGTTCTACCTCGATGATTCTGAACGCTCGCTCATATCCATTTTGCTTGGAAATTATCTCTCGAAACAATTTCCATGACTTCTGATAAACTTGTCGGGGCATGGAATGTCCTAAGAATCTCGAAGACAAGATCTTGAAGAGAGCAAAGGAAAGACAAAGGTCCTTGATGTTGTGGTCCCGGTCTCCTTCCTTCAAAAGCTTTCCTGGGCACTGCCAGACCTTCTCAACGGTGATAACTTGACTATCCACTTCAAAGGGTACATGGTAGTACGGAGCTTTTGCCTTTTCTATCTTCTTCCTCCAACACCACTCCTTTACCAAGGTAATATAGTATCGCACTCCCATTTTTCCTACTTTACGTACCAAGTAGGCGTACCCTTTCATAGTTTCCAAGTCTACTTCATCTTGGTTGCTCTTGAAAGCTTCCTTACTTGTATAATCAGCAACCAGTTTGGTCCTCTCTTGTAGTACAGCTTTACTCGCCAGCCTTGATGCCCAAGCGCGTTCAGCAACCTTCACTAACATTACACAGTAAAGAATTTCTAATGCAATCGTTAAAGCAGAACCATCACCAATATACATGGATCCTAAATAGGCTAACCCCATCATCTTAATCAGAAGCAGCCAACTGTGTCTCCTCCATTGTTCATTGTCACCAAGATAGTAAGCATTTAATGAATCAGAACTTCCGAGTAACATAACCAAGAATGTAGCCCAGGTGAAAAAGAGGCCGTTCTTGAATGGTGCTGCTTGAATCAAACCGACGGTATAAGTGATCAAGGAAGGTGGTACGGTGTAAGCTGTCCAAAGGATCACTCGGAACGTCTTACTGCTGTGATGTCGTCGGTGTGCCCCAAATACTTCTAGGAATATCAACAAGAACGCCGCCGAGAACACCAACAACTCTATCTGTCCTAACCTTACTTTAGGCATGTCAAGTACTTCCATTGCCTTAGTGGTGGCATTGACATTCCACTCGAATCTCTCCGATCCTGTGCTTATCCTAGCACCTCTCATTTTTAATTTGAAACCAGATGTGTTTCCCAGGTTTAGTTTCCTACAAAAATAGCGTCAAATATGTTATATATAGTACAACACCTTGAACATTGAATTGTCTTGCATGTGAAATTGCTGTAATATGGAATAAAGCACGAGGAATTCAAGTCCTTTTCTTTTTTCAAGTGAACTCTATGCTTGTTGAAGCACAATTCTTTTCTTGGATACAACACTATTCCCTTCTTGTTTTCCAAGCTGCGTATTCTATTTCTACTTCCACAGCAGCTATTTCGTGGAAGACGATTGTTTTTTATAATCCACTTGAACTTTATTTGCGAGTCATTTGGCTTAGGAATATAAATCAACCAACTTGCAAATGAATTATTCTGAGTTCTTTTTATTTTCAAGAATTATTTGAGTTTAGCTTGATATTTGCTCTAAGTACAATTGGATAACAATTGAATTGAGCTCAAACTTCAGTATATTCAGATCCACCACCTTGCAGGCCTAATTATACTCAAGCCCAAAGTGCTAGTTAAGTTCGAATATGATTAATTAATTGAGAGATGCCATTGGGGTGTTTAAGGGAAGAGAGAGAATGGGACGAGATAGAGAAGGGTTCATGAGGCAGAAAGAAGAAAAGAGAAAGGCAAACTAGAGACAGGGGCGTCGAGAAGTCCGAAAGTAAAGAGCAAGAAGAGAGTAAAAAAAATAAATGAAGAAGACATGAGAAAAGGAAAGAAAAATAGGGAGGAAAAAGAGAATAAAAAGATTGCTAAATTTCATTATCATCTGAAAAATTTTTATAATTGTAAGGATACTCCATTTTTTGAAATCGAACATTTACATTCCTGAAGTAGAGGTAAAATCTATATTTTGTAATTATACGACAGGTTATATTATTTATAACAGTTAAAGTAAAAGGTATTTTAAAATAAATAATGTACCACGTAATATAAGAAATGTTAAATTTTTTTTACTTTATCCGCACCCGAACCAGAAATATCGAGGAATGTAGCACGCAATTTATCCCTTCATTTTAAGTTTATAAGAGTGGCATCATTTACCTATACATGAAAATGTGTGGTAACAAACCATCCTACTGGAATATATCATTCACTCGTCAATAGCCCCACAATATAATAATAATCTTCATGCCGTCTGGACACTATTAATTTTTCGTTGTATATCTTTTACATGTAATTCATCTAATGGGAGGCATTGTTCGGCTAAATACATGAATTCATGAAATAAATAAGATACTAATTAATGAAACTTAAAAGTTTTTAGAAAACTGTATTATTACAGTATGCTTTGATAATCCTCCGTTGCTTCCATTGTGCTACATTCCTCGTTAGTTATGGGTCGGGTGCAGATAATGTCGAACCATTTAACATGCTTTTGAACATGGAGTGACAGATTATTTTATTTTAAAATGCCTTCCACATCAGCAGTTGTAGATACATAAACTGTCACATAATTATAAAATATGGACCATATTTCTATTTTGGAGTATAAGTACTCGATTTTAAAAATGAAGGATATTCATACATTTTTTCATAAAGAATGATTTATGTAATTTATCCTAAAAAGAATTTGTCGAAAGCTATTATTTTGCCACTAAATTTCTTAATTATTTGGACATTTCATGAATATTTTATATTTGTTTGTGTTATTAGACTGATTAAAATTTAGTTTGCAGGGATTATTTATACAATAGAATTAAGGTTGATACTACATAAACAAATAAAATAAAATAATATATATCAATAGTTACCAATCAATGGCATTTTAATTATTTTAGAAAGGCCACACATACACTATGCTGCGTGAGATTGATACAACACAACACAACTGCTAAGATTTCTATGAGGTAATTAAACGTGATAAACAAAAGCCTCGACAGAACATGCAAAGACATTTCATGAAACTATAATGAGAAAACACATTATTATTAGATCTCAAGACAAAATGCAAAGACTTAGCAACTCATCAGAATTGCCATGACTAGAAACCGATTCTTAACTCTTCCTCTGTGCTTTAGTCCAAGCTTCGACTCCTCTCCAACTTCAGTGTCTTGCTCTTGCAAGGAGGTTCTCTCCCAATGCCTGAATGCAAAACCAAAGCCCATATGTGAGTGACAAATTCTCCTCCCATTGTTAGGTGCTTTGCATGGGCATCCATGTCGTCTGAAGGAGCCACATATAACATCAGTTCTGCCCAAAATTCAGCCAAAACCTTCCAAACAATCTCGTGGTCCTCAATTTCTTCTAAGAGCTGCTTTCCTAGCAGTGCGCCCCTATCTATGACGGTTTTACCTCCATTCCTACTGCATTCATCCCTAAGTTTTTTTATCCTATCTTCCAAACTATTGCATTTCTCAAAGGCATCACGAGCCTCGATTATCACTTGATCGAACACATACTCTGTGACATAAGGATGATCTGGCAGCAATCTTGGAGCAAAAGCAACCAAGTAAGCAAGATACTTGGAAAGGCTGGTTGCTATCTCGAATCTCTTTAGTGTGTCCGATTGTGGTCGTCCGTTTGCAGGAATTTCATGTTCACACATGGTAGTAGCGATATGCCAAACCATAATGACTTGAGCTTGTGTCTCAAGTTTACATGCCCACAAATACTTTGGCACATTGTTTCGTCTCAAAGAGGTTTTTCCATTCTCCAATTTAGTACCCTCAGTCATTAGGGAACTAATGACTGCTGACTTCACCTCTGTTGACAACTTCACAGGAGTGCTTTGCTTTTGCCCCTTCCTCGTCTGATCAATATATGCGGAAGTCACATCATTATACAACAAGGATGAGGGACTATATCCATATGATTCGAGAAGGGAGTACTGGCGAAGTTTTCTTTCCCATGGTTTTAGAAGCTCAGTATGGCAAATAAATTCAATCAGCTTCTCTATAAGGTTGTTCTTCTGCCATGATTTCCACTTCACATAATTACATATCAGAACAACTTTTCCCCATTCAGAGAAAATCATGAAAACTAGCTGCAAGATCTCCAAAATGAGGACCCCAATTATCACTACAGCGGTTACTAAGACATTGGTGCTCAGCCCCTCCGATTTTTTAACGTTTAACATAATTGATGCGACAATACAAGAACAAATGCTAACAAGCACAAGCTCCATCAATTTGAATTTGCTACGGCGAGGCTGAAATATAAGCTGATACTTAGTGTAAAATTGACAAAAAACAAAAGTAAGTTCAACCTCGATAATTCTGAATGCTCGCTCATAACCGTCATCCCTGGAACGTATTATCGCTTGAAACAGCTGCCACAACTTCTGATAAACTTCTTGGGGCATCGAATAGCCTGCAAGTCTCGAGGACATAATCTTGAAGAGAGCAAAGGAAAGACAAAGGTCCTTGATACAGTGATCGGAGTCCCGTACCTTCAAAAGCTTTCCTTGGCACTGCCAAACCTTGTCAACGGTGACAACTTGAACGTCGTCCTCTGGAGCTTCAGAGTCCAACTTTAATGGAACTTGGTACTCAGGAGCTTCTGCCTTTTCTACCTTCTTCCTCTCAAACCAAACTCCAATGTTATTTCGAATGAAAGCATCGTGTTCTGATTCCCCTTCTTCACCTCTCACCAGATAAGGGTATCCTTTCATACTAGTGAAGTCTACATCAACTTGGTTGCTCTTGAGATGTTCCCTTCTCGTATAATCTGCGACCACTTTGGTATTCTTTCGCAGAAAAGCTTTACTCGCCAGCATTGATGCTCGTGCGCGTTCATCAGCCTTGATTGCTACTAAAGAGTAAAGAAAAGACATCGCCCACATTAGAGCAGAAGCATCGGCATACAAGCTTGTCAACAAATATAACCCAATACACTTAGACAACCACTGCCAATTGTATCTCTTCCATTGTTCATTGTCTTCAAGATTGTAAGCAGAGAATGAATCAGCACTTCCAAGCACAATCATCAAGAAAGTAGCCCAAATGACAAATAGCTTATCACTATCTGGTGCGGCATTCATCAAACCGAGTGCATATGTGAACAAGTAAGGTGGTATGGTGTACGCCGTCCAGAGGATCAGCCGGAACTTCTCATTGTTCCAGCATCGTCGGTATGCCCCAAATACTTCTAGGAATATCAACAAGAAGGCCGTCGAGCACACCAATAACTCTATCTGTGCCAGCCTTCCTTTAGTAGAGTGAAGTGCTTCCGTCACCTTCGTGGTGACATTCCCATCCCATGTCTCCCATTTTTGGCTTATCTTAGCACCTCTCATTTTTTAAAGTAGATATGTTTTCTAGGTTTAGCTTGGCAAGACATAGACATCACATGTATATAGTACAACACCTTGGACACTAAATTGTCTTTGAACCTTATCAACATAGCACCTGAAATTGCTATGATATAGAATAAACCATAAAGAACTTAAGTCCTTTTTCTTTTTAAAGAGGACTACATATATGCTGCTAACTTTAATCAAACCACCTTGACCCTTTTCGAGTACAAACTTGGAAATCTAAGAGGCATGTTTGAATATACATAACCCTATGTGCACTCAACAGATCTAGTTCAGTTGAACACTTTTAGTATCCAATGTGAAGGAAAAATATTAAAATTCTGTTGTGGGGATCCACAAGTGGCCAAAACATGGGAAAAAGATTAGAATTATACAAGCATTCTATGATGTTGGCAACTTTCGTTTAAAATTCGTAAATTTCCACCATTCTAATTATAATCCAAATTCGTAAATATGCTCCTGTTTTTTGTTGCAGTTGTCCAAAAGAGATTTATATGGAGCCTTTATTGGTAACTATCCTGTTAGCTTGCTAACTTTCCATCAGATATTGCAACGATCATTCACCATTTTAATTTACTTATACCTAATTCATTATATTTCTGTAATTTTGCAAACAAGTACATGATTCACAAATGTCTTCTATGATTTCCTAATTGGGTATACTCTTCGATCAAACTTTTGTTTTTGGCTGGGGGGAAATAAGGAAGCATATTATTTAGCGGTTTTTTGTTGCTTAAGCGTACAAAAGAAGGCTTATACCTTAACAAAGGAATTCTAGTCTCCCTAACACCTGGTAATGAGCATAAGTCTTTCAAAAGCAAATTAATTATATCATCAGGTGGCACAAAATCTAAAATATCAGCATCCTTTGAGACATGTATCAAGTTTGCCAAGCAATCAACCTCATTTCCTTCTCCAGCGACATGTTCCATCTTCGGCTCTTCATGCAGCCGTATTTTTTTCCACGTAGTTATGAATAACATTACATTATTATTTTTAAATTGACATGATGATGATGATAGCAAATGTATCGCCAAAGCGGAATCAAACTCGAGCTCAATTTTCTTGCACCTCATGTCAATACTATACCCGAGACCCCAATAAGTTCCCCATAGCTCTGCTGCTAAAATGTCCATTTCCCCTATTTTCTTTCCAAACACCATTACTCAATGATCTCTCTCATCCTTAAGACACCATCAACAATTGCCTCTTCAGTGGATAGTGTTGTTGAAGCATCTGTGTTGAGTTTTATCTAGCCTTCTAGCAGTGGTCTGGTCTCCATCTAAATCAAATCCCTGAACACTCTGCACAATAGTTTTCCTGTCCTGTTAAATATCTAGAATTCTTTTGCTATTAGCCTTATTTCCTGGACAAGTGAGAATTCGTCTTGCTGGTAGTTAGAGATGAGCGAGTTCCTATCTGACCATAAGGACCAGATTGCAAAGGCAAAGATGACTGCTATAGGCAGGTAGGCTGAGAGCATATCTTTCTTGCTTTGTCTACAATTACTCTTGAGCCATTCAAAGAAGGATAGGTGCACTGGCTCTCCCATGGCAAAAGTATGTCTATTTGCCTCCAAATTTCATTGGAAAGCATGGTCAATGTCTCCATTTGGGCCTTGACATCCAAGACAAGAGAATTTTTTATTGGGTTTAATACATTCCAGATTAGTCCCTGTTGGCAGCCCATTGTGGCATACTCTCAAAATAAACTGCATTAGCTTCTTGGATTTCATTTTGTATGCTCTCTTAATTACACGACTTATTCCTACTAAATAAGTCGGTTATTCCCAGACCTCCATCTTCCTTCGGTTTGGCTATATTGCTCCATTTATCCGGTGTAACTTTCTGCGACCTATGATACGGGAAAAAGTTTCTAAAGGAGCTATATTTTAGTAATTTTGCAAACAAGTACATGATTCGCGAATGTCTTTTATGATTACCTAATTAGGTATACCCTTCTATTAGACTTTTTTTTTTTTAACTAGCAGACAACGCATATACGGTACCAAAAAATGTTTGCACTCAATAATATAAAAAAAATATTAATAATATATGTTAATAAAATTAAAAATGTAATAAATTTTCTAAGAAAAAAAAAATCCTTTACTGCAATAACAGATTTTAGTCAAATAAAAAAATATAATGAATTTTTGAAAAAGTAATAATATTGAGCTATTAAAATAATGGATAAATAAAAAAATAATAACCATAGAAATAAGTATAATTAGAAAATTAAAACTATACAGTTGGACAAATGCAAATATATCTAATTAGTTAAAATTATAAGATACTAATTGTTAGTTATAAATTATAAAAAAAAAAAAAGATTTTTCTACGTAAATTTAAAAAATATTATATGGCGGCTTTTTCGCTGCTTAAGCGTGCAAAAGAAGGCTTATACCTTAACAAAGGAATTCTTGACTCCCTGACAACTGGTAATGAGCACAAGTCTTTTCAAAAGCGAATTAGTTATGTATGATCAGGTGGCACAAAAGCTAAAACATCAGCATCATGAATCAGTGTGTGAATAGATATCGTTCTCTTATACAAGTGTCTTTGTGTACCGGGCTATCAAGGGTTTGGCTTCAATGCAATGAGCTTTTTTGTGTTTTTATTCTTAGATTGTGTAAAATTATGAATAAGATCTTGAATAATGTAGTCTATCAATCGGGGTAAGAGGGCATACGGCTTTTTCGCATTCTTCCACCATCAATTGGACTTTATTTTTTATCCCAATTAAAATCAGTATGTTTAAAGATTAATTTAAAAACAGTTTAAAGTGATTGGTCAAACTCAAACTAAATCTGGTCTTTACTACTTAGAGCAACAACTACAATCTCATTCTACCTTTAATTCCATCCCTACTAGTCCATCCCTACTAGTTATAATCTAAACACTGTTTCAAATATAATTGATTGTGTGTCAATTTCTTTTTATATTTGATACCATATATTTGGCCATTCTTCTTTTGATCCAATGAGATCAAAACACCAAACCAATAGTATACCTATCTTAGCGATACTCTTTATAAGTAGATTAATAATTGACTTACTTTTTTGTGCTCGGAAAATGTCATTTTTGTGTTACTGAGCCATGTTATGTATAGTGTCTTGGGCGATTTTCTAGCGGCATTGTTGGAATTTGTTTGTTGAATATAATTTCTCGAGGAGTTGTATGCCTTGTTTAGCATAACCATCACTCATCATTATATAAAAAATGTCAAGCGCAAATGAAGATACTTCACTATGTCCTGCTGAAATAGCTTTATAAGATGCGAACATCCAAGACATTACTCATGTATTAAAAAGTCGATATATACTTTACAACACAACCTGCACAAAAACTACACAAGTACTACTCGAACGGAGTTGTTACGTATTAATTCTCCACACAGAATATCCTCCCTTACAATGCTGAGACCATTTACATCTATTTTATTTTTTCATTTGCTATCTCGCAACTTTGGATAAATCAAAAGAGCCTAATCTTCAAAAAGACAGGCACCTTCAGGGTGCAATAAGACAGAGTGGGCATGAGTATTGGGTGTATACCACAGCAAAGCGAAGAAACTACTCCATCGAATTACACACTCTCTCCAGAAAGCCCTTTGATCCTGGTTGTGTTAAACTTAGCACTGATACTTTTGTGTGCATTGAGATGTAGCAAGTAGTCAAATGAGGAGCTATTCGAGATAAACGAGGATAGTAGATAGTTGTGCTCACAGGAAATTGGGAAAAATAGATCCTCTATCAAGAGAAATTTGGAGATTTTATTTAGGCATTGATCTATGCTGCAAATTAAATTTCGACATAGTCAAGATTCAGCTAGACTTTTAGACGACAGTATCTTAAGCTGAAAATTCGGTTTCTTAATTTCCCTTGAGCTGATTTTGATTAACCTAGACTCATTTGACTAAAACTTCTCGATCAGCCAGACTTTAAGGTACATTGGGCTTATGGGCCTTAGTTTCAGTCATTAGCCCGCAATTTTTCTAAAAAAATATTTTTTGAAAAGAAACCAAATATCAAATAAACTCTGGGTTACCTTATTTTTTCATAGAAAGATCTATACAATAATTAATGGACCAATAATCCTTCTTTTTCATAAAAGGGCTTTTCAAACTAAAACTACTTTTTTTTTTTTAAATTCGAAAAGAAAGAAAACTCAAAAAGGGGGAGAAAAGATTTTTTTTTTTTTGTTTTATTTGGACTACCTGAAATGCTTACGTATCCACACAGTTGAATCATGCCTACGTAATTCTAAATTTATAAAAACTTTAGTTTATTAATTTATTTTATTTATAAAAAACTTTTTTACTTTAAGTTTATTAATTTTTATTAATTTTGAAAAGACATGGGTCTTTTGGTCCATTTTTAAAAAAATCTAAGATAATCCCTTAGTTTTGGGAAAAGCCATTTATTATTTTTTATTTTAAGAAAAAACAATTCTTCTAAGTGGATGGGAAAAAAAATTTATTAAAAAAGAAAATAAGAACCCTATATTTTGATAAAGAACCAATTATTCATGCAAAGTAAATCATATATAAATAACTATGACAGGCAAAGAGAGCACATAACAAAAATATTCCTAATCATACAATAAAATTTTTTTTTAGAGAATGCTAATTAGATACTTTATTAGGCACAACAAAGAAATTATTAACATGCCACATTACTAATTAAACACACCAATCCATTTTTAATATTTCTTCTTTTTTTTTTTCAATATTGTCCTACAAAAACAAGCTCATTTAATTCAAGTAATCATGGAAGAATAATAGTTAATAAAGGTCTAATCATGACAATTATTTATTTTATTAAAGTTGAACGTGCAAATTATTCGTGCAAACTACTCTTAAGCACTAATCAAAACACATCATTAATTAATAATTTAAGCACAATATTCATGCAAATTCAATTATTATACATAGAAACATTTTTCAATCAAAATTATGCTGACATAAGATCAAAACGCATTTTTTATTTTTCTACATTTTTTTTTTTTCCTTTTTTTCCCCTTTTTGTAAGCAAACAAGGATCAAAGAACTTATCTATAGCGAGTAACGAACTGGCAACCAATTGAGGTGATTTCCTATCAGTTCTTAAGGTAAGAACAACAACTATAAACTCTTAAGACACTAATCCTTAAGACTCCTACCTCTAGAAGTCTCCTAATTTCCTTAAAAACTTTGGATCTAATATGAATAAACCCTAGAATCACCTTCTTGTCTTCAAATTCAAATTACTCCCACCTAACATGAAATTGGAAGAAATCACTAATTGGACATTAATCGATCTAGATCAAAGAATCTCCTACTATTTTTACCTTTCTTTGATTTACTCTATAATAAGAGAAATCAAAGAAAGAGAATGGATATTGAAAATTTAAACTCTAAAGAGAGAAAGCTTGCAACAATCCTTACAATGGGGATGTTTGTTTTGCTTAGGAGTGGTTTGAAAGTACAAGGAGAACCTCTATTTATAATGTTATGCCAAGAGTGTGGCCCAAGAAACATCCATTTAAGAGAAAGATCGAATCTTAATAAAAAGAGCAAGCTCGAATGTATATCTCGGTTCTTCCCTTGTTTAGCCAAAATCTAACATGTTTTGGTAAGAATTTTAGGAAAATAATTATGCTCATGGTAACTAAAAGATATTATTACGTTAAGTGATTAATTATCTCATGACATCTTGTAAGAATATGCTCAAGTTTGTCTAAATAAAACCCAAGTGCAAAATATGCACATGTAACGTTACTCGATTTTCATTTTCTTATTTTGCAAATTTTCTTCAATAAAAATTAAAAAATTAGACATATCTAAATAATATTTTCCATGCACTTTGTATTCCATTTTTTTTTTTCATGATCTTTGGTGGCTAAAAAGTGGATGAAATTGAGTAGAAGTATCAAATACACTTGCCATTTTAAAACCCAAAACAAAAGCTTAATCTTTTGTAACTTTCGAAACGAGGAAAGAGAGGTAAAAGCTATGATCCTCCATCATGACATGTCAATGAGTGATTGGCTAACATAGCTCTTGCGTAGCAACCATGTGTATGCCACATGGTTGATACAAGGCAGCTTAATATACCGCCCTGTGGCACCTAATTTTGAGTGCTATGTAGCACCATGAGATTGCAATACGTATCACCCTTACAGATGTAACAAGTGTCTCTTCCTACTTTTCTGTTTCTTTTTTTTTTCTCCCTTTTTTTCTCTTGATTCTTTATTCTTTTCTTTTGTTTCTTTTTAAAGCATCATAAACAATACATATTTAACTACTCAAATTCTAAAAAAATTACACTCTTATCTATAACTATTATGAAGTCTAATAAATATATATTCAAAATTTACTCAATTTGATTAATTTAGAAACCTGGCTTGTACCGGCGTTCAACTTTTACTCAAAAACTTTAAATGGCCGTAAAATGATCATTTTAAATCTAATTAAGACACAGTTTGAGGCCATGATTTCCTAAAAATGAGTATTTTCAAAATATTGCAAATGAGCTTATCAAACTTGGGTTAGAAAAATTGATTTTCAACAAATGTTTAATTTTGTTTGAAATTCTTGATTCGGTCAAATCACATATGTCTATTTTAGCTACAAAAGCTGTTTTAAACTTTAGAAAATTATTTTTACCTCAAAACAACCTAAGTGGACCATTGCATAATATTTTTTATGATTTTTTCAAGTTTTTTTCTTTTTTCTTTTGGATTTTTGGGTTTTTATTTTTTTATTTTTGGGTTTTTCTTGTTTTTGAATTTTTCTATTTTTTTGTACTTTCCAATTTTCTATAATTTTTTTTTCTTTTTTCATTTTTCAATTTTTTTTTGCTTTTCATATTTTTAATTTTTTACATTTCCATTTTTTTTTGCGTGTTTTTTTTTTCTTTTTCATTTTTTATTTTTCAATATGTTAAAAAAAAAATAAGAGTTTGTAAACTAGAAATAGAATTGGAAAAGACAAAAAAAAGAGGTCAGACAATGATTTTCGATTATTCATTGT
Organism: Lumnitzera littorea; assembly: GCA_024138015.1. Classification (NCBI taxonomy): domain Eukaryota; kingdom Viridiplantae; phylum Streptophyta; class Magnoliopsida; order Myrtales; family Combretaceae; genus Lumnitzera; species Lumnitzera littorea. The sequence goes on from JAMXBB010000011.1 coordinate 93,048,173, forward strand.
AACCGTTGGGCTAATGTCCTGTTTGCGTGTCGGGAAAACCTCCAATGGATTAAGGACCATCGGATCAACTAAATGCTGTGGAGACTGACCAAGTTGCATATACTAAAAAAGGATTCTCTTTTGTTTATTTCACTAAAGTATATACATGTAACTTTTTTATTCAAGATTATACATGCTACAAGGGTGTATATTTCTCTCGTTGTTTGTAAATCATATGCAAGATCCTGGTTAAATTGCTCCTATGGGGACTTTTGCAATTTTATCAAATCTAAGTTGATCTATATGATTCAACATGATTCAATCTAATTCAGCCATGAAATCAATCTAATCCAATTCTAATTTAACCTTAATCGAGTCTAATTCATACTTTTCCCTTCCATCTTTAATCCTCTCACATGTCTAGATGAATCATTTAGATCAGATTGAACAACATTTCATTTTTACCTTATGACTTTTTTTACAATATAACAACAATGTTTTAGAGGGTAAAAATAAAAAATCTTTTTTCTTTTTTCCTTTTATAAAAAAAAACTATCTAATCGTAGGGAACTGATATGCATCCAAGGATATATTAGTTTGGCAAATTGAATAGCCCAAGCAACTTAAATGATCATATACATATTCTTTTTGTAAAATGAAACTACAGTACTAAACATGTTGGCAAATACTTAGTCATTAGTTACCAACAGTTTGAAATTTTCAGAACTGAAAGCTAAAATATTCTAATAACTTTCAGTCTAATCTATTTTACATACATGTTATTTTAGATGTCATGCTGTAAAAATGTCATTAGAATGAAAAAGGAAAAAAAAAAAAAGAATTAGAATGTCAAATTAAAAGACTATAAAATAAAAAAAGAAAATTAAACATATATGTAGGACAAATTGAAAATCTATAAGTGACCTAAATAATATCTTACAATATTGTTGTTTCACCTTCAAAATTGTCGTAATTTAATAATATCATACACAATTTTCCGTTAAAATTAATTAAGATTCAATGCTTTAAGAGTTATAACATAATTAAAAAATAAAAAAGCCAATAACGACAACCACAACATTGATGTCTTGTCCGCTTCGGCCAGTGAAAGCTGGACGTGGCTTGTGGTCCACAGGTTCACCGCAAGATCTATGATGGATTCGATGGGCAAAACGCCATGATGAGATCGTAGAAAGCAATTTTAGCAAAGAAATTGTGGGTTTACGTAGCTACGCTCGTTTGACATTTTTCTATCACTAGGATTTGAAAATGATAAGTACGCTGACTGAGAAGATATCATTTATTTTATGTTAAAATTTGATAGTAATCCTTGTATTTTCTTAATTTATCACATATACGGAAGACCCACTCTACCACATATACCTGAATTATAATAGAGCACTGATCTATAAAACCAAAATTTTTGGTTTTCTATTTTTTCCATCTAAACACTGATATTGAGTGGCGTCGAGCCTGAAATTTTTCAGTTATTTATTTATTTTTTTAATTCGATATATATTAAATCCTATATCCATTTAATATAGATTCTTGACTAGAAATTAAGAAAACTAGTTTTCCCATTAATTTTTAAAAGATTTTTAGAGTTTAAGTCATAATTAATGCATAAATTAGTTATAACTTAACTACTATATGAAAAAAACCTATTTTGAAAACTAAACTTTTTTGGATTCAAAGACTAATTTATTAAATCATAACAAAAACCACTTTAACCTTTTAAAATTAAGTTTGTCTTTCAAAGATGAACTTTAATTTATATTTAAAAAAATTAATTCTATTTACAAAAAAAAAAAGAAGCAAATAAAAAAATTTATTTATAAAAGGAAAAATAAAAAAAAAGTCTCTATTTTAAATTACCATATGATTGTCTATGGGTGTCTATGTACCCATTATTAGGGATCGGTCTCTCCGTAGTTCATTCCAAAAATCTTAAGTGTATTGGTTTTTTTTAAAAAAAAACATTTGGAAAACAATTAAATTTATGTTTTTTATTGGTTTATTTTTTTTATTTTAAAAAAAATTCTAAAGCATCATAATTTTGATTGTTTTATTTTCTTGAAAAGGATTCTAAAGAAGCCTTAACTTTGAAAAAAACGTTTATTAATTTTTATTTTCAAAATTGATTTTTTCTAATGATTAATCATTTTTTCTCTTTTTTAATTTATTTTTTATTTTTTATTTTATATTGAAACATGTTAATAAAATAAGACTTTCCTTTCTTTCTTCTCTTTTTCTTTCTTTTCTTTTTTTTTTCTCTTTCCTTTTTTCGAATTTTTTTTAATACAATAGAATGTAACATTAAAGAAAAGAAAAAAGAGAGAAAATAATACAATATAAGAAAATAAGATACAAGACAAAGGGAAGAGGGTAAGGGACTAGACCAAATCAGGGCTTGGGTTTAGAGCCAGGCACAAGTTGGGTACTCATCGAGTTAGCCTTAGATACGGTTCAGGTAGGTTTAATGGGTCACATCCAGGTTAATAAAAGGAGATGAATGTAATGGTGCAGGGAGCTTCTTTGGGGTGGTTTCGATCCGATTGTTTTGTGGGTGATTGAAGTCTCATGTGAAACTTAGCGAAAGGGCTAATGGTAGTAGAGCGGTGGCTTTTTAAGGTAGCTTAGTTGGTGGTTGGAGAGTAGACAGTTAGCAATGGTGGTGGTGCAACATGCGAGGCGGTGGTTTGGCTTCGAAGAATGGTTGGGTGTAGGGTTTTCAATGGTGCTAAGTCCAATGGTGATGGTGGTTCATGTTAATTTACAATAAAGGGAGAGAAGTCAAGTAGGCAGTATGGTTTGGGTCTTCTAAAGAGAGAAACAACTTGAAATGAGAAAAAGAGAGATTAGGAGTGAGAATTGATGATGGAAATGAACCACTAGGCATCTATTTATAGTGTTTAAGTAAGAATTAAACATGGAAAAACTTCAACGCCATGAATTCAATGGAATTAAGAAGGTTATGACCAAGCTTTGATTTCGAATTTGAATGGAAAAATAAGTAAATTTCTAGTCAAAACTAACCTTTGAATGCTTTTTTTTTTTTTTTTGCCAAAATGCTTTAACGGAAGCTTTGAAAGCCTCAATGGCATGTAAATCAAGCTTTAGTCTAACCAGGTCCTTGATTATGTGATAAAGTGTTTTTCCATCTTCAAATGAATTTCTGACTCATTAAATGAATGAACTAAGACAATTATTTTGGGTTCAATTTGTAGTATCCCAATTGTACTTTACGATTTTACCCTTGATTTGGTGAAATCACAAAGTAAAAGGAATCAAAAAATGCATTGAAATAAGGAGATTAAGTTGGGAAAAATAAGAGAATAAGCTAGAATCGAGGAAAGAGAAAAAGAAGAAAGTAGGCGGCTGAGTGCTAGGATGTGTGCCACATGCCGAGACAAACGTGTGTGATACACGTGCTTATTTCAAAATTAAAGCCAGGTGCTTATGTGCTTGGGCCTGGTCTAATTAAACATGGCATTTAACCTTGTTATAATATATATAGACTAAGTCTAATCCATTTTTCCCTTTTAAAAAAATAAATAAATAACATTAACCTACTTCCAAGCCAAAATTAAATTCTAATTGGCCAAATTGCATAAACACATAAAATAAAATAAAAATAAAAAATTTTAAAGGAAGGTTAATTTTAATAATTATGTGCACTCAAACGCTATTCGATACTAAAAATTGAACCATTCCATGTGATGCAATAACTCTAAAAATGATTTGAGACTTTTATTGTCCTAAGAATTCTATATTTCTAAAAAAATTTATCTTTCTAATTTTTCTGTTTTTTTTTTTTTTTTTTTTTTTACTTAAGACCCCTTTTCTTTATTTAAAAAAAAAACTCTAAAATTACAAGAATGTAAAAATGAGGTGTTTATAATTACCTCTGTTACGACTCGAAGGGGCTAATCGGGGCAAGCGCCGTATATCATATAAAAGATTATAGATTAATTTCCCTTTTTAATCAACAACCCTTCATGCGATATACAAAATTACTACTACAACTAACAACCTAAAGTTATGTAAGCACAAGTAATATCATTACATAATTATGATAACGATATTATTGAATTATAAATAACACATATACATATTTACAGATAATAAGTTAGCAATACATTAGATTACACATTGGTAATACTTTATATTACAGAATAAGATTCAGGATCTATTTACAGTAACATGAGTACACTCTCATTACTACTCTTACATTCACATCAACCCACTAGTGAACTACTAACCTCGGGTATTCTGCGTCCCAAATCCATAAACAAATCGCCCTGCGCAATCAAACTGCAAGGGTGTAAGCTAACGAACTTAGTAAGATATTCCCTCAATCATATGAAAACAAATTATACAACAATTAAATTCAATCCAATGAATATATGAACAATCAGTATGCCATACAAATATATGTAGGTGACCAAGTACTACATGCAACTTAGATTTAATGCCCTCCAATATTAAGGTTAGAGATACATTGGCACCAATCAAATCCGTGTATCATACTAGAACTTATATAACAACGAAACTTGCGTTTTGTATACAAAAAGATAATGGTATATCCATTTTTAGTTTTAATCAAAACTCAGTTCTACGTATGATTATGAATAAGTTTACATAGCCTTCACTCATCCCTAAACGGGCTAAGGTAAGATCATATTACATGTATGCATCGTACGAAAATACTATAATTACAAATAATCAACCTATGTATGACCTCTTACTACTTTCGTGTGATATGACAGACGGAATTAATCATACAATGTATGATTAGGCATGTTTCGATTTAGCTCATTCAAGTCGGATAATGTTAAGTTCTTTATTAAATAATAAACAAAATCACAGATAGATCGACTCCTATTGAATTTACTATGCAGTAAATATTTTATTATCATACTTTAAGATAAATTTACTATTATCAAGAAGGTTCATATACAAGTATAACCCAGTCCCACGTAACATTTAATTATTAATAATAATTAATATTCACTATCTACATATACAAGCAAATATGGAATCATCAGGAATATTCACTCGAACATCCTTAAAGTCAAAGATGGTAATAATTGGCTGGTAAGTTAGTATCAATATCGTCATCACCTAACATTAAGAAAATATGAAAAGTAATAAGTATGAGAATTAAATAACTAAATTAGTATTGTATTTTGTATTGTTTACTTAAATTAGCTACTCGTTTGTATAAAATTGTCAATTCGAGTTTTTTATCTAATCGCATATAACTTTTTTTATTTAGCTCGGATTTTTATGAACTTATAATTCATTTTAATCGTTTTCGAACATACTTTCTCGTAGCAGGATTCATTTTAAACGTTATAACCCGCAATTTCAAATATAATATAAAAATATTACGAAATATATTATTTTGACTTAAATAGTTACAAAATATTATTTTTAAGCTTTCTTTAGTATAATTATGATTTAATAATTATTTAAATTGTATATTTTGTAATTTTTTATTTTAGGTTTATTTTACCATAATTACTCATTTTTGCTAATTTTTTAGGTTTAAGACTTATTAATTCAAATTTTTCTACTTTATTACTTTTCTAATTAATTAATTATTTTTAATTACGAAAATTAATTAATTTATACTAGATGGTGACATGGCAGCATAAGGGAATGCCATGTATCAATTTCCTACATTTTCCTACATTTTCTTATTTTTTTTGTACTTTACGTTATATATATATTAATATTTATCACTAAATTTTATAAATTAATTATTTATTATAATTTTCTTAAAGTTACGGTACATATATATACTTTCATATTTATTAAATTACTTTATTTATTAAATTAATATTATATTATTTATGTACTATTCAAATATACGCATATTTCTACATATACTATACTATTTGTAAGCCCTAAAGTTAAGCTAAGTGACCACAAGATTAAACTTAGAATACAAAGTTTAGGGCGATCGATTAAAAGATCTGATCAAACCCAAATTATAAACTATGGATAGAAAAATTACTAAAAACAACTCCATAAACTTGAATTTAAGAAAATAAGTAATAAAATAGAAGAATATAAAATTTTCAAATTTTAAGATAATAATTGTTAATTATCGAAAAAACGAAAAATGTAATCTAATAACTAATAAATTATTAGAGATAGATTGTATGTATACTAAAAATTATAGAATGACCTAAATAATAATTAGGAATGTTCACATGTACCCCACATATATTTACGTGTAGATAAAATACATGAAATTTCTTAAATTGTCTATAAACTTATTAAATAATTAAGGAAAATTATTAATTAATTAAGAAAAAATCAGAAAAAAATTAGAGGAATCAGGAATGAGGTAGATGTGGTCGTGGCAAGTCAGGAAGTGAAGAAAAAAATTGCCCAATCAAAATCAAGCAATACAAAAGCCAAAAACTAAAAGATTTGGGCAATGTCTTATTTAATTTAATGCACATTAATTACCGTAAAGCTCTATAAATAGGAAAAAAATTTATAGAGCTCCTTTAGACAGTTATAAATCAGAGAAAAATAGAGAGCATAGAAATTCAAGAAAAAAACTAGAGTAAAAAAAAAAAGGAAAACTGTGCAATTAGGGCTAGTAAGTCAAACCCATACACTACCACCACCTGGGACTGAGCCACCATCACACCCCACTCTAGACCCACCGTCTAGATCGACCGACACACTTGGATTGGTGTTGGACTGCCAAAATGCATCGAACCGGGTGAGTGCCTTATTTGCTCCGATTTTATATAATTTCTTAAAATTATTTATTTTGCCTAGAAAATTATGAAACTTACTATTCTGAGGTTTTATTGTATGTAGATTTAGAGAAAAATAGTGATTAAGTTTAATCACGTCTGAAAATATAGAGTTCTTAACAAATTAAGCAAAACCGAATATGATTAGAACTAGAAATAAATAAGCTTAGGAGTGTAGTTTGGAGCTTAAATTTTTTCTATAGAATCTTAAGTGATATAGAATAGTGCTATGAAGCCATTTTTTTAAAATTAATTTTTGAAATTTTAAAGTAAATTTTTAGCCCTAAAATGATAGAAAAATTGGGTAATTTTGGGTTAATTAAGTGATTAAGTAATTAATTACTGATTTAGATAGTAATCAGATATTTAGGGATGTTAATCTCTGTTGTGGAAACCTAATCCTAGCCTTTGGAGTAATTGTAGGAAATTAGGAATATGTGGAATTGGAAATTTAATAAACATGAAAAATTAGGGTTATTTAGATAATATAATAATAAAAATCAGAATATACTAAATCTGAAACAAAATTTAATTTTAGGTAATTATATAAAAAATGTAAGATTTTCTCACATCGGGAATAAATTTGGTACCCCAGTTAGGATTAATGTGTACTGAATATTTTATAATACTAAAATACTTGAACTTAATGTGATTAATTTCACATTAAGATTCGAGCATATTTAAGACTTCAGAATCAAAACTAGAATCTAGTTTAGGAACTGAAGCTTGAAATAAGGTAGAATGAATAATTAGTACATAATAGGTATATATGGAAAAATGAGTTAAATTATAACTTAGAGTATAAATCCTTAAAGTATAAGTACTAAAAAGACCTATTTGTATTATAGGATATCCAAAGACGAATTGGCTTGCAATTAAGTGATCAGGCAACTGAGAAATTCCAGGTAAATTGGGTTATTACTTACTATATTAGAGTACTATTTTTATGGTACTCGGAGACTTAGGATTGTATATGATTATGATTGTAAGTAGTTGATGTATGTGTTTAATGTATTTGAATTCGTGTTGAAATTTATAATATAATTGATGTTGTGTTATGATTGAATTGGTGTGAAATTGTTTGAAAACCCTAAATGAAATTTAATCTTATTCGACTCTAATGACTTAAAATGTCATGCATTGCAACCCGTTAGAGGATCATTAGGATTATCCGACCAAATACCGACCCCTTCAAAAGAGATAGCGCAAGATTACATAATGGTCCCTTCTTCATCTTTAGTCGAACTAAGTAACAGGAGAGGAGATCGCGGCGAGGGTGAAGTCAATGGTTCGAAGGTAGTTGTGAGAGGAATGATGTTTCCATTGCACAAGCTTGGGTTTGGTTGTAAGCTACTGCATAACATGGAAACTCCTCAACTCGAATTAGAGCGGGTGAAATTTCTCTAATTTCACAATGGACCGGACTACGTTGTGCGATAACACTTGATTGTTGTATTGTATGAAAATAATTGTTTAATAATCTTGTTTGTGTTTGTATATATTCATGAGTTTCCAATTCAATTTACTAAGCTGTAGTTGCTCATACCCTTATAGATCCTTTTGCAGGTCCTGATTTCTGAATACTTTAAGTATCATGCCACCTTACAATTATCTAGAGGTTAGTTTTTTTGAAGCCAGGGGTATAAGGATCAATTTACTTAATAGTGGATGTGTAGCTAGAGCGTCCTTTGTTGGTTAGAAGATGAAAGACTGATAGTTGTTATGTAAATTAGTGAACCGTTATGTTTATGTAGAGTTTCCTAAGAAGTTTTGTAGACTTTAAATATAATTATGTATGTTTATTAAAAATTTGTGATATTTACCATAATTATAATTAAACATTTAATTGGACTATTTACTTCAAAGCGAGGAGTCGTTAACGCCTTGTGTAGATCATGTCTATGATAGGTACTGTAAAGCCAGTTACTATCATAGAATGATTTACATAACGGGACTGTTACGACTCTGCGACTTTGGAGCGTAACACTATTCATATACGTATTTTTATACATATAATATACTTATGTATTTTAATAATATGACCTTAAATAATTCATATATTATACTAATGGGTTTGTATATATATATATGTATATGTATATGTATATATATATATCTACACATGACGATATTTTATACATAAATATACATATATAGTTATGTTACATATACACACACACATTTATACTAAAATACGTAAGTATTATTATACATAAGTATACGTATAATAAAATACTAGATATGAATATATATATATATATATATATATATACCTACGCCTACTTATGTATAAATATAAGTACATAAATAAAGAAAATACATAGTATATACATAGGTATATAAATAAAGAAAACACATAGTACATATATATATGTTATATACATATACGTACATGTACATATACCTAAGTTTNCTTAGAGTCAAGGATCGTAATAATCGGCTGATAAATTAGTGTCGATATCATGATCACTTAATATTAAGGGAATACAAAAAGTAGTAAGTACTAGAGTTAACTAGCTAAACTATTATTATACTTAGTATCACTTACTTAAATTAGCTATTCGTTTGTGTAAAATTAGCAATTCGAGCTTTTTAACTAATCACATTTAATTTTTTTGATTTAGCTTGAATTTTTACAAACTTATAGTCCATTTTCATCGTTTTCAAACATACTTTCTTGTAGTGAGGTTCGTTTTAAATGCTGTAATCCGTAGTTTTGACTGTGATATAAAAACACCACGAAATTCATCATTTTGACTTAAATAATTATAAAATATTATTTTAAGCTTTTCTTAATATAATTATGATTTAATAATTATTTAAATTGTATAATTTGTAATTTTCTTATTTTAGGTCTATTTTACTATAGTTACCCATTTTTACTAATTTTGAGATTTAAGACTTATTAATTCAAATTTTCTACTTTATTAATTTTCTAATCAATTATTTATTTCATTATTATTATTTTTAATTACAAAATTAATTAATTTATGCTAGGTGATGACATGGTAGCATATGGGAGGGCTACGTGTCACCTTTGTACTTTTTCCTACATTTTCTTATTTTTTGTATTTTACTTTATATATATTAATATTTATTACTATATTTTACTAAATTTTCTAAATTAATTATTTATTATAATTTCCATAAAGTTACGATACATAATATACATATACTTTCATATTTATTAAATTAATATTATAATATACTATATATGTACTATTCAAATATACTCATATTTCTACTTATGCGATACTATTCATATATGTATTTTTATACTTATAATGTACTTATGTATTATAGTAATATAACCTCAAATAGTATGTATATTTTACGTATGGGTTTTGTATATATATATACATGTAATTATATTTTATACATATACATACATATACGGTTACATTATATGTATATATATATATATACTAAAATACTTAATGTAAATAATATTTTTACATGAATACATATATATTTTCATTACGTCCAGCATATATATATATATACTACAGAATTTTATAAAATGAAAATGCCAAGTATATATACATATATCTACTATACACGCATACATACATATATCATATAATAAAAATAATAGGTATATATATATATATATATATATATATATATACATAATCACGCATACACAAGGGTACGTGTAAATAAATAAAGAAAATACTTAGTATAAATATATGTATATAAATAAAGAAAATACATAGTACATATATATATTATATGCGTATACATACATATACATATAATAAAATACTATATATGAATATATATATACTCACGTACATATGTATATAAATACATGTGTATGAAAAATACATACCACATGTATATTATTATTTGTGCATACATACATATATCGTATAATAAAGCATTAGGTATAATATATAAATACCCAAGCATACATACATATATATATATAAATGCATAAATAAAGAAAATACATAATACATACATATGTACATAAGTAAAGAAACACATAGTACATATATATATGTTATATACATATACGTACATGTACATATACCTAAGTTTTTATATAAATTATTTGTATAAATTACTATAACATGTACACTACATATATAAACATACTCCAATATTTATACACATATATGAACATAAATACTTAAATACATGTATGTACAAGAATATAGATAAGTAATTATTACATAATACATATACTATACATAATAAAACATAGTTGTATAGTATTTGTGGTTGGAAGTCTCTAAGCTTTTCCTTCTTCTCCTTGTCCTCGTAAGTTTCCAGGAAATGAAAAAAAAATATATACATATGGGAAGTTCTTTGTTCAAAAGAGGAGAAAATGAGAGGATTTGGTATGTGTTTTTCCTTTGCAAATCTTCTAGACGTGATGGCAATTTCTAGATATGAAAACAGTAGCATATGGGCTTAAAACAAAAAGAAAAGAGGAAGAAAATCTAAGCTTAATCTTGTAATTAATGAGAAGAGGCATTTGCTTTATGGAGTTGTCCTTTTTCTCATTATTTTGCAACACTTAGAAGTGAAGATAAGTCACATGAGCAACAGCAATTTTATTTGGAAATCAGCACGAAAGTAGGGGAAAAATAAGAAAAGGAAAAAGGAAAAGGAAAAGAAAAAGAAAGAAATAAAGGAGGAAAAAGAAAATAAAACTAAAAATATGTAATTTTTCCAAACACAAAAATTATATAATTAGTATTTATAAATTAATATTGAAATTTTATAAAAATTTATTAATTTAATTGTTACTCGTTATATTTATAATATTTACAAGTTATTTCAACGTATTCACTAAAATTCATATGCGATTATGTATATTAGTTGATAATTACAATCAACTACGGTTTTATTACTATTAAGTTTTATTTATTCATTTTATAAGTTTAAGTTATAGTTTTAGGGTTTTGGTCAAATTCAGATATTTACGTATACATCAAATTTAGGATTTCTTATACGCGATTTAGGTTTCAATTGAGTTTCTAGGGTTTTTATTACCGATACTATTCGGTTTCACAATTTAATAAAATTTTTATTTTACCTAGCCATATCGACCCATGATATCATCGAGAATACTCAGACTTAAATTAAGGCTTATACTACTGACTATGTGGAATTTACAGCCCCTCTTTGTTGTGGCAAAGTTTGAGTAAAACTTTGCTACGAAAACAAATAAACACCATTCTTGCCCTAAGGATGAACTTGCCCCAGGTAGTTTTACAAAAACCTAACTATCCTAGGCCTGATCCATTGGGGATTTGCTAAAAGGGGAGAGAAATTGTTCCTTGGAGAAAGAAAAAAATCAAATGAAAGAATACTTGTATGTCCCTGAAAATATTGTCTTAGATAGAAGGTAAAATGGTAAATGACCATCTTAGAAGGACCCTTAAGTTTGCTTGGTAATCCCAATCCTAACCATAGAACAAATCCCATGTGTCCAATCCCACATGAAAGGATTCTACTGCTCCAATCACTAATCTTTGATTTTTTATTTGTACTCTTTATTGTTTCCTTATACATTACTTCTCCTAAATAATACCCCATTTTGTATTTTCCATTTTAAGTAAGATACCCTTTCTAATAATAGCCACAAGGGACATAATCTGATATTAAATAGACTTGATAGTTCTTTTCATGAGGTGGTATGCTTACTCTATTTTCTTACTCTTATCTTAACCCTTGAGTAAAGCTAGGTGGCAAATGACCTTACCAAGCTACTCGTGCATCATATCGAGCTAGTTTTGTGAATCCATGGAGTTTTCTTGGTGCGTTACATCCTTGGAATCATTCATCTCGTTTTTTGTTCTAGCTTTCGCATTTCATCACTTTTCACTTCTAGCTTTCCATAAATTTGGACTCACTCCGATATGATCGCCGTTATTTATCCTTAGTGCATCGTATCATCTTAGTATCAAAGTGAAGGTTCATCTGGGTACATTGTTGTTTAGTTGTGATTGTCACTGTATAATGTGTGGTACTGTTGTTAAATGTGCTATGAATATAAGGAGGGTTAGTTTAGGTATTTTAGAGAGTATTTAAAGTCTTGCTATTACTATGAGACCTTTGTTGTGAAGTACTATGTTTTGCCCTGTTTCGAACATATGAAAACAGAGCAAGTTTCAATTAGATTTATTATTCTTCACAGTAGTTGTTGTGTTGACAGTTAGCCTTAACTTCAGTGTAAAGGAGTGAATGTGTGAGTTGTTTGGCTTTAGCGAATAGTGTTTGTTGTTTTGTGGATTTTAAGTTTGTTTACTAAGCTTTGTTGAGAGAATGACAAATCGAAGTGCCACAATAGGCGAAAACCCTAGAACACCCCTCGAAATACAGATGAGTGAATTGATGAGATAACTAACCTTATAGCTAATCTTAACAAAGCTATTTAAGCATTGGCCTTTTAATTGTAGAGGCCATGCAAAATATTCCTCAAGCCATTAGACTTGTGAGAGGGTAAATCCTAACTCAAAAAGATCAAGGTGGACGAGTAAGAGGACGTGGGCGGAGAAGAATTGACTTAGGTGATATGAATGAAGAATTAAAAAAAGAGTACAATAAGTAAGAGGAGCAAGCTCGAACACCCTAAGCTACCGACTATGTAAAGTTTTAAATTCCAAGCTTCAGTGGTTCTGGAAACGCTTATGACCATCTAGACTAGGAAGAGAAGGTAAAGCATGTTTTTTGTTATTACCAGTATGAAGACCGTGAGAAAGTAAGGACTGTTGCTATAGAGTTCTCAGGTTATGCTACAATATGGTGGAAAAACTTCCAAATTATGAGGAGACAATAAAGATATAAGGAAGTAAACACTAGGCTCAAGATAAAGAAGATACTTAGAAACCGATTCATATTGGATACTTACTTATAAGATACTTTTGCTGGGCTTAAAGAGTCGAGACAAGAAAGCCAAACTATTGATGGATATGTTCAAGATTTCTAAATACTCATGATTCGACGTAAAGTAGATAACCATCGACCCAAATAGTATCTAGATTTCTCATTGGATTAAGAGGCAACACCCGAGATGTCATGGAGTTTCAATGGTTTACTACATTGGATAAGACTATAAGAATAGCCCACCAAATGGAAAGATAGAAGAGGAATAGGTCGATCCGACCTCCAATGAGCTGACTTGTACAATTGAGCTAACCTACTCGAAGAAGTTATCGAGCTTAGCAAAGTGCTGAACAGAGTAAAAGAACAAATATTAGAGCTAAACAAAAGAGCTGACCAATTGATGGTGAAGTGCCGCTAAAAACTTATGAGGAAGGATAAAGATCTAGGAGAAAGATGAGACAGATTAAGTGTTTTAAGTGCCAATGAAGCTAGGATTATTAGTAAAAGTAATCCCATGAGTCTGAATTCAAGAAAATAAATATTGAAATAATTAATTATTATAATATTAAATTATTTGTAAATTTTCCGTTATTTATTAAAAATGCATAAAACAAGTTTTGATAACTAACGAATTAATAGAGATAAATTATATGCACACTAAAAATCATAGAATAAATTAAATAATATTTAGGAGTATTTATTTATACCATATATGTATTTACATGTAGGCAAAAAGATACAAAATCACATAAAATACCCAAAATATGTTAAAATAATACTAAATAATTAAATAAAAATATGGAAAAATGAGGAAAAGTCCAGAAGTGGGGTGTGGTAAATTAGAAATGGAGAATGGAAAGCAACCAATTAAAATCAACCTACAAAAAAGTAAAAAAGATAAGAGATAAGGGACACTTTGCAAAGAAAAAAATCCTAAACTCAACTATGAAAATAGAAGACCTTCATCTAAACACATTTTGGACATTTTAGAATCCAAAAAAAAATTAAGGAGAAGAGAGAAAAGAAGAGAGAGCAATTTTACAAAAAATTGGAAAATTATAGTGCAAATAGGGCATATAAGGAGATCCTCAACCCAACGACCACCTAGAGAAGAACAGCCACCACCAAAAGATAGTAGACCCTACATCTAGAGCTGTAGACAATGGTGAAGCCACTGTTGGTGGCCGGAAGCTTGTCGATTAATGAGTTTCAATTTCTCTTCTAAATTTGTTTAATTTAGTAAAAATATGAAATATACACGGAAAATTATGAAATTTGGTTTCCTTAAATATTTTTGCATGACGAATTAGAATATCAAACCATTTTTTTTTATATATATTTGAAGTTCTTATATAGGTTCCTTAAGAACAAGCTTGATTCCAACAAATTTTGTATGAATTTTCAAAAATAGTAAATAATGTTATTTTGAGTTAATTTTTGGTGTACATATTACTTATATGATATATTTAATTTAAATAAAAATAATTTTTGATTAACTATACGTTTAGTATTTATTAAAATTATTTTGTTAAATCTGCCATGTTTTTCATATGAAAGAAATAATAGGTTTTTAATTAAATTTCTTAATAAATCTGATTTATAATGAATTCTAAAGCTTTGTTATGATTTTTAGAATATTCAAGTCGAATCTTATAATTATCTTTGGTAATTTACCTAATTTAAGCTAATTTTTAGCAAAATCAAACTTAAAATCAGTATACCGGAAAATAATATATATATATATAACTATCTTAGTGCTTTTCATGATCATAATATAACAACCATAAATTACTAATTATAATCTATTTTTCGTAGCTTTATTGGAGTTTAAGGCATTAGTTGTATGTATTATGCATAATACGTACAAAATATAGGAGTAAATGGTATATTTTAAGTTAATTTGTAATTTAGGGCTAATTAGATATAATTTTTTATTTAGGATGTGATTAGACATTTGATATATTATTAGAGGATGAAGGATGATATATATAGTGTTAGAAGTATTAAATAGGTAATTTAGGAATGAATTATGTAAAAATGCATAATATGTAAATATAAGACACTAATAAGTAGGAAAATATTATATTAAAATTGATATTGTAATAATAATAGGAATATATAATAAATCTAGTAGGAAACTTAAATTAGGGCAATTATATGAAAAATATAAAATTTTCTCATAACAGAAGTAAATTTGGTAGTTAAATTAAGATTATAATGTACATCATGGATTAGAACATTGGTTAGGGACCAAAAACGATATTTAGGATACTCGAAAATAATGTGATTAATTTCACATTACGGGTTGAAACAAGTTTCTAAGGTTTGCATATAAAACCATCTCAAAAACTAAACTAGAACCTAATTTAGAAATCGATATGAAAACTAAACTAGAATTTAGCTTAAATCAAGAATAATTGTAAAAGACTTAAAAACTTGGATAGTTAGGTATATTAAACCTTAAACAAAAGATAATAATAAGTGTTATAAGATAAAACCAACCTATAGTAGTTATGTAGAAAACTAAAATAATATTTGTATTATAGGGATTTTTGGTGATAGCTAATACGAGACGCACCTCGATTGAGAAAGCGAGAAGTCCAAGTAAGTTGAGATGAATACATTATTGTATTTTAGAATACTAATTTGTAGTACTCGGTGGCTTGAAATTGTACTTGATTGTGCTTGTTAGATAATTAACTATGTGCATGTGCTTATTCTGAGCTAATGATACGATTTTGATATGCTACTTTGACTTGTATTATGTGATTTGTATGAAATGATTAATCACTCTAAATTGAACTTAACCAAATATATGACTTGTAAACATAAATCAGACCTGTAGAGTAACCCATTAGAGAAAGCTTAGGGTCCTTTGGCCAAATACTAATCTCTTCAAAAAGGATAGCATAATTGGTCCCTTCTTCATCTTTAATTGAACTAAGTGACAGGTGAGAAGATCACAGTAAGGGTGAAGTCAATGGCTTAAAGGTAGTTATGATGTCTCCATTACATAAGCCTAGGTTTAGTTGTGAGTTATTGCATTAATGGAAACTCCTCAATTCGGATTAGAGCGGGTGCAATTTCTCTAATCTCACAATAAGCCAGATAACGTTATGCGATGACATTTGCTTGAACATGCATTGCACCTAATAATTTATTTGACAATCGTTGTCAAGCCTAGTTTTTCACCTCTCGGTTTTATAAATTAAGTTTTCTCTAAACCGATCAGTATTAAACCCTTACTTATTTAGTATTGACCCTCAATTAGGTCTTGAAGAAAACCGGTTCTTTTTACATCTTGAAAGTATTTTGGAGTCGCCACTTGATCGAAGTCGAGAAAAGGAGTTAAGTTATAACTAATTAAGTAAATTGGTTATAACTTAACTACCAATCTAACGATTGAAACCAATTTTACGAAATGGTTTTTGAAACAAGAGACCTGGATTTAGGGGCTATAATCTTTAAACCCTTACGGGTACTATTAATTTTCCAAATTTAAAATTGAACTTAAAGGTCACTTTTCAATTTTAAAAGATAGAATTCAGTTATTAGTTACTCTAATTGGATAAATGAAGTAACCTTAAACTAAAAAGGAAAATTAAGTTTTTTCATTTTTATTGTCGCCTCATAGGTACTTACGTACCCGCTATTCGGGATCAGACGTACATAGTTCTTTTTTTATAAAACTTTAGTGGATTAATTGATTTTAGTTTTGAAAAGATTGAGTTTACGTTTTTATTTGGTTTGATTTATTTAAAGAAATCTTCCTAAATGGTCATAGTTAGTATTTGAAAATTTCTTAAAAATAGCCCTAATTTGGGAAAAGGGTCCATTTATTTTTTTAGTCTTAGAAAACCTAATTTTTCTAAGTGATAAAATGAATTTGTTTATTTACCAACTTATTTATTTATTTTTTACCTTGTCTATTTATTTATCTATTTCTACAAGTAAATAAAAGATTCCCCGTTGTTGTTATTTTCTTTTTCTTTTTCTTGTTTTTCTCTTTTCTCTTTTTATTCTTCTTTTTCTCTCTCTTTTTTTTTTAGTTTTACAAGTATATGAATAAAAGGATAAATAAATAAATAATAAAAAAGATAAACAAATTAAATTAAATTAAAAAAAATCAAACTAGGTTAGGCTCAAGTTGGGCTCAGGTTAGCTTCAAGTTGACTTGGGTTCGACTCAGGTTAGCTTGATTGGCTCAGGTCGGCTTGGGTAGACTTTGATTGGCTTGAGTGGTGCGGTAGGCTTTAGGTTGGCCCTTATTGGTTTAGATTGTCTCAGGAAGTCGAATCAAAATGCCTTACCTAGGGTTTCTAGATGTGAGGATTCCTATGGTGGTGGTAATTTTTGCCGAAAACAACCATAAGGGTGGCTATCCTAGAGAGAGATCGGGCTAGAGAGAGAAAGCTCGAATTTGTTTACCTAGAGCGTTTCTAAGCTTGTGTTGTGTGTTCCCCAACCCCTATTTATACTAAACATAGCTCGAACAAGATTGGAAAGGTCATTAATGGAGGAAAATGGCCATGAATGAGGATGCTGGAATTTTGTTTTTTTTTTTTCCTCATTATTGGAGTTGATTTAATATTGAATTTGACTAAATTTGAACAAAAAATGGGTCCAATTCAAAGTATGCCAAGCCTACTATACAATTTTACCATTAATTTGGTGAAATCGTGTAGTAAAATCGGTCAAAAAGGGCCCTAAATAGAATACACTGGTAAAAAGAAAACTGGAAATTAGGCTTAATTACAGACTGAAAGGAAGAAGAAAAAGTGATAGGCTTCGGGGTATCGACCCAACCCGACTGCCAAAGCCAAGATCATCTACTTGTCGACTCATTTTGTCTACCGAGCCAAATGACACTATTTCATGTAGATAGAGTGTCGAGAAGCAGAAGGCTAAGACAACAACTGATCCTTACCAATACCTGACCAATTACT
The DNA here is from genome assembly GCA_024138015.1 of Lumnitzera littorea. Classification (NCBI taxonomy): domain Eukaryota; kingdom Viridiplantae; phylum Streptophyta; class Magnoliopsida; order Myrtales; family Combretaceae; genus Lumnitzera; species Lumnitzera littorea. Next base: position 93,066,720 of record JAMXBB010000011.1, read on the forward strand.
TACTCGGCTTCACGCTTACCGATATGCCAAGAGATTACGTTACCAAGAGTGGATTCACTCGGCAAGACCCGAAGAGACTAGCATTGACTAACTTCAAAACTCGGCAATTATGAGCCAACTTTTCTAGTGTCTCGACTAAGCACTACGAGACTACTTCCAAAGCAAGCCGAATAACCACATGTCGACTTCTCCCTGTAAAACACATAGTTTTATTTTTTTGTACATGTTTGTCTTTATTTTATTTATGGGTCCAATTCTTTAGGGTTTAAAGGCTTATACATTATTTACAGTTTTACTACTAGGGTTTAGGACGTACTATAAATAGTAACATTTGTAACAATATAATAGACATAATAGAATTAATAAAAAAACTCCTTTTGAGTCTTTTCTCTTGGAAAGTTTTCTCCCTTATTGGTTCTTATCAATCTCTTTAGCAAAGATTGTGGCAGGCAACCCTATCACTCGGACTGGTGTGTCACATTTGGCGATTTTTAGATCCGTGTGTGGTTTTACAGTGCATCATATCCGTAGAGTTAGTACACGGGATTGGCTAAACCATTAACTTTCATTTATTTTTCGTTCTTTCGGTAGGATCGAACCCACCTTAACGACCAACCTTGCTTGTCCTTGGCCCAGTTCGTATCAAAAAGGAAGGGGGGTGTAAGCCACATGCAGGGCACGTGCTACACACACGCGTTTGAATAAAAGAAGGGTGTGCAACAGCGTGCCCTATTTTCCTTCCAAGGCCGAAGGCCCTGGGCTTTGTCCATACGAATTAGGTTTAACCTGGTTTGATCCCCCTATAATTATTATTTATTATATATTTATAAAAATGAAATAAAATAAAATAACATAAATAAAAAATGAAAAGAAATTCTTCTTTTTTTCTCTTTTTTTTTTCTTTTTAATTATTTATTTATTTATTTCTCAGTCTTTTTTTTTTTTGTAATTTCCTTTTATGCTTTTTCTTTCTTTCACATTTTTTCTATCTTTCTAAATTTTCTAAGTTTTCTTAAATTCTTTCTTTCTTTTTTCTCTATTTTTTTATTTTTTCCTAATTTAGGACCTTATAACTTATTGTAAAATAAAAAGAAAGCAAAAATTAAATGTTTACAACTACTCTTCTTTGTGGTGAAGTTTGAGCAAAATACTGCTACAAAGACAAAAGAGATACTATTTTTGCCCCAATGATGGATTTTATCCTAAGAATCGCTACAGCTAACTAACTATCTTAGATCCAATTCACTAAGGATTTGGTGAAGAGATGAGTAGTGCTTTAAGAGCTGGCTAAAAGACGAAAAGAAGAATTGAAGTTTAGTCATGCTCTCATGAGCTGACAAACTGAGGTGAAACAGGCGAAACGCTCCTTGAGCTGGCTAAGGCCTTAAAAATAATGAAAAAACTTGGTTGTACCCCTAATGAGTTGACTAACTAAGGCGAGCAAAGCGCTCCTAAAAGATAGCTAAGACCCTAAATTAATAGAGGAAACTTGGTCGTGCCTTAATAAGCCGACTAACTAAGGAGAGCAAAGTACTTCTAGAGCTAGCTAAGACCCTAAATTGATAGAGAAAACTCGATCGTGCCCTGTAGACACCTTATTTTTGCCAATTTTTATTTTTGAGCCAAGTTAATAAATAAACAGAAAAATAGAAAAAAAATAATTAAAAAATAAAAAAACGAAAATTAAATGAAAAAATGAAAAAAAAAATCAAGTTAGGTCATAGTAAGTTGAGTTATGAGTCGAGTCGTATCAAGTTGGATTAAGTTAAGTTGTTAGATTAGGTAACGAGATGAGTTGAATTAATTAATTTGTCTAATTTGGGGGCTTAAAATCAAGACTTATTAAGTTATTTGGTCATATTTAATTAGATCGGGTTAGGCCTGAAAAGAAAAACTCGAGCTAACTAGGGTTTCTAGAAGCTAAGGTAAATCTTAGAAGAATCGTAATCAAATCTTTCGTATCTTCGATATGAGAGATTCAATTTTAAGGTTATAAATAATATGTTGGCCAGAGAATTCGGGGATGGTTTCTTTTTTAATCACACACGCCTAAAACACCACATACACCCCACATGACTCCACATACCACCACTTGCCGCTACATGCTACCACCCACACCACATGCACCACTACCCACATCGTCGCACACCACCACAACCATGCCCAGGCCATCACCTGTAGCACATGCCCGTATCACCCTCATTGTTGCCCATTAGCACCACTCGTACTGCCTAAGCCATTGCTTGTAGCACACGCCTGCATCGCTTTCATTATCGCCCAAGATGCCCATCGTATCACCCTCATTATCACCCATCAGCATCGTTCGTACTGCCTAGGTCATCGTCCGTAGCACATGCCCACATTGCCCTCACTATTAGCTATCGCCAGAAGCATACACTCGTAATGCCCTTACAGTCGCCCATCAGCACCGCCCATATCGCCTAAGCTCTTGCTTAGTGTCGACTGTACCTTCGCCCGTATATCACCCATGCTTTCGCCCACTATCCCCCAAAGTCTTACCCACGCTTACCCAAGTCACCACCCGTGCTCGCTTACAATATTACCTATGCACACCCAAAACATCGCTTAACATCGATAACCCAACGCTAGGTAAAATTTTCAGTATTTTTTTTATTTTATCAGTATTTATTTATTTATTTTATTTCTTGTAGTAACTTTTTTATTAATTTGCTTCATTAGTTGTTTTTTTTATGATTAATTAATTTTTTGGTTAAGTGTAGGTTTTTTTTGTTATTATTTATTTTGCAATTTTTTTAGTTAAATTAGGTTTTTTTAAAAAAATCATTTTTTTATAAAAATATACTTTTGACACTTAGTGGTTTTGGAAAAAAATAAAAAATATAAATTGAGTTTTGTTTTTTAAAAAAAAGATAGTCAGTTAGGGTTTTTTTTCTTCAAAAATTAGATTTTTTAGGTTTTTTCTTTAAAATAATAAATTGATAAAAAAAAAAAACATAAACCTGGCTAGGTTTTTTAAAATAAAAATAACTCACCCATTAAATATTTTATAAAAGAAAAAACTACAGTCGATTTGATTTGGACTAGCAGGTACGTAAATACTTTCTAGATAATTGTTAAAAAAAATTTTCTTTTTTTAGAAATTCGTAATAAAAATAAAAAATAAAAAATCACTTTTAGTTACTTTTGTGAATTTAAGCATATTTTTAATATTTTTAGAAAAATTATAAAAAAGCCTATCAATTTCTTTAAATTTTCACATGGTAACTTAGTTTTAATATGTTAGTCCCCGAACTCGGTTTTTTTGTTCAATTTTCTAAAAATCAATCTTTTTAGAATATCCGCAGACTAGTGGTCAAATTAGGGTTTTCTCATCTGAAAATCCTAATTTTATTTTTTACAGATTGAACTAGTTGGCGACTCCATTCTTTTAAAAAAAAAATTCTTAGTTTAATGTCGAATAATATATATTAAGTGAGCTGAGCTTAATATAGGTTAAATTAAGGAAATCGAAATAAGGCTCGACAGAATTAGCGACTCCTTTGGAGAGCACTTGTTGGGCTAGCTATGTGAAAATTAAAAATTAGTTCATAAACCTCTCTATTATTATTATTATTATTGTATTATAGTTGTACTAATAGGGTTTTTAGTGATGCAGGCCTCAATAAGGAAAAAGCATGGCCTCATGGGCCTTTTAAGGGAATTCGAGGGGGAGGGTTTATTTTTAGTAACCATTTGTATGCTTAGATGTGGTCGGACCTGCACTGCCTTAAGAACCTAGGACAGGCTGCCATTGTGTAACCCTCAGGTCGTTGGATTCATTACCCCCGCCTAACAGTGATAAGCGAACCCACTCAAGCTTCGATGTTGCCCACCAAGCTTCTCTTCAGGAAGTGTTGAAGCTGCAAAGCCTGAGACCCATAGATGCCACCCTCTTGCATTCATCCTTTTCGAAAAAAGAGGTAGTTATTCTTAAATTACAGGGAAAGCCCAATCAATCTGTGATTGGCCCAATCTTGTTCTTCAAAAAAATCCAGTAACCCTTGTATATGAGTACTTCCAAATATCATTTAAAAAAAAGAAAAAATAAAAAAAAAATCCTATTTCACACTTGCTCATATATAAGGGTATTTCTCGACCGTAGATTCGTCGTATTTTCTATAATTCATTAATCACCCACCCTTACTGCATTGCATTTATGTGTAACATTTTTTATTTTATATGTTTGATTAGGCTCGTGGCTTTGTGAATGTTTTTTTTTCTTATGTTATATGTATATTATTTTTTTTTATTGCTCAATCAATAAAAGGCTATGCAATATTATTAACATCGTATCCAACTTTATTCTAAATTTAGTGTCCTCGTTGTAAATAGTCGTCACATTTTATTTCATATATAACTTTTGTAATATAGATATAAAGTGTCAATCCGGAGCCCGTCTATGAAGTCCAGCTAGATAAGTACTCCTTCTTTGAAGCCATCCTAAAAAATTGGTTTAACTAGCTTCCGCCCTCCAAGTAAGACCACATTCCCAAGAAGATTAGACTGGTCATATCCCTTATGCAGGCTTAGCTCCACTGGCCTCTAATCCAGGCTCTTATCCAGTACTGGGATCTAAAATCTATAGCTTTCAACTTCAGCCCACACGTATTGACACCCACCATAAAAGAATACTCGCAGCTGCTTAGTGCCCCACCTCTCGAAGTAAGCATAGCTATCCCAGATCTTAGAGTCCAGCCTGAGAAAATCTTCATTACGCTGTTGGGGGTCAAGAAGTCAACTTTAGCCCCATAGAGGGCCAGAAATGTCTTAGCATCCTAAGATTAGTAGAGTGGTTTTGAAGCCCAAATGCCTACCAGTGATATCGCCACATCTTCTGTGGAGGATATGAATCGTGGACTGAAAAGAGGGTTAACACATTTATTGCAATAGTGTTTGGAATGGTGTTGTTTCCCTTCAAATATGGTCAAGTCCATTATAGGGTTGCCGAGTTAGTGACTCAATTCTTAGCTAGTAAATCCTATATACTAGCGTTATTGGCAGAACAGTTCAAGACACTTACCCACTTAAAGAAGCAGGGGTACGATTATTTCACGACTAACCCTACATTCCTTGCCATGTGGTTTCTTAGTCACACATAAGGGTATGGAGGGAATCTTCTCAAAGAGTCCCTAACAGAGAATATGAATCTAATTGACGACTTTGCCTACAACCTCAAGGTACCGAATGAAGCTCAGTTTAATGGATGGGTGTCAATTATCAGCAAAATGCAGCTTGTAGACTTTATGTGGACAATTAGATGGAGCCACTGCACTCAAGCCATCTTGGGATGCACCAATTATGTGGGAGTCCCCCTTATCAATATTACAAGCTGTACCGAGTATTTCCCAGCATATGTCACTAGACAACTGGGTCTACTTCAAGAGATAACCTATAAAGACTTCTTGGATGTCGTCACAATAAATTATCGAGATTCTTGTCTACCTACGGTTGCTCTAATCCAATGACTAGCAGAACTCGTGAAGCTATAAGAATGGAGAGAAGTAAAAAAGATAGTCAACCTGGGAACTTTGAGAGGCAAAGTCAAAAAATACCAAGCTACCAAGCAATTCATTTATGATTAATTGGAAAAGATTAGAAAGATACAATATGAAGCTCCAGATGTATTTAGACACGAGCCGGATCCAATATGTTTTTCACCCGCTAAGCGGGCCTACCGAGACACCATATGGGCTAGAGTTGAAGCCCAGCTCTAATAAAGTAATAGGATTGTTGAAGAGTTAAGGCTGGAAAATGAGAGACTACTAGAGGAAAATCAATTCTTGAGAAGCAAGATTCGAGAAAAGGGATGTTACAGTATGAAGACTTATGAGGAAAGTTGATGAAGCTCATCCCAACCAAATCCATCAACTCTTGTAAAGATAAGATTTAAGTTTTATAAGAAAATTAGTTAGGAGCTTTTCTTTTCTTTTTGTTTAGTCCATTGTATAAGTTGGATCTTATGATTAATAAATTTGCAGCTTTAGTAAATAAAATTTTCATTAATTGCGTAGTCTCTTACTCATTATTATTATTTATTCATTTGTTTAGTTGACATTTAAAAGAAAACAAAAAACAAAAAGAGGCAAATAGCAGAATAACAAAAGTCATAAAAAAGGAGAAAAACAAAAACAAAAAAATCTTTAATTCACCAAAAAGTCTAAAACTTGGGTTTTCATGTAAGATTTCGAAGATAGCGTCCAAGCAAGTGGACTCAACTAGAAGCTCGATATTCACTCGTTTTATGACCAGAATGTCGACTTAGGGTATTGAAAATGTCAGTCAAACTGAGCTCAACCCGAAAGTAGCAACTCTACAAGAAAACATGAATAAGATGAACAAACAAATTTAGGCTCTCACTCGAGCTATTGGGATTCTTAATGACAGACAAGGATCTCAAGTCAACCTAAATCGGAACGTAGAAATGACCTCTCCCCCTGAATTAGAAGATGAAGAATTGGTTCCTAATGCTGAGGTATGGAGGAAGGAGATTGAGGAAAAACACCGAGAGATGGAAAGAAAGTTTATGTAGAAATTGACCGAGAAGATGAAAACCCTAAAAATGGTTAACAGGTTTAAATAGATGGGAATGATCAACTTGCCAACATATGAAGACGATGACTTCCCGAAAAGATTTAAAGTGCTTGAATTCCAGAAATACGATGGGATTGGTTACCTAAAGCTCTACATTGGGTTGTACATTAGGAAAATAGGGAAATACACGAAGGATGATAAGGTAATGGTCCAGACTTTTCAGGGCAGCTTGACTAGGCCTGCTTTAACCTGGTATGGACAACTGGACTTGAATGAGATCGATACTTGGGATAAGTTAGCACGAGCTTTCTATAACCAGTATAAATTCAACATTGAAGTGGCCCTGTCTATGTGGGATCTAAATAATCTACGAAAGAAGACCAATGAGAACACTAAAGAATATGTTCAGAGATTGAGGGGCATGGTAACTAGGGTAACTCCACCCTTAATGGAAAAGGACTTGATTTTTGCCTTCATCAATACTCTTGGAAGCCTGTATTATCAACATCTGGTTAAGCACCTTGTCTCCAACTTTGCAGAAATTGTAGCTTCAGGGTACCGAACCAAGGAAGCTATTAGTACTGGAAGGCTTCCTAATCCCAAAGCAGCTGAGAAGAAGACACCTCTTGCGAGATTTTCCAATACGGACAAAGAAGCCACCGTAAGCATTGTCAATATCGGTAACCTTGTCAGCCTAACAGCTCCGATTGGAGGATCTAATCCCCTACCGAATCCGAATCAAAACAACTATCCACAAAGAAGACAATTTACTCATATTCCCATTCCTTTAAGCCAAGTTCTTGCACGACTAAGGAAGGAGAATCTTTTGACATTTGAAATACCAAGGGAAAGACAAAGACCAAGAGATTATAACTCGAAGCTTTGTTGTGATTATCATTTGGGGCAAGTGGGGCATTTTACAGACCAATGTTAGAGACTCAAACACAAGATCCGGGATGTTATTGATGCAAAATTGGTTCAATTGAATTTCATTCAAATTCCTACTCCCAAAATGGGTAATAAGCCTCTACTGAATCATGGAAATTCGATTAATATGATTATTGCTGAAATTTCTAAACCAGAGATTGATCTAGACAGTCTCCCCATCAACTATTGAGGAGATAGCTTAGAATTTGAGGCAAGCTAAGTACTTACAGAACATGAATCTCAGTGATAGAACCGGGGTTAGACCAGTAATATATCGATTGCTGAAGGATGAGAAGATAAAGAAAGCTGATATCATGGCTATGATGATTCCAAAACCACAAAAGAGAAGTACTCAGAAGGAGCTTAGGAAAAGATATGAATCTAGATATTCGATGGTTGACACCCTAAGAGAATAGACAAGGAAGTTTGAGTATTTGGTGGATTACGCCAATTCACTTGCCGTATATGTTGACACCCTACCTACTGGATGAGGTCTAGAATTTGAGGAAGAGGACAGATTTATTGTAGAAGCTAAGAAGTCAATTGAGATGGTTGGAATGATTGGAGATGAGCCCAAGCCATTAGTTTTCAAATATGATGGAAAGACTAAAAAAGTTGAAGAATTGGGAAAGCCTAAGAAGATTGCTTTCTATGTCATGATAGCCCTAGAAAATTACAAAGTAGCACCCTTAGATTATTAGGTAGTGAATCAAAGAACCAAAGCTTCACCACCCATGGTTAATGGACTTACACACTGGAGATGAGTTTATGATCAGAATGAAGAGGCCAAGAGGAAGTCTACTGTAGAAGAGGGTTCTCAAAAAATCTTTGAAGATGCGAATGATAAAAATCAAAATGTTGCTAAGAAGATAATGAAAGCCAGTAAATACAAGATAATTGACCAGTTAGTCAAAGTACCAGTCCAGATTTCTCTAATAGGCTTACTGTTGTTATCAGATACTCATCATGAGACATTAATCAAAATTCTGAAGGAGGTCAAAGTACCTAAAGGGATTTCTATAGAAAAACCGGAGCTGGTGGTGAACTTAATATTTACAATGGATTAGATTTCGTTTTCTCCAGATGAACTAGGTAAAGCAGGAGATTAGCACACAAAGCCCCTCTTCATAGTGGTTAAGTGTGCGGGGAAAGTAGTTGCTCGAGTTCTGATAAATAATGGGTCATCATATAATGGGTCATCATTGAACGTATATCCGTTGGCGACATTAAATTTATTTGGTGTTGATGCGACTGAGATAAAGCCTAGTTCGATTTCAATAAGGGCTTTTGATGGATCAAAACAGGAGATACATAGAGAAATCAAGTTGCAAGTCAAAATCAGCCCGCAGGTGTTTACTATCCCCTTCCAAGTTCTTAACATCTCGCGAACTTTCAATCTTCTACAAGGAAGACCGTAGATTCATTCAGTAGGGGCAATTTTGTCTAACCTACATCAGAAAGTGAAGTTCATAGCCGATGGACAATTGATTACTATTCTTAGGGAACAAGACTATGAGATTTACAAAAAAACGACTATTCTTTATGTCGGGGATGAAAAATTGAAAGAGCAAAGGTTATAGATTTTCAACAAAGTCAATATGATCGAAGAAGCAAGACAAAGGGCATAGGGTCGTTTAAAACAGCCTAAGCAGCAAATTGGAATGTTTAGGCTTGGGAATGAGCCTACTGAAGAGGAGATTCAAGAAATGAAGGCTAAAACTAGAAGCAAGAGAGGAGTTCAGCTATACCATGCTCACATGGACTTTCCAGACATCTGCCAAATATTCCTAGCACCAGTTGGTGTTCAAGAACCTGACATAGCCGGTCTATCTAAAGCCCAACTCAATAATGTAGCATCGGTCCGAATGAGAGAGAAGATGTCAATGTACTAGTTTCCTTATGCAACTAGTTTTCCGTCTTCGTAAATAGGTTTCTTTAGAAACACAAAATTAGATTAATTAGGATCATTTGATTTTGATAGTTAGTCCGATTAGTTAGGCCTTTTCTTTTAGAAAATTTGAATTCATTCAATAAGATTCATTCCTTTCTTTCTATCAATTCTTCTTTATTATTTATTCACTATCTTTTTCTTTTTTCCTTTACTCTTCAGATCCAATAAAAACAATGAACATAATGGATATCTCGCGCATGTAAACAATGAAAGGACCAATATCACCTTCGACCTTACTGGTTTAGACATCGAAGATGATATTGAGACTCCAAATGAAATTCAAGAGAGTTGCCATTTATATGAACAGGGTAAAGTGATTATTGATGAACCAATGGTTGTGATTAATTTAAGGACAGAGGAAAATCCACAAAACTTGAAAATTGGTGGTAATTTAACGAATAATCAGAAATAGGAGTTGTTACAATTGCTATGGGAATACTTAGACATATTCACTTGGTCTTATGAAGATATGCCCAATTTAGATTCATCTATTGTGGTTCACAAATTGCCAACCAAGGAGGAAATAAAACCAAAAAGACAAAAGCTTAGATGATTTAGGTCGGACATACTCCTCAAAATAAAAGAAGAAGTTGAGAAGTCGTTAGAAGTCGGGTTCATTGAAGTATCGGATTACCCTAAATGGGTAGCCAATGTGGTGCCTGTGTTGAAGAAAAATGGGAAGGTTAAGGTCTGTGTAGATTTTCGTGATCTAAACCGGGCGACACCAAAGGATAATTTTCCTTTGCTACACATTGATGTATTGGTGGATAACATAACTGGGAATCACCTTTTCTTATTTATGGATGGTTTCTCGGGGTATAATCAAATTAAAATGGTAGAAGAAGATAAAATCAAAACAACTTTTATTACCACCTGAGGGACGTTTTGTTATCGGGTGATGCCTTTCGGGTTGAAGAATGCTAGGGCAACTTATTAACGTGTTATGGTTGCCTGGTTCCATAACATGATGCACCAAGAAATCGAAGTTTATATGGATGATATGATCGCTAAATCCCAAGAGGACGAAAATCATGTAGATATTTTACGCAAGCTATTCGAGCGATTGAAGAAGGTTCAATTGAAGTTAAATCCTAAAAAGTATACCTTTAGAGTAACTTCGGCCAAATTGTTGGGTTTTGTAGTCTATAGAAAAAGGATCGAAGTAAACCCAGATAAAGTTAAGGCAATCATAAACATGCCTACACCAAAGACTATCAAAGAAGTTCGGGGACTACTAGGAAGATTGAATTACATTGCTTAGTTTGTATCGTCGCTAACCAATAGATGCAAGCTGTTGTTCAAACTTTTGAGGAAGAATGCCGTGATAGAATGGGATGAAGAGTATGAGCAAGCATTTATTGAAATAAAAGAGTATCTCATGAATCCTCCTGTACCGGTCACTCCTATATCAGGATGGCCCTTGATCCTTTACTTGACAATTCTCCCTGAATCAATGGGGTATATGTTAAGGTAGAAAGATAAAATGGAAAGAAAAGAGCATCCTATATATTGTTTAAGCAAGAAGTTCATAGAAGGCGAGGAAAAATACTCAGAAGTGGAAAGAACGTGTTGTGCCTTAGTATAGGTGATGCATAGGCTCAAGTAGTACACTTTCTATTACTTAATAGAGTTGTTGACAAAACATAACCCCTTGAGATATTTAGTGGAAAAGTTGGCGTTGATTAGGAGAATATCGAAGTGGCAGATGCTACTTTCCGAGTTTAATATCAAGTACGTGAGTCAAAGTTCAATTAAAGGGCAAGCGATGGCAGATCAATTGGCAAAATATCCATTAGAAGATGAGGATGATGGTTCAGAAGCATAACTTCCTAATGAAAACGTGATGGAGGCAAATGAATTGAGTTGTGAGAAGTTGGGATGGAAAATGTATTTTGATGGAGTAGCTAACGTGTTTGGATGTGAGATTGGAGCAGTATTAGTATTCCTTAGGGTAATCATTTCCATATCGCAGCAAGATTAACATTCCCATATGCCAACAACATAGCAAAATATGAATCTTACATTTTGGGGCTCAAAATGGCATTAGATATGAGAATACAAGAATTGAAAGTGTACAGAGATTCTTCTCTTATAATTCTCCAGATCTTAAGGGAATATAAGACGAAGGACTAGAAATTGATACCTTACCACAAACATTTAAGCAAGCTAATTAAAAAATTACGAGAGATTTCATTTACTTACATTCCAAGGATCCAAAATCAGTTTGCCGACGCATTGGCTACATTAGCGTCAATGGTGAAAGTCATAAACGGAATAGAAATTCAGCTCTTGAAGATTGAAGTGGGAAAAGAACCGACTTTTTACCTTGCAGTTGAAGGGAAGGGAACAAAATAACCTTAGTATCACGATATTAAGAAATTACTTCAAACGAAGGAATTTCCTAAAGATACTGATGGAAAAGACAGAAAGACTTTAAAAAGGTTGGCTACTCATTTCTTATTGAGTAGAGCCACGTTATATAAGAGATCACCAGATACAACACTGGTAAGTTATGTAGATGAAGAAGAAACCAAGAAATTGATGAAAGAAGTGCATGAAGGAGTTTATGGTCCTCACATCATGAGAATGGGGTATTTCTGGATGACGATGGAATCGGATTATATCAAGGACGTGAGGCACTGTCACCTGTGCTAGGTGTGTGCTAATAAAATCAATACTCCTCCCCAAGAATTGCAAGTGTTGTCAGCTCCTTGGCCATTCTCAATGTGAGGAATTGACATAATCAGTTTAATTTCGCCAATAACTTCAAACGGGCATGATTCATTTTAGTCGCGATCAACTATTTTACCAAGTAGGTAAAAACAGCATCATATGCTATGGTGACCAAAGGAGTAATGGTCAAATTCTTGAAAAGAGACATTATTGCAAAGTATGGTGCGTCGGAGTCTATTATTATAGACAATGGAACGAATTTGAATAATAAGTTGATAGATGAAGTATACGACCGATTCAAGATCAATCACAGAAACTCAACTCTATATCAACCTCAAATGAATGGAGCAATTGAAATAGCCAATAAGAACATCAAAGAATCGTTGAGAAGATGGCGATCACATATAAGGATTGGCATGAGATGCTTCCTTTTGCTCTCATGACTTACAGAACCTTAGTCAGAACTTCTACTGGTGCAACCCCATATTCATTGGTGTACGGAACTAAAGTGGTACTACTAGGGGAAGTAGAAATACTTTCGTTTCAAGTATTGACATAAACTCAGCTCGATGAAGCAGAATGGGTGAAAAAGTGAATGGAGCATTTAAATCTCCTAGATGAAAGGGGACTTGCAGTGATATGTCATGGTCAGTACTACCAATAGCGGATAATCCGAGCTTTTAATAAGAAAGTACGCCTGAGGTACTTTAAGGAAGGAGATCTGGTGCTGAAGAAGATACTATGAAACGCGAAAGACCCTTGGGGCAAGTTCGCTCCTAATTACAAAGGCCCTTATGCGGTGAAAAGAGTATTATCAAGAGGTGCATTAATGTTGATAAAGATGAATAGCCTAGAATTAAGGGGACCAATGACTTCAGCTGCAGTCAGTTGTATTATCCATAAAAGCTGAGATTCAATAAAGATTTCAATTTTCTTGAATAGTTGGTGGTTAATCTTTCATTGTTTACAAGTAAAGTTGATAGTCGTGAATGTTTTTAAATTTAGATAGTCATTAACCAACAAACACTCCACCAATATACCATGTTTCCAACCTCACACACTTAAACACTAGACCCATACCAATGAATCTGAATCACCAAATAAATTGAAATCAAATGTTCTTAATAATTTAATCTTGTTTCTTTCGAAAAGAGATTTATCGCTCAAAAGACAGTGAGGAGTAGAAATTGAAATTTGAAATTGATTAAAGCAACTTCAAGGCATGAGCATGGTATAGTTACGGGACTCAAAAGTTTGGAAGATTTTATTGAAAGAGAAAAAAAACAAAAAAGAAGAAAAGAGGAAAAATAGTCCTTTGGTGAAATTCTGCTGATCTAATGAGTGAATATTGACAGTTGATGTAAGCATGCCAATTAGTTGCTATCTAAGAAATTCTTAAATCCCAAAAAAAAAATAATCTTAAAAGTTTTTAAAAGAGATAGTTTTTGAAATCAATCCTAAAGAGATATATCCTCTTCAGATAAGTTAAAACAAATCTCGAAAAGATCTATCCTCTTCGAATTGAACCAAAACAAATCCTAAAGAGATCTATCCTCTTCGGATTAAACAAAGAGAAACCTTAAAGAGATTTATCCTCTTCAGGTCACAAGTCAAAATGAATCTTAAAGAGATCTATTCTCTTCGGATTAAACCAAAACCAGTTTTCGAAATTAGTTTTTGAAGAGATCTATCCTCTTCAAATCATAAGTCAAAACAAATCTCAAAAAGATATATCCTCTTCGGATTAAACCAAAACAAATATTGTAGAGATCTATCCTATTTGAGTCACTAAAGTGAATTCAGTTTTTGAAGAGATCTATCCTCTTCGGATTAACCAAAACCAATCTTAAAGAAATCTATCATCTTCAAATTAATCATTAAAGTTTCGAAGAGATCTATCCTCTTCGGGTCACAAGTCAAGATCAATCTCGAAGAGATCTATTCTCTTTGGGTTAACTAAAACCAATCATGAAGAGATCTATCCTCTTCAGATAAGTCAAAATCAATCTCGAAGAGATTTATCCTCTTCAGATTGACCCAAAATGAATCTCGAAAAGATCTATTCTCTTCGAGTTAACCAAAAGGAATCTTGAAGAGATTTATCCTCTTCAGATAAGTCAATAAAGCTAAAACCAATCTCGAAGAGATCTATCCTCATTGAGTTACCAAAGTGAAATTAGTTTTTGAAAAGATATATCCTCTTCAAATTAACCAAAACAAGCTTAGAAGAGATTTATCTTCTTCGAGCCATCCACCAACCAAGACAAAGCATGAATCTCAAAGAGATCTATCCTCTTCGAATTAACTAAAGTTGAGTCTTGAAGAGATCTATCATCTTCGGATTAACCAAAACAAATCTTAAAAAGATCTACCCTTTTCAAATTAGTCATTAAAGTTGAAACCAATCTTGAAGAGATCTATCCTCTTCGAGTTACCAAAGTGAAATCAGTGTTGAAGAGATCTACCCTCTTTAAGTTAACCAAAATCAATCTCAAAGAGATCTATCATCTTAGGATCAACTAAAACCAGTCTCGAAGGGATTTATCTTCTTTGGATTAACCAGAACCAAGTGAAATCTTGAAGAGATATATCCTCTTTAGATTATCCAAGTCGGGTCTGGCAAAAATGGGTATCTCTTTTGTCTTTGTAGCAAAATTCTAAACGAACTTCACTACAAAGAAGGGTAGCTATAAACACCTCATTTTTGCTAATTTTTATTTTTAAGCCAAGTTAATAAATAAACAAAAAAATATTAAAAAAATAACGATAAAAAATAAATAAGCAAAAATTAAATGAATAAATGAAAAAAAAAAATCAAGTTAGGTCACAGCAAATTGAGCTGTAAGTCGAGTCGTGTCAAGTTGGATTAAGTTAAGTTGTTAGATCAGGTAACAAAATGGGCTGAATTAATTAATTTGTCTAATTTAGGGGCTTAAAATCAAGATTCATTAAGTTATTGGGCCATATTTAATTAGATTGAGTTGGGCCTGGAAAGAAAAGCCCGAGCTAACTAGGGTTTCTAGAAGCTAAAGTAAATCTTGGAAGAATTGTAATGAAATCTTTCGTATCTTCGATATGAGAGATTCGATTTTAAGCTTATAAATAATACGTTGGCTAGAGAATTCGGGGACAATTTTTTTTTTTAATCACATATACCCAAAACACCACACATACCCCACATGAATCCACGTTCTACTACTTGTCGCCACTCACTGCTACGCATCACCACCCACGCTATCGTACACTACCACAACCACGCCTAAGCCATTGCCTATAGCATACGCCCATATTACCCTCATTGTTACCCATCAGCACTGCTCATATCGCCTAAGCCATCGCCCATTGCATACGCCCGCATTGCCCTCACTGTCACCCAGGACGTCCGTTACATAGCCCTTATAGTCGCCCATCAGAACTGCCCGTATTGCCCAGGCCATCGCTCGTAGCACACGCTTGCATCGCCTTCACTGTCGCCCAGGATGCTCATTATACCGCCCAAGCTATCGTCCGAAACACATGCCTGCATCACCCTCATTGTCACCCATCAACCGCTTGTATTACCCAAGCTCTTACTCAATGTTGCCCATGTATCGCCTGTGCTTTCGCCAAGTATTGCCCGTGCTCTTGCCCACTATTACCGCAAGTCTCACCCGCACTTGCCCACCTGAATGCCCAAACGCTCGCCCGCGTACACCCAACCGCTCACCTGAGTCACCGCTCGTGCTTGCCCACAATGTTGCTCGTGCTCGCCCACAATGTCATTGCCCAACACCAACAATCCGACGCTAGGTAAAATTTTTAGTATTTTTTTATTTTATTAGTATTTATTTATTTATTTTATTTCTTTTAGTAAGTTTTATTAATTTGCTTCATAGATTATTTATTTTTTATCATTAATTAATTTTTTGGTTAAGTGTAGCTTTTTTTTATTATTTATTTTGCAAATTTTTTAGTTAAATTAGGTTTTTTGAAAAAAAATCATTTTTTTATAAAAAATATACTTTTGAAACTTAGTGGTTTTGGAAAAAATAAAAAAATATAAATTTAGTTTTTTTTTTTTAAAGAAGATAGTTAGTTAAGGTTTTTTTTTATTTAAAAATTAGATTTTTTAGGTTTTTTTTTTAAATAATAAATTAATACAAAACGTAAACCTGGCTCGATTTTTTAAATAAAAATGACCTACCCACTAAATATTTTATAAAAGAAAAAACTACAGTCAATTTAACCTCATAAGAACCTCTAAGACAACAATTAAAAAAAATTCCTTTTTTAAGAAATTCATAATAACAAAATAATAATAAATAATTTTTAGTTACTTTTGAGAATTTAGGCATATTTTTAATATTTTTAGAAAAATTATTAAAAAAACCATCAATTTCTTTTAATTTTCATATGGTGACTTAATTTTAATAGGTTAACCTCCGAACTTGGTTTTTTAGTTCAATTTTCTAAAAATTAATCTTTTTAGAATACTTGCAAACTAGTGGTCAAATTAGGGTTTTATTTTTTACCGGTTGAACCAATTGGCAACTCTATTCTTTTAAAAGAAAATATTTTTCTTTAGTTTAATGTTAAATAATCTATATTAAGAGGACAGGGCTTAATATAAGTTAAATTAAGGAAATCGAAATAGAGCTTGACATACCTCAATGAGCTAACTAACCAAGTTGGGCAAAGCGCTCATAGAGTTGGCTAAGGCCCTAAACTGGATGAGCAAACTTGGTTGTGCTTCAATGAGCTAACTAACTAAGATGGGCAAAACACTTCTAGAACTGACTAAGGCCCTAAACTGATAGAGGAAATTTAGTCGTGCCCCAATGAGCTAATTAACCAAGGTGGGCAAAGCGCTCCTAGAGTAGGCTAAGACCCTAAACTGAACGACAAAACTTGATCGTCCTCCAATGAGCTGACTAACCAAGGTAGGCAAAGCGCTCCTAGAGCTAGCTAAAACGCTACGTAGGTGTGCCCTAATAAGCTGACTAACCAAGGCGGGCAAAGCGTTCCTAGAGGTGGCAAAGACCCTAAACTGGATGAGAAAACTTGATCATGCTTCAATGAACTAATTTACCAAAGCGGGCAAAGCGCTCCTAAATCAAGCTAAGACCCTAAAAAGATAGAGGAAACTTGGTCGTATCCCAATGAGCTAACTAACCAAGACGAACAAAACACTCCTAGAGCTGACTAAGACCATAAACTAGATAAGAAAACTTGGTCGTGCTCCATTGAGCTGACTAACCAACGTGGGCCAAGCACTCCTAGAGCTGGCTAAGACCCTAAACTGATAGAGGAAACTTGGTTATGCCCCTAATGAGTTAACAAACCAAGGTGGACATAACGCTCATAGAGCTGGCTAAGACCATAAACTAGATGAGAAAACATGGTTCTACTCCAATTAGCTGACTAACGAAGACCTAAGACCCTAAACTGATAGAAGAAACTTGGTCGTACCCAATGAGATGACTAACCAAGGTGTGTAAAGCGCTCTTAGAGCTAGCTAAGACCCTAAACTGATGAGAAAACTTAGTCGTGCTCCAATCAGCTAACTAACCAAGGCTGGCAAAGCACTCCTAGAGCTGTCAAAGACCTTAAATTGATAGAGGAAACTTGGTTGTACCTATATGAGCAAACTAACCAAGGTAGACATAGCGCTCCTAGTGTTGGCTAAGACCCTAACTTGGATGAGAAAACTTGGTCGTGCTCCAATTAGCGGATTAACTAAAGCAGGGAAAGAGATTCTAGAGCTGGCAAAGACCCTAAACTGATAGAGGAAACTTGGTCATGCTCTAATGAGCAGACTAACTAAGGAGGACATATCACTCCTAAAGCTGGCTAAGACCCTAAACTGGATGAGAAAACTTAGTTGTGCTTCAATGAGCTAACTAATTAAGGCAGGCAAAGCCCTCCTAGGGCAAGCTAAGACCCTAAACTGATAGAGGAAACTTGGTCGTGCACTAATGAGTTGACTAACTAAGGTAGACATAGCACTCTTAGAGCTGGCTAAAACCCTAAATTGGATGAGAAAACTTAGTTATACTTCAATGAGTTGACTAACCAAGGCAACTAAAGCGATCCTAGAGCGGGCTAAGACCACAAACTGATAGAGGAAACTTAGCCGTACCCCAATGCGATGACTAACCAAGGTGGGAAAAGCGCTCCTAGAACTAACTAAGACACTAAACTAATTAGAAAACTTGGTTGTGCCCCAATGTGTTGACTAACCAAGGTGAACAAAACATTCTTAGAGTTAGCTAACACCCTAAACTGGGTGAGAAAACTTGGTTGTGCTCTAATGTGCTGACTAGCCAAGGTAGGCAAAGCGCTCCGAAAATTGGCTAAGACCCTTAACAGATAGGGGATTCCTAGTCATTCTCTAATGAGCTGACAAACCAAGCTGGGTAAAGCACTCTTAGAATTGGCTAAGACCCTAAATTAGATGAGAAAACTTAGTCGTGCTCTAATGAGTTGACAAACCAAGGCGAACAAAGCGCTCCTAGAGTTGGCTAGGACCCTAAACTGATAAAGGAAACTTGGTCGTGCCTCCAATGAGCTAGCTAACTAACTAACTAAGGTGAGCAAAGCGCTCCTAGAGCTGGCTAAGACCCTAAACTAGATGAGAAAACTTAGTCATGCTCCACTAAGCTGACGCTCCAATAAGCTGACGCTCCAATAAGCTGACTTACCAAGGCACGCAAAGCGCTCCTAGAGCTGGCAAAGACCCTAAACTAATAGAGGAAACTTGGTCTTGCCCTAATGAGTTAACTAACCAAGGCGGGCAATGTACTCCTAGAGTTGGCTAAGACCCCAAACTAGACGAGAAAATTTGGTCATGCTCCAATGACATGACTAACCAAGGCAGGAAAATTACTTCTTTAGCTAGCTAAAACCCTAAATTGATAGAGGAAACTTGGTCATATACCAATGAGTTGACTAACCATGGTGGACATAACACACTTAGAGTTAGCTAAGACCCTAAACTGGATAAGAAAACTTGGTTGTACTCCAATGAGCCCACTAACCAAGGCAAGCAAAGCGATCCTAGAGCTGGCTAAGACCCTAAACTGATAGAGGAAACTTGGCCGTACCCTAATGAGATGACTAACCAAGGCAGGCAAAGTGCTCCTAGAGTTGGCTAAGACCCTAAACTGATGAGAAAACGTGGTCGTGCCTCAATGAGCTAACTTACAAGGCGGGCAAAGTGCTCCTAGAGCTAATTAAGACCCTAAACAGATAGAGGAAACATGGTCGTATCCTAATGAGCTGACTAACTAAGGCGGGCAAAGCGCTCTTAGTACTGGCTAAGACCCTAAACCGATAGAGGAAACTTGGTTATGCCCTAATGAGTTAACTAACCAAGGCAGAAGTAACGCTCTTAAAGCAGGATAAAACCTAAACTGGATAAGAAAACTTAGTCGTACTCAAGCAAAGCGATCCTAGAGCTAGCTAAGACCCCAAATTGATGATAAAACTTGGTCGTGCCCCAATGAGTTGACTAACTAAGGCGGACATAACACTCCTAGAGCTGGCTAAGACCCTAAACTAGATGAGAAAACTTAGTCGTGCTCCAATGAATTGACTAACCAAGGCAAGCAAAGCGCTCTTGGAGCTGGCTAAGACCCTTAACAGATAGAGGAAACTTAGTCGTACCCCAATGAGCTGACAAACCAAGGCAAGCAAAGAAGCTCCTAGAGTTGGCTAAGACCCTAAACGGATGAGAAAACTTGGTTGTGCTCCAATGAGTTGACTAACAAAAGCGAGCAAAGCGCTCCTAGAGCTGGCTGAGGCCCTAAACTGATAGTGGAAACTTGGTCATACCCCAATGAGCATACTAACCATGGTAGGCAAAGCGCTCCTATAGCTAGCTAAGAACATAAACTATATGAGAAAACTTGGTTGCACTCCAATGAGCTAACTAATTAAGGCGGGTAAAGCACTCCTAGAGTTGACTAAGAACCTAAACTGATAAAAAAACTTGGTCGTACCCTAATAAGCTAACTAACCAAGGTGAGCAAAGCGCTCTAAGAGCTAATTAAGGCCCTAAACTAATAGAGGAAACTTGGTCATGCCCCAATAAGTTGACTAACCAAAGTGGACATAACGCTTCTAGAGCTAGCTAAGATCCTAAACTGGATGAGAAAACTTGGTCATGCTCTAATGAGCTGCTAACCAAGGTAAGCAAAGCGCTCCTAAAGCTGGCTAAGACCCTAAACCGATAAAGGAAGCTTAGTTGTGCCCCAATGAGCTCACTAACCAAAGTGGGCAAAGCCCTCCTAATGCTGGCTAAGATCCTAAGCTGATAGAGGAAACTTAGTCTTACCCCAATGAGTTGACCAACCCAGGTGAACATAATGCTCCCAAAGCTGGCTAAGACCCTAAACTGATAGAGGAAGCTTAGTCATACCCCATTGAGATAACCAACCAAGGCAGACATAACGCTCTTAGAGCTGGCACTAACACAAAACTGGATGAGAAAACATGGTCGTACTTTAATGAGCAGACCAACCAAGGCAAGCAAAGCAATCTTAGAGCTAGCTAAGACCCTAAACTGATTGAAGAAACTTGGCCGTACCCTAATGAGATGACTAATCAAGGTAAGCAAAGCGCTCCTAGAGCTAGTTAAGACCCTAAATTGATAGAGGAAACTTAGCCGTACCCTAATGAATAGATTGACCAAGCCGGGCAAAGCGTTCCTAGTGTTGGCAAAGACCCTAAACTGGATGAGAAAACTTTGTCATGCCCTAATATGAAGACTAACCAAGGCGAACATAACATTCCTAGAGCTGGTTAAGACCCTAAACTGGATAAGAAAACTTGGTCGTACTCTAATGTGTTGACTAACCAAGGCAGGCAAAGCACTCCTAGAGTTAGCTAAGACCCTAAACTGGTAGAGGAAGCTTAGTCATGCCCCAATGAGCTCACTAACCAAGGCAGGCAAAGCGCTCCTAGTACTAGCTAAGACCCTAAACTAGATGAGAAAACTTAGTTGTGCTCCAATGACCTGACTAACCAAGGCATGCAAAGTGCTCCTAGAGCTGGCTAAGACCTTAAACTAATAGAGGAAGCTTAGTCGTGCCCCAATGAGATGACCAACAAAGGCGGACATAACATTCCTAGAGCTGGTGCTGACCCAAAATTGGATGGGAAAACATGGTTGTACTCCAATGAGTAGACCAACCAAGGCAAGCAAAGTGATCATAAAGCTAGCTAAGACCCTAAACTGATTGAGGAAACATGGCCATACTCCAATGAGATGACTAACTAAGGCAGGCAAAGCACTCCTAGAGCAGGCTAAGACTCTAAACATATAGAGGAAACATGGTCATGCTCTAATGAGCTAACTAACCATGGTAGGCAAAGCGTTCCTAAAGTTGGTTAAGACCTTAAAATGGATGAGAAAACTTGGTCGTGGTCCAATGAGCTGACTAACTAAGGCAGGCAAAGCGTTCCTAAAGCTAACTAAGACACTAAACTGATAGAGGAAACTTAGTCGTGCCCTAATGAGCTGACTAACCAAGGCAAACATAGCGTTCCTAAAGCTGGCTAAGACCTTAGACTAGATGAGAAAACTTAGTCGTGATTCAATGAGCTGACTAACCAAGGCAGGCAAAGCATTCTTCTAGGTGGCTATAACCTAAAATTGATAGAGGAAACTTGGTCATGCCCCAATGAGCTGACTAACCACGGCGGACAAAGCACTCCTAAAGTTGGCTAAGACCCAAAACTAATAGAGGAAACTTGGTTGTACCCTAATGAGCTGACTAACTAAGGTGGACATAGCGCTCCTAGAGTTAGTTATGACCCTAAACTGGATGAGAAAACTTGGTCGTGCTTCAATAAGCTAATTAAGCAAGACAGACAAAGCGCTCCTAAAGTTAGCTATGACCCTAAACTGATAGAGGAAACTTAGTCATGCCCCAATGAGTTGACCAACCAAGGCAGATATAACACACCTAAAGTTAGCTAAGACCCTAAACTGGATGAGAAAATATGGTTGTGCACCAATGAGCTGGCTAACCAAGGTAGGCAATGTACTCTTAGAGCTAGCTAAGACCCTAAATCGATAGAGGAAACATAGTCGTATCCCAATGAGCTGACTAACCAAGGTAGACAAAGAGCTTCCAGAGCTGGCTAAGACCCTAAACTGATGAAAAAACTTGGTCGTGTTCCAATGAGCTGACTTACTAAGGCGAGCAAACCGCTCTTAAAGCTGGCTAAGACCTTAAATTGATAGAGGAAACTTTATCATACCCCAATGAGCTAAATAACTAGGGCGGGCAAAAGGCTCCTAAACCTGGCTAAGACCCTAAACTAGATGAGAAAACTTGGTCGTGCTCCAATGAGCTGACTAACCATAGCAGGCAAAGCGCTCTTAATGCTGGCTAATACCCTAAATTGATAAGGGAAACTTAGGGATGCCCCAATGAGTTGACTAACCAAGGAGGACATAACACTCCTAAAGCTGGCTAAGACCTTAAACTGAATTTGAAAACTTGGTCATACTTCAATGAGCTAACTAACCAAGGCCGGCAAAACACTCCTAGAGCTAGCTAAGACCCTAAATTGATTGAGAAAACTTGGCCATACCCTAATGAGATGACTAACCAAGGTGGGCAAAGCGTTCCTAGAGCTGGCTAAGACCCTAAATTGATGAGAAAGCTTGGTCGTACCCCAATGAGCTAACTCACCAAGGCGAGCAAAGCGCTCCTAAAGCTAGCTAAGACCCTAAACTAATAGATGAAACTTGGTCATGCCCTAATGAGTTGACTAACCAAGGCATACATAACGTTCTTAGAGCTGACTAAGACCCTAAACTGGATGAGAAAACTTGGTTGTACTCCAATCAGCTGACTAACTAAGGCAAGCAAAGCGATTTTAGTACTGGCTAAGACCCAAAACTGATAGGGGAAATTCAACCGTATCCCAATGAGATGACTAACCATGGTAGGCAAAGCGCTCCTAGAGTTGGCTAAGATCCTAAACGAATGTGAAAACTTAGTCGTGGTCTAATGAGCAAACTAATCAAGGCAGGAAAAGTGCTCCTAAAGCTGGCTAAGACCCTTAACTGATGAGAAAACTTGGTCGTAATCCAATGAGCTGACTAACCAAGACAAGCAAAGCACTCCTAAAGTTGACTAAGATCCTAAACTGATAGAGGAAACTTGGTCATGCTCTAACGAGTTAACTAACCATAATGGACATATTGCTCCTAAAGCTGGCTAAAACCCTAAACTGGATCAAAAAACTTGGTTGTGCTTTAATGAGCTGACTAACCAAGCAGGTAAAGCACTCTTAAAGTTGGCTCAGACCCTAAACTGATAAAGGAAACATAATCATACCCCAATGAGTTGACTAACCAAGGTAGACAAAGCGCTCCTAGAGCTGGCTAAGACCTTAAACTGGATGAGAAAACTTGGTTATGCTCCAATGAGCTGACTAACCAAGGCGAGCAAGGCGAGCAAAGCACTCCTAGAGTTGGCCAAGATACTAAACTGATAGAGGAAACTTGGTCGTGCCTCAATGAGCTGACTAACTAAGATGGGTAAAGCGCTCATAGAGTTGGCTAAGACCTTAAACTGGATGAGAAAACATAGTTATACTCCAATGAGCTGACTAACCATAGCAGGCAAAGCGCTCCTATAGCTAGCTAAGACCCTAAACCAATAGAGGAAACTTGGTCATGTCCTAATGAGCTAACTAACCAAGGCAGACATAGCGCTCCTAAAGTTAGCAAAGACCCTAAACTGGATGAGAAAAGTTGGTCACGCTCCAATGCACTGACTAACCATGGCGGGCAAAGCACTCCTAGAGCTGGCTAAGATCCTAAACTGATAGAGGAAACTTGGTCGTGCCCTAATAAGCTGACTAACCAAGGTGGACAAAACACTCCTAGAGCTGGCTAAGATCCTAAACTGATAGAGGAAACTTAGTCATGCCCTAATGAGCTGACTAACCAAGGTGGACATAGCATTCTTAGAGTTGGCTAAGACCCTAGATTGGATGAGAAAACTTGGTTGTGCTCCAATGACCTGACTAACCAAGGCAGGCAAAGCGTTCCTAGTGTTGGCTAAGTCCCTATACTGGATGAGAAAACTTGGTCATGCTCTAATGAACTGACGAACCATGGTGGTGAAGTGCTCCTAAAGCTAGCTAAGACCCTAAACTGATAGAGGAAACTTGGTCGTACCCTAATGAGCCAACTAACCAAGGTGGACATAGCACTCTTAAAGTTAGCAAAGACTCTAAACTGGATGACAAAACTTGGTCGTGCTCCAATGAGTTGACTAACCATGGCAGGCAAAGCGCTCTTAGAGCTAGCTAAGACTCTAAACTGATAAGGGAAACTTAGTCGTGCCCTAATGGGCTGACTAACCAAAGCAGACATAACGCTCCTAGAGCTGGCTAAGGCTCTAAACTAGATGAGAAAACTTGGTCATGCTCCAATGAATTGAGTAACCAAGTCGGGCAAAGCGCTCCTGGAGCTGGCTAAGACCCTAAACTGATAGAGGAAACTTAGTCGTCCCCCAATGAGCTGACTAACCAAAGCGGGCCAAGTGCTCCTAATGCTAGCTAAGACCCTAAACTGGATGAGCAAACTTGGTTGTTCTCTAATGGGTCAACTAACCAAGGCAGGCAAAGCGCTCCTAGAGTTGTCTAAGACCCTAAATTAATAGAGAAAACTTGGTCGTACCTCAATGAGCTGATTAACTAAGGCGAGCAGAGCGCTCTTAGAGTTAACTAAGACCCTAAACTAGATGGAAAAACTTAGTCGTGCTCCCATAAGCTAACTAATCAAGGTAGGCAAAGCATTCCTAGAGTTGGCTAAGACCCTAAACTAATAGTGAAAACTTGGTCGTAAAGGACTGTTATGGATAAAGCCATAGAAATATTGGTCTTTTAAATGCATATGCAATGTTCAAAAACCAATGTGCTAACATTTTATAGAAGTACTTACCTTGCCCTCGTTCATAGCACCCAAACTGTCAAACCTTTTTGAAAAGCCCTATGAACATTTATTAGCTTACGCTTTAATCCTTTTGTTGTCAAATCAAATGATCTTGATGCAGAACGTTTGAGACTTCACCGACTCTTTTTGAGGAATCATGGAAATTAACTTAATACAGAATGCCACCTATTGTTTTTATCTTTCTAGAACTTTTATTAACCAGAACCCTTATTCTTGACTAACGATCATCTGTCGTGAGGTGATTGCTTTTCTCACTTCCCTAAAAAATAAACAATAAAACCCCCTTTTGAGAGGGATCAATCTGTAATAAAGTATTTTAAAGAGTTTTGTTGATTACCAATGTCCTAGATCTCACTTCTCAACTTCTCTCATGTTTTCCTTATATGGGTTTAATGAAGTAAAGGGAGTTGGACCTTTCAATGGAAAGGGTGATTATTCCAACGATGACAATGGCCAAAGATACCAACTTTGCTTGCAGATAATGAAAATTAGACTACAATGACATTCAGAATAACTGGCATTTTTAAGCAAACATTTCTACTGACTTCTCATGGATTGTATAACTTTACAGTGTCAACATTTACAAGGTCTCTTAATTCTGGACTATCCATTTGAGACAAAATTAAAGCCCCTCCTAGTAATACTCGTTTTATGATATAAGGGCCTCCGTAATTAAGAGCAAACTTCCCTCTAGAGTCTTGTACATTTGGGAGAGCCTTTCTTAATACCACGTCACCTTCTTTGAAGTTTTGGGGTCGTACCCTTTTGTTGAAAGCTTGAGACATTCTTTGTTGACAACACTAATTATGACACAAGGTTGTCAATCTCCTTTCATTAATCAAATTCAACTATTCAATGTGTTTCTTTACCCAATCAGCTTTGTCCAACTAAGTTCTTGATAGTACCTTAAGTGACGGGATCTCAACCTCTACTGGTAACACTGCTTCAATGCTATATGCCATAGAGTAAGGTGTTGCCCCAATCGACATTATGATGAAGTTTGATAGGCCGTAAGTGCGAATGGCAACATCTTATGCTAGTCCTTATACGTAACAGCCATTTTTTCAATGATTCTTTTAAGGTTTTTGTTGGCTGCTTTAACGACTCCATTCATTTGGGGTTGATAAGGAGTAGAGTTCCTATGAATGATCCTAAACTGTCGGCACAATTCTGACATAAGCTTGTAATTGAGGTTAGTACCATTGTCAGTGATGATCGTTTCTAAAGTCCTATATTAGGCCAAGATATCTCTCTTGATGAACTTAACTATGACCCCTTTAGTAATGCTTGAATAAGATGAGGCCTTAACCCAATTGCTAAAGTAGTCAATGGTAACCAATATAAAGCAATGCCCATTGGATGCTTTTGGAGTAATTGGGCCAATGATATCTATTCCCTACATTGAGAAAGGCCACGGTGCTGAGAGTGTGTGTAGTTCCTGAGGTAGGGCATTTATCCTATTTGCATAAACTTGTCATAAGTAACAATGCCTAACGTGTTCAATGCAATCGCCTTCCATTGTTGACCAGTAGTACCTTAGCCTCATAATTTTCTTTGCCAGCATGTAACCGTTCATGTAAGGGCCACATACTCCTTCTTGTACTTTTTTCATTAACATTTCAGCTTCCTCGTTGTCCACACACCTTAAAAGTATACCATCAAAAGAACGTTGGTATAAGATGGACTCACTTATTAAGAATTGAGTGACCAATCTCCCGATTGTCCTTCTGTCCTTTTTCTTGGCCTCTTCATGGTATGTACCTTGTTGTAGGAATATCTTAACATCATGGTACCACAGCTTTTAGTTATTCATACCCTCAATTGCCAGGCAAAAGGCAGGCTTGTCTTCAATTTCAATAGTAAGAGGCTAAATCTCAACTCCACCGGATATTTGGATCATGGATGCTAAAGTGGCTAAGGCATCGGTAAACTAATTCTTAGTCTTTAGTACATGATTGAAGGTGATTTCTCTGAATTTCTCTATCAATTCAATCAAGTGCCGATGATAAGGTACTAGTTTAGGATCTTTCGTTTTGTATTCTCCTCGAGCTTAGCCGATAATCAGTGAGGAGTCTCCATATACTTCTAATTCTTGAATATCTTTATCTAAGGTCATTTTGAGTCTTATGATGTATGCTTCATATTCAGCAATATTATTAATGTATGGAAAAACAAGCCTGTATTGTCTGAGCTGATGTATTACCCAAACCAATGTATAACAGGTTCTTTCAATTTCTAAATATTTATGTTCCCTTCCGGTGCATTTCTTGCTTAAGTAGTATACAGCCTGTTCTTTTCCTTGCTCATAATTCTGGCTAAGCATACATCCCATAGACTCTGGTAATATTGTCAAGTATAGGAACAAAGGCTTCCCAGGTTTTGGAGATACCAAAATTAAAGGGTTCATAAGGTATTCTTTGATCGTTATAAAGGCTTGCTTGTACTCTTCATCCCAATTGATCTTGGCATTCTTTTTCAACAACTTAAACAAGGGACGGCACTTATCTATGAGTTGAGATATGGACTGGGCTATGTAGTTCAAACGACCCAACAAGCCTCTAATTTCTTTGAGTGTACGTGGCTGGGGTAAGTCAACTATCGTTTTGACTTTATCAAGGTTCACTTCGATGCCCCTTTGGCTGATTATATAGCCCAATAATTTCCCTGAAGTCACTCTAAAGGTATACCTCTCTAGGTTAAGTTTTAACTGGAATTTCCGTAACCTATCAAACAATCTCCTCACATTATCTACATGATTTTCTCCTTCTTCGAACTTTGTAATCATATCATCAACATATACTTCAACTTCTTTGTGTATCATGTCATGAAAGATTGCGACCATGGCCCTTTAATAAGTTGCCCTGGTAATTTTGAGCCTGAAAGGCATTACTTTGTAGCAAAATGTGCCCCTAAGTCATAATAAATGTTGTCTTAGCTTTATCTTCTTTAGACATTCGAATTTGATTATATTCGGAGAATCCATCCATGAAAGAGAAAAGATGGTTTCCGGCTGTATTATCAACCAAAACATCAATATAGGGCAAGGGGAAATTATCTTTGGGGGTTGCTTAATTAAAGTCTCGAAAATCCATGCACACTTTAACTTTCCTATTCTTCTTCATAACCGGTACTATATTGGCTACCCATTCGGGATAATCAGATACTTCAATGAAACCGACCTCTAGTAATTTTCTAACTTCTTCCTTGAATTTCAATAAGATATGTGGTCGGAACCTTCTTAACTTCTGTTTCTTAGGTTTGATATCCTCTCGAGTAGGTAAGCGATGGATCACGATTGATGGATATAATCTAGGCATATCTTCATAAGATCATGCAAACATATCTTGGTATTCAGATAGTAGGGCGATCATTTCAGCCTTTTGTTCTCCTTTTAGAATTCCTCTAATTTTCAATGTTCTAGTATTATCATTAGTCCTAACATTAATCGTCTCAATTGGCTTATCAATGGAAATTCTACTCATTTTATGTTTTTGCCAGCTTTCTTACACGTCATTATGGTCATTGATATCACTCCCAACGACTAACCCAGTAAGGCTAAAGGTGATATCAATATTTTCATCACTTATCTACGCGAGGTATCCATGGCCTTTGTTCGAAGCATTGGATTTGGGAAAAAGAATGTAAAAGAAAGAGTGTAAGTAAGGAAGAAGTGAAGAGAAAAGAGACTAATTTTATTTGGAGGAATCTTTTTTTTTTAGTACAATTATTTGTAGAACAAAGGTAATTTATTACAAAACACTATAAAATACTGGATTGTAATTTATCTTTTACCCTATGGAAGACTTATCGCTATTCATAGCAATGGAAAACCAGTTATTCAAGTGTTGAGACTTATCGAATGGGCCAGCTACTTTATTTCTGGTGGAGGTGTCCTCTTTGGTAAGCTTTGAATTCTAAGCATTGGCCCAAATGAAAGTTTTTGACAATGGTGAAAAGGTTATCGAGGCATGATACAATCTATCACCTCTTTTGCCCCTCGCTTGCATATTTTGCAGCTCATCCATTAGAGTTGGGATGTAACCTAGCCCATAGGTTCCAAACTAGTCTTCTTTGAACTTTGGCCTCTTATCTTTCTCTCGATCAGTGATCATGCATACCTCTTCAAACATTTGGAGCCCAAAGTCCTCTTGCTCCTCAGTGCCAATATAGAGTATGGTCATTTCTTTGTAAATTTCATAATCCTGGTCATTCAGAATTGTAATGACTTGGCCATTAGAGATGAACTTAACCTTCTAATGAAGACTCGAAGGTATAGCCCTTGCTAAATGTATCCAAGGTCTTCCCAATAACAGATTAAAGGTCCTTGAGATGTCCAAAACTTGGAATTGAATGTTGAACATTTGTGGACCGATATCAATTGGAAAGTCGATCTCCCCTATAATATCTCTCTTGGATCCGTCAAAAGCCTGAACCATTGTTAAGCTTGGTTTAATTGCAATCACATCAATTGCCAATAGATCCAGGGTGACGAGAAGGTAGACATTCAATGATGAGCCATTGTCAATGAGGACTCTTGCTGTGATAATGTTGTTTACCCTTACTATTATGAAGAGAGGTTTAGTGTGTTAATGGCCATCTTCTCCCAGTTCTTCGGTAGAGAAAGAAATCTTATCCATAGTGAGGATATAGTTGGTGACAGACCCTATTCTTTCAGTTGGTATTTCGCGAAGGACTTTGACTTCCCTCAATGTTCTGAACAAAGCTTCCCGATGTAGTTCTAATGCCATCAATAGACTCATAAGGGATATTTGTGTTGGAGTCTTAGCGATTGATCCATTATTTTATACTCGCTAAACTTGATCATCTTGGTGAAGGCAGTTAATCCTTCTTCATGTTTAGCTTGTTTATTATTTGGCCTTTCCAGCACGGTCTTCTTTTTCAGGTCTTCCCTTAAATCATATATTTTACCAAAGCGGGTAATCCCCCTTACAACTGAGCTTGACTGGAAGGTGTATCGTTTGGCTTGCAGAATTTGTCTCTCCTCTTGTCTGTAGAATCTATAGACCTTAGGCTCTCAGTTGGAACCAATCATGTTGATGGTAGGCTCTAAGTCATCAAATATCATATCGATGATGGGCCCATGGTCAGGTAAAGGTTTGTTGTTGACGTTTGAAACTAGAGCCTCTACGAAGTCCAGTTGGGCTGTGCCTTCATCAATTAAGTCTTGGATTTTGTTTCTTAATCTCCAGCATGAGTTGGTGGAATGTCCTTTCTGCCCCAAATGATATTGACATCTAGTGTCAGGATAAAAAAATTTTGGTCCATATCTTTCATTAGGAGGCTCAGAATGGGTCGGATTGTCTTTCCTCAATTTTTCAAGGACTTGGCTGAGGGGCACCGGTATCTTGGTGAACTATCTCGAAACCTTATTGACTTATAGCTAACTTTGGAATTGTTGCTGTATTGGTGGAGGATTTATTCTAAAAGAGACCCGAGTATTAGGCCTGGAGTTTGAATTCACCATGCCGATAGTTGCTTCTTAGTTTTGCTTGTAGTAAGCTTTATAGAAGGCGACTTTCTATCCAATGGCTCTTGTAACTTACCAGAAATTACAACACTTTCAATCCGACATCCCGCAGCTACTACCTTTGCGAAACTGGAGGAGGCTTGCCCAATCAGATGAGAAAAGTAAGGTCTTTCAACAGTATTAATAAAAGATGAAGTCAGCTACTTCTCGGTCATGGGGGTAGATACTTGTGTAGCCAAGGATCTCCAACTCTAGGCATATTCCTTAAAGGACTCATTATGCTTTTTTTGCAGGGTAACCAAGTTTATCATGGTTGGTGCTACTTTAACATTAAATTTATACTGCTCATAAAACACCTTAGCTAACGTTTCCAATATGTTCACTTAATTCAGATCCAATTGGGCATACTAAGTCAAAGCAGGGCTAATTAGGCTGTCCTGAAAAGTCTGGACCATAAGCTGATCGTATTGCACATATATGCTCATCTTACATACATACATTCGAGTGTGTAGTTTAGGGCATCCAATCTCATCATACTTTTTGAAGTCAAGCACATTGAATTTTTTCGGAAGACTTCCATAGTTGTAGGCAGAGAAGTCTGTTATACCAGCTTGCTCGAATCCATCATACCCTTCGAGTATTTTCATTTTTTCGATGATTTGTTGGGTCAGTCGTTTCTTAAGCTCTTTCAGTCTATCCTAATAAGGTTTAAGTTTTGGATTGATTGGAAACAAGTAAGTGTTCGGCTCGAAAGTTGGGTTAACCTTTGGAAAGACTCCTTCTATCTCAAAGGATTCAAAGGTTTAGTTGACTTTTGGGTAAGCTTCTTCAGCTTCGAGGGTTAAGGCTTCAACATTCTTCCCATATTAAGTTTTAGAACTTTGTTTGTTTGATAAAGCCGTGGACTTAAGCAAGGCGATGCTGTTAGCAAGAAAGCTTAGTTGATCTGCAATTTTCCCCACTGTTCATTCCAAAGATTGGAACCTCAGCTTTTATGGGATCAATAAGTTCGGGGTTGACATTGTTGTTGGTGTTGACATTGTTGTTTCCTTGGCTGGCCATTTGGGTTTATGAGTAGGTTTGAATAGGACTTCTTTGGAAGGTTTGACGCTTAGGAGCTATCTTAGCAACCTGTTTAAGATCACTTCTCAACAAGTTAGCACATGAATATTTTAATTTTTGAAACAATGCAAATGAGCCACACGGATGCAAAAGGAAGAGAATCAACAAATAACTAGCAAGATGGAAAACAAAAAATTATTTTTGTAGCTTTTGGAGTTTCCTCTTACATTATTTGAAGAAAAAAAAAAAAGAAAATACATTTAAGAAGATTATTCTAAATGTTCTTCAGGCACCTGGCGAATGTTCCCTTTTTCTACCTATTGGACTTTGCCAGTGCTCCCTTCCTCTTTTCTGAGTTGGGCTCTTCCATTTCTTCAAGTTCTTTCAGCCTCTTCTAGGTTATCTTCAATTGATGTTCCAATGCTTGGGAATGTTGTTTAGATTCCCAAAAGAGATCTTCTTACATGTCTCGCTCTTCATAGATTACTTCCATTCGGGCTTGTACTTAGTCCATGTAGGTCCTGATTTCAGGATTTCTTTCAACTGGTACGGGTTGGATGACTTCTAGTGCTCGATACTGGATCTCCCCTACCTTATAGAGCTGATCGTACAAATATTTTTTGGTAACTTGGTGCTTGTTCACTTCTCCTAGCCATTCTCCTAAATCGATGTTTGGGTTAATAGTCCTTGTTCCCCGTAACTATTTGATTGCCCTGAGTTTGGACATCTTCTATGGTAGGGGAATCTAAAGGTCCTCATAATCCAAGGTCATGATATCCAATGAAGACCTATAGACTATATCTTAGATACCTCCGAATTGTCTGATCATATTGTTAGGGTAATAGCCTATGCATAATTTCATCCTAATTAGGGGTGTTGCCTAATAATTTTTGTAACCTAGAATTACCCTTTTGAAGTTACTCCATCTTGCTGTCCATAAGATATTAGCGATTTGAAAAGTTCCCAACACTTTTACCTAATAGTAAGTGAATTTTCCTTCTAAGAGATGGACCTTATCAGCAAAAGAATCGATCAGATCGATGTTATGAGCAAACTCTCCTCGGATTAGATCAAGCCCATAACATTTCATGTGGCTTACGAACCAGACTATCAGTAACGCCAGGCTAGTCTTTATTGTACCATCATTCTTTTCTTTTAAAATACTAAGGCTTCTGATATGTTCTGTAAGGAGTGATGGGAATAAAACTATTAGCCCTTTTACCCGCAACTGAGCCCGAGGGCTAGAGGGCTTAACAAGATGAATTCTTCTATTCCAGCAGACTCTTGCCAAGGCCGAGTAATTCTTTGCTAAGTCACTCCTTAAGCCGTACCAAATGACTACCACTCTCTCACAGATAGAATACCGAGAAACAGAAGGCCAAGGTAACTACCAATCTTCATCCGCATTAGTACCAAGCTAAGCACTTACTCGACATCACCCTTGTCAAGATGCCGAGAAAGAGAATCCGATCTGATCAAGCCATCCCTGCTCAAACAAGTAAGATGTCCATACCTTTTTTCCGTATCTTCTAACAACCTTGCTAATGAAGCATCGCCACATGTACAGCATCATGTGTAGAATCCGTTGCACCAATGATTGTTTTTCTTATATATTCATTTTTACCCTTTTATATCTCGTATATTGCTTCCTTAGGAAATGTCCTTTTTGTCTTTTCTTTTTTTCTTTTCTTTTTTAGCCATGTTGCCCTAACTTATGGGTATAAATACCCCTGTACTTGTAGCTGTAAAGCATCAAATTATCTTCAATACACTTGATTACTTTCTTCCCTACGTAGACACTATTTGTTTACTCTCAACATCACTCTTATCATTTCCCTTAAGCAAGGTTAAGTGGCAAGTAACCTCACCGGACCAATTCATGCATCATATCGAATTGTGTCGTGAGTCCTCAGAAGTTCTATTGTTGCGTCATATCCTTTGGAGTTGTTCATAAGTTTTGGTTACTATTTCATTCATCATTTTTGCCCTTTTCGCACTTTCCCCATTAACCTTTTTCAAGTTTTTTACAAGCTTGGACTCATCCAACAACTGGCCATATCTGTTCTTGGTTATGGTTCACAACAAGGAGGGTCAGGACATATGATTGCCTTCAAGAAATTGGCTCACTAACACAGCAACCTTCAAATGGATGAGGAACTTTCCATTAGGGAATAGGAGGGTCCCGAATGCAATTGGGATGAAGGCTTTTATTCTATTCTATCCCTAATCTTTGAGATTACCTCAAAAGATGCCCTATTGGTTGGATTTAAGCTTAATGATGAACCAGGCTCTTAAGTCTTCCAGTTTGATGTAGTTACCATTGCAGCTTTTGAAGGCTTTGTTCACTTCAGCTTTTCTAATACCTAGGAGTCTTGAAAAGGCATTCACCAGATCTACTTCCAAAATTGGGGTGTATATATTTTCCAACTCGAAAAGCCACTTCTTCGAGTTCCTAAAAGTTGGTTATAGCCCAAATCAAATTAATCTCTATCTTTACTTTAGGAAGTGATAGAATGGGCCGATTTTACTGAAGATGGTCTCTTGTTCTCTTAGATTGAAATGTCATAACCATTGGTCCAAGATTGGCCTGAGGCAAATGGGCTTGCTTACAAATTTTTCCTTAAAGTAGACAAAGTTAGATGAACATGCCATTTCCTAATCTGAATTACAAAAAAAAAAAAAAAATGTTACAAGATTGTCCAACTATTATTTACAAAGTCAAAACCTATTTACAGCGATCCTATGTTTACAATACGTGAAAATTACAAGGGAAATCAAGAGAACTCTAAGCTATTCTATATTTTTATTTCCATCATGCTTAATAATTTGTCGATTCTAGATGTCGTAAATGTATAAAGGGTAGGTTTTAAAGGTTCTTAGGCTTGTGCGACCTCACTTGTTAAAAAATACTTTCAATGGTCACATCAAACTTAAGTAGGGATGGCCTAATCAACCCCGAGTAGTGGTTACACCACAGCACCTGGAGCCTACACAATGGCCCCCTATCCTAAGGTCCTAATACAGTTCGGGTTTGACCATTTCTACCATACATTTGTGGAAAATTAAATACCACCCCCTGAATGATTAAATACATAAAACTAAACCTACAAAGATGCTAGTACAGTTACAAAAAACAAAAGAAAATAAATAAATTACACTAAGGTGATTTTTAAGTTTAATTTTAAATTTGAAAAGTCGAATGGTTAACCCTCTTTTCAGTCCCAAGTAGAGTCGCCAAGCTATCGAGCTTAGTTTTTCACCTCCCGGTTTTATAAATTAAATTTTCTCTAAACCGATTAGTACTAAACTCTTACCCATTTAGTATTGACCCTCGACTATGTTTTAAAGAAAACCAATTCTTTTTACATTTTAAAAGTATTTTGGAGTTGCCACTCTACCAGAGTCAGGAAAAGGAGTTAAGTTATAACCAATTAAGTGGATTGATTATAACTTAGCCATTGATCTAACGATTGAAACCAATTTTATAAAATGGTTTTTGAAACAAGAGATTTGGATCCGGGGGTTGTAATCTTTAAACCCTTAAGAGTACCATTAATTTTCCAAATTTAAAATTGAACTTAAAGGTCACCTTTTAATTTTAAAAGATAGAATTCAGTTATTAGTTACTCAAATTAGATAAATGAAGTAACCTTAAACTAAATAGGAAAATTAAGTTTTTTTCATTTTTACCATCACCCCGTAGGTGCTTACGTACTCGCTATTTGGAATCAGATGTACATAATTCTTTTTTATAAAACTTTAGTGGATTGATAGATTTTAGTTTTGAAAAAATTGAGTTTATGTTTTTATCTGGTTTGATTTATTTAAAAAAATCTTCCTAAATGGTCCTAGTTAGTGTTTAAAAATTTCTTAAAAATAGCCTTAATTTAGGAAAAGGGTCCATTTATTTTTTTATTCTTAGAAAACCTAATTTTTCTAAGTGATAAAATGAATTTATTTATTTATTAACTTATTTATTTTTTTTGTTACGTTGTCTATTTATTTATCTATTTCTACAAGTAAATAAAAGATCCCCTTTTTCTGTTATTTTCTTTTTCTCGTTTTTCTCTTTTCTCTTTTTTTCTTTTTTTTTTTGTTTTATAAGTACATGAATAAAAGGATAAAAAAATAAAAAAAATAAAAAAACAAATTAAATTAAATTAAAAAAATTAGACTAAGTTAAGCTCGGATTGACTTGATTAACTCAGGTAGGCTTAGGTTGACTTTGGTCGGCTTAAGTGGCTCAATTGGCTTTGAGTTGGCTCTAGTCGGGTTGGATCGTCTCGAAAAGTCGAATCGAAATGCCTTACTTGGGGTTTCTAAACGCGAGGATTCCGATAGTGATGGTGGTTTTTGCTGAAAACAATCGTAAGGATGGAAAACTTAGAGAGAGAGAGAGAGAGAGAGAGAGATTAGGCTAGAGAGAGAAAGCTTAGATTTGTTTACCTAGAGCATTTCTAAGCTTGTGTTGTGTGTCCTTGTATGTTCCCCAACTCGTATTTATACAAAACACAGCTTGAACAAGCTTAAAAAGGTCATTAATGGAGGAAAACGGCCATTAATGGGGATGCTGGAATTTTGGTTTTTTTCTCATTTTTTGAGCCAATTTAATATTGAATTTGACTAAATTTGGACGAAAAATGGGTCCCGATTCAAAGTATGCTAAGCCTACTATATGATTTAACTATTAATTTGGTAAAATCGATCAAAAAAGGTCCTAAATAAAGCATGCTGGAAAAAAGAAAATTGGAAATTAGGCTTAGTTGCAAACTAAAAGGAAGAAGAAAAAGGGGGGGGGGGGGGGTACGTGCCACACGCAGAGCATGTACCACGTGCCCCTACATACGAGTCTAAAAAAAAGAAGGGCACACAATAACGTACCTTATTTAACCAGGTTCGATGTTCCACTACCCCACACGTCCCCCAATAAAATAAAATAACGTAAATAAAATAGCAAAAATAAATTCTTTTATTTTTTTCTTTTTAATTATTAATTTATTTCTCTCTCTCCCTTTTTTTGTAATTTCCTTATTTTGATTTTTTTGTGCTTTTTCCTTCTTTCGCATTTTTTCTATCTTTCTAAATTTTTTGAGTTTTCTTAATTTCTTTCTTTCTTTTTTCTCTCTTTTCTTTTAATTTTCTATTTTTTTTATTTTTTCCTAATTTATGATCCTATAACCTATTCTAAAATAAAAGAGAGGTAAAAATTGGGTGTTTACAACCGTATTTGTGTTTGTTATATGGTTTTAAGTCTCTGTCCCAACTTACTAAGCTATGGTTGCTCACATCCCTATAAACATTGTTGTAGGTGCTAGTTAGGAAGTGACTTACAATTACCCTAAAGTTAGCAACCACTGGATCTTGAGAAGTGAAACAATACATTTGAAGAGAAGATATATGGTTA
Source organism: Lumnitzera littorea (assembly GCA_024138015.1). Taxonomy (NCBI): domain Eukaryota; kingdom Viridiplantae; phylum Streptophyta; class Magnoliopsida; order Myrtales; family Combretaceae; genus Lumnitzera; species Lumnitzera littorea. Next base: position 93,103,738 of record JAMXBB010000011.1, read on the forward strand.
AGGTTTTAGCTTTTGTTCTAAAAACTTCTATTCTCGAATAATGTATTACTTAAGAAATATAGTACGGTGAAACTTTTCAAACATTAATTGTAATATTTAAATTCTTGTGTATATACATATTTCCATAATTTCTTAAGAAAATAATTTATTTAATTTATAAATTGTTTACTCCAAAGCAAGTTAGTCGTGAACACCTTGTATAAATCAGGTCTAAGATGGTGGTTGTATAGTCAACTTCTATCTTAGAATGGTTTTCACGAAAGGACTGTTACGACTCTACCGCTTCAAGGTGTAACATAGCCCAAGGGGGAGGTTGCTCTTAAGAAGGATGAGCTTGTTAAAGAAGATGTGTTTGCTGAGGATTTGGATAAACTAACTTTGGTTTTCCAACATGCGATGATTATAAAACCTTCTACTAAGGAGGAGCAGAGAGAGAATCTATTTCACATCATATGCAAGGTGAATAAGCAAGTGTATACACTTATAATAGACAGTGAAAGTTGCACTAATGTAACGTTGACCAACCTAGTTAAGAAACTCAAGTTGTCGACTATCTCACACCCAAAACCATATAAATTACACTGACTAAATGAGAAAGGAGCACAACACATCACTCAGCAAGTGTTATTACCAATCTCCATTAAGAATTATTTTGATGAAATTCTTTATGACGTACTATCATGTGTACATCTCATGTGTTGCTAGGCTGACCTTGGGTTTTTTACTGGAGGGTTTTGCTTAATAGGTTTAGGAACACTTATGTGTTTGAGAAAAATGGTAGAAAGATTACCTTGAACTCTATGTGCCAAGTTAGGTGAGTAGACTGCAAGCTAAGTTAGCTCGAGGAACCAAGAAGGCACTAGTTCTAAGTCAAGATGAGCTTCAAGAAGCTCTGACATGCTAACCTTTTTGTTGGTGAGATGACAATTAGAACTGAAGGAGCAAGTTGAACTACCCCTAGAGGTCAAGAAGCTATTAGATAAGTATGTAAATTTGTTTCCCCAACAGTTGCCCAAGGGATTACATTATTGAACATTGCATTGACTTAATACAAGACGTTACCCTATTGAACAAGCCGAGTTATCAGATGAATCTCAAATAAGCTATAGAGCTCCAAAGACAGGTTAATGAGTGGCTAGAAAGGAATATGTAAAGGAAAGTCTCAGCCCTTATGCTGTGCCGGTGCTCCTTATACCAAAAAAGGATAGTACCTAGCATATGTATGTAGATAGTAAAACCATAAACAAGATCATGATCAAGTACCAGTATCCTATTCTCAGGTTAGATGACATGTTGGATGAATTGAATGAAGCTAAGGTCTTCAGTAAGATTGACCTGAAGTCTAGCTATCATCAGATCTGGATAAGACATGGAGATGAGTGAAAAACTGCATTCAAGACTCGATATGGTCTTTACAAATGGATGGTAATGCCTTTTGGCTTATCAAATGCCCCGATGACCTTCATGAGATTGATGAACCATGTGTTAAGAAACCTAATTAAGAAGTGTGTCGTGGTATACTTTGACGACATCCTTATATATAGTGTTGAGCCACTCTAAGCATCTCCATGCCATGTTTGATGTGCTCTGTGCTGATAGGTTATTTAGCAATTTGAAGAAGCATTGTTTTTACTAAGAGGAAGTAGTTTTTTTAGGATTTGTAGTTGGTGGAGAAGGCTTGCAAGTTGATGATGAGAAGATCTGAGCTATTGTCGAATGGCTAACTCCAACCACCTGTGCCAAAGTGAGAAGTTTCTATGGACTGGCATCCTTTTACCAAAGATTTATCAAAAGTTTCAGTACCATTGTTACACCCCTTACTAAGCTAATAAAGAAGAATATTGAATTTAAGTAGGGAGAGAAAGAGGAGAGAAGTTTTGTTGAAGTGAAAATAAGATTGATTTCTACAACAGTATTAGCCTTGCCTGACTTTGAGTTTTGAGCTTAAATGTGACACGTCAAGCATTAAGATAAGCGCTATCTTGATGCAAGAAAACCGACCAATAGCTTATCATAGCTAGAAGCCGAGAGGATCTTAGTTAAACTACTCAGTATATGACAAAGAGCTCCTAGCCCTTATCCAACTACGCCAAGTGTAGCAGCACTATCTATTGCTGAGAGAATTTATCACTTACACAAATCATAAGTCTTTGAGGCACCTCAAAAGTTAGACTAAATTATCAAAGAGTAAGCACGATGGGTTGAATTCCTAAAATGATTCAATTTTGCAATTAAATACAAACAAGGAAAGGCCAATGTGGTTACCGATGCCATATCACGTCGACATGTTTTTCTAACTAAACTACAAATAAAACTTTTAAGATTTGCAAACATCAAGGAGCAATATCCTCAAGACCCACATTTTGGTCCTATATTTGGACGATGCATAGAAGGAAGAACAGTGGATGGCTATTACATGGAAGCTAGGTATTTGTTTCAAAGCAGTAAGCAATGTATGCTAACATGTTCTGTACAAGAGCCGTAATTAAGAGAAACTCATGGTAGAGGGATCTTTAGCCATTTTAGAGAGAAGACAATGTATGAGTTATTGAGTGGAAGGTTATTTTGGCCTAAGATGAGGCAAGATGTGGATCGGATTGTTGAGGCTTATGCCCTATGTAAGATGGCCAAATGTCAAGCTAAGCAAGGAAAAACAATGCCCGTACTTGTCTTAACTAAACCTTGGTATGAGCTAAGCATGGACTTTGTTCTCAAATTGCCAAGAACTACCCGAGGCAAAAATTCTATGATGGTCACCGTTGATAGATTTAGTAAGATAGCACACTTTGTGCTCTACTCTAAAATAAACAATGCTTCGACTATTGTTTTTCTCTTTTTCTAAGAGATTGTTCATTTACGCGACGTATTGAGAAGTGTGGTATCAAATAAAGATCTAAAGTTTCTAAGCTATTTCTAGAGGACTCTTTGGCATTGTATACGAACTAAACTACTATTCAACACTTCTTATCATCCTCAAACTGATGGCTAAATAGAGGTAGTCAATTATACTTTGGGATCACTACTTCGAGTTACCATGGGAAAGAACTTAGTCGACTGGGATGTCTACCTTCCTGTGGTAAAGTTTGCTTACAATAGAACCATTCATGGCACTATTAGACATACCCCATTTGAAGTTGTCTATGGTTTTAACCTCGAGCTACCCCTTGGTCACACCTTGATGCCCTCAACTAAGCATGAAGACCCTAACGTAAGAGCCTGAGTGTAATCTCTACAACAAATCTACCAGAAGGTTACTTGGTAGATTGACTAAGTTGCCAAGAAACTGAGAGAAAAGAATAAAGGGAGGAAGTTAGCACAATTTTAGCCCAATGATTTAGTATAGATGCACCTAAGCAAAGAGAGGTTTCTAAACAAGGGAAAGAGCAAGTTATCCACCCAAGTTGAAGGTTCCTTCAAAATAATCCAAAAGATCAACAATAATGCCTATTGACTAGAATTACCTAAAGACTATGGAGTTTTTGACACCTTTAATATTGTCGACCTTAATCCATACCATCTTAAAGGAGAATTGAACAAAGACCAGCCGAGTTTGATCCCATATCCAAAATAACCCAAAAGGGATGATGGAAATTAAATAGCTAGACCTCAAACCTAAGCTTAACCTTGAAAGACTAACAAAACTAATTTTAACAGCCAACTCTCACCAAGGCCGGGCTGATCCTCATGGCCAACTAACTCTACATGCCAAGCTGAGTAATTTCTTATCTATCAATAATCAAATGTCGACTTGAAATATGCTCGATTAACAGCTCGATATTTTTCATACGTTTGCTTGACCATGACCATGTTAACCAATACCTCAGCAATACTGGTCCCGAGAACCCCAAAGCACATCTAAACCCATATGTCTTAGAAGGACCCTCTAGTCTACTTGGCAATCCCCATCCTGACTACACTACTTGTTTGTTTTAACTAAAAGCGTCCCCAATGATCAAATGCTACGTATCCAATCCTACGTAAAAGGATTTTACTACACTAATCACTAATTTTCTTTTATTTTTCATTTGTACCTTTTATTATTCCTTGTACATTACTTCTTTTAGACAATTCCCTTTTTTGTCTTTTCAATTTTAAGTAAGATGCCCTAATTTTTCAAGTATTAATACCCTTTGTAATAGTAGCTATAAGGAACACAATTTGATATTGAATATACTTGACTATTCCTTTCAAAAGCTAGTGTACTTACCCCCATTTCTTACTCTTATCCTAAACCTTAAATAAATTAGGTGGCGAGTGACTTCATCGAGCTACTTATGTTTCATACCAAGTTAGTTTTGTAAGTCCATGGAGTTTCCTTGGTGCATCACATCCTTGGAATCATTTGTGGTTTTCTTGTTTATCTCGTTTTTCTCATTTTCTTATTCCAGCTTTTGCATTTCATCACCTTTCACTTGAAGCTTTCTGCAAGTTTAGACTCACCCCGATACGGTCTCCCTTGTCTGTTCTTAGCACGTTGTATCAAATACCATCTTAAATTGATGGCAATAATAAGCACTTAAACACTATCTTAGATTAATGGGTTTGGTACCATCTTGGATTGATAGGTTTTAGCAAAAACTTAAACACCATCTTGGATTGATGGGTTTAGCACCGTTTTAGATTTATGGGTAAAAAAAATTTATCACCATCTTAGATTGATGGATTTTAATTCAAACAAATTTCTTTTGAAAAAAAAAAAAAAACTTTCTTTGCTATGCAATTTTCTAACAAAAAAATGACCATAAAGGTTGATCTAAGAGAGATTAAGCTACTAAGGACTTAATTTAGTTGTTAGGGGCTAAGCCCTTTAAGTTAACAAGAGATCTTGGATTAGATAATAGGGACAAGGTCCCTTTATTTGAACTTGGGTGAGTCCCTTATAACTGACAAAAATGATCAATAAGCCCGAGTGGGAAGGAGAAATTTTACAAACAAGGGTGGGATTCAAGCTAAAAAAAAAAAAAAAAATTCTTAAGGGTGACAAAATGTGGTACTAAGGCCAAACCTGAACAAAGTTAGATAGAAAGACGAGTTTGGAATCGACTTTAAAAAAAAATCTTATCCTTTTCTCTTTCCTCTTTTTTTTGCTTTTTTTTTTTTTTTTTTGAATTGCTAACAGATTTGGGTTCTTCATATATGCAAGCCTTTAACAATTTTCTCTTTCCCTTGACTTTACTCAAATTGCTTAACAATCTTGTCTTTAAGGGAGTCCTCTTTTCTCGACCTACTCTACTTTCTTTTTCGATGCACTAGCTTTCATTCTTTGGGAAAGTGTTCTTTTGATGTCACATAAGGTGATCATAAGGACAATAATTTTTCTTGAAGATAGGAATGATATCTCATAATTGATTAGTTTAGTCTAAAAGGGCTTCTTTACTTTC